>OX422141.1:66798599-66974472 GCA_949129095.1 Volucella bombylans
AAAAGCGGAAACTACCGTTCTTCCTATTCCACCTAAGTCCCGACAGCAATCTGGATGGTCTAAGGAGTATCAAAGTCCTAGACTACCAGGTTGTACACTGGGAAAAATTAAAGAGGAGCGAAAACATTTTACAATGTGTTCGCTGCCAAAGGTTCGGGCACGCCGCATCGAACTGCGAAATGCAGCCTCGATGCGTGAAGGGCGGAAAGAGCCACAAATCCGAGGAGTGTGATCTAGGTAAGGACGGAGAGTCTGAAAAAATCCAACTCTCTTGTGCGTTATTTAATAACACGGGACACACCGCAAACTATCGGGGTTGTCCCAAATTTCAATCCATAAAAAAAGTAAATCTGGCTCGGCAGCAGAAAGTGGAAGTTAAACGACCACTCGTGCAGGTACAAACACCAGCCGTTACTCCCCACATTACCTACGCCAAATGGCAGCAGGTAGGGGTAATACGGCACAAAAAACAAAGGTAGCTTCTCAGGCCCCATCGCCTAGAGCAACTGAACCGGTGCCTGACATGCTAGCAATCTTACTCTCAATTCAGGGGCAGATGGCTCAGCTTCAACGTCAGATAACAGAACAAGCTACACGGTAGATCAAATATACGCGCTGCTGCCAGGCCTAACGCACCCACAGCCGTAATGGGTACGTACATGGCGGAGCAAACCCTAAAGGTCCTTGCTGTGAATGTTAATTCACTGATTAGGCTCGAACGAAGAGCCGCACTATTTAAGTTGCTTAAAGACCAAGCCCCTGATGTGCTTTTAATTAGCGAAATTAAGCTTACCAAGAGACACAAAATGAGGCACAGAAGATACAAAATAGTACGGAGAAACCCGCCCAACTCCATTCAGGGAGGAGGCGTTGCGATTTTCGTACGAAAAGGTATACGTTTTATAAGAGTATACAGTGGTGTAGTACGTAGGTTCCAGGTGCTGGAGGCATGCATCGTGTATATCCCCCTCCTTAGTAGACATGGTGTCTGTCTATGCACCTAAGGCTACTCAATCCACTTTATTCATCTCAGAGCTCGAGACGCTTTTTCGATTCCTAAGGCTGGAATAGGAAGACAACTATTTTATTATCGGCGGAGATTTCAACGCCAAATATAGTGATTGGGGAAATAATACACCAAATACTACAGGGAACCTACTACATGGAAACGACATGCAATAACCAACAAACTACAAACTGTCAACGCACTTTCGTATATAACAGTGACGATTGCGGTCTCAGCACCGAAATAACGTTCCCAACGAAATTGCAGAATTGGATGAGTTTGTCCAAATGCATTCCTATAATTATAGTAGGGTGCGTTGGACACATTTCACTAGAATACTGACTAGAGCACTCTCATCGAATTCGCTCTACCCACCGTTCAACAGAAATCTGTCAAAAGAGGAGATTAACAGGTATATAAGACTAATGGACGAGACAATCAAACGAACGATGGACAAAACGATACCTCGGTATCAACATACTGACAAAGAAGACTTATTCCGCAACGCAACTATTGACGCACTGCACTGACATAAAAGTAGACTGCTGTCAAGACTAAAAACCTTGTACAGACAGTTTACTGACAGACATAACTCGGAGATTATGACATTGAAGTCGTCGATCAAAAACCTCCAAACATTAATAAAGGAAAATTACAGAAATTCTGTAAGTTTGTATTGGAACAATAAAATTCGGGCTGTAAACCCCAGCAACACGAATATGTTCCCGCAAATAGAGGCTATAGGAGCGACTTTCCAGGAAGTGTAAAAGGCGAATGTTATCATTGGCCCGAACCACGATCTGGAGAATCGAGTCCTTGTGCACAATTTCTGTCTCCGAAATGAAATTGTGAATTGGCGATTCGAGAGCTCGGGTTTCACCCAGTTCAGTGACGAGAATATGGCAAATAATGTCATCACCAACGATAGGGTACTACTCCCGTTCATTTCGAAGGAAGAGCTCCAAACGATCTTCGAATCACTAAGAAGTAAGAAATCAGTGGGAACCGATGAAATACCGAACATTGTGCTTCGACATCTCCCTCTAGAAGCGGTGAACATTTATACCACCCTGTTTAATAATGCAATGAATAATGCATACTATCCAGCGCATTGGAAAACTGCGGTGGTACATCCCATCCCCAAAAGGGATAAAGATACTTCCAATCCGGCGAATCTCCGCTCAATTAGTCTTCTTCCAAACATCAGTAAGGTTTTCGAGAAGGTGATCAATAGAGTCCTGACTAAGTGGGTTGAGGACAAACATATAGTTCCGGATAATCGGTTCAGTTTCAAGGCGGGGCATGATATCATTCATGCTGCGTCTAAACTGGTTTCTGATATCCAATGGAACAAAGGCAAGAAACGGTGCACTGGTGCCTGCCTGATTGACTTGGAGAAGGCCTTCGATACCACCGTATGATTAGAGGGACTCTTTTTCAAGCTGGACAGGTTGGGCATTAGTAAACCACTGCTGTATATTCTTTTTGATATGCTTTCCAGCAGTTCATCGTGAAGAATTTCGATGTGACTTCTGCTGGAACATTTAACATTAAAAACGGTCTGCAACAAGGTGCGGTAAATTCGCCGATCCTATTCAACATTTGCACAAGTGATCTGATAGGTTCACTTCACCATGCCATAGCGTACGCAGACGACTTAATCGCGTACAGATCGGGTCCAAAGATTGAGGTCATTAATATGCTTTTGCAACGTGACTTCGATAAAATTAAGCGATATTGCGATGACTGGAAGTTGAAAATCAACTTTCAGAAGTCGGAAACTATTCTGTTGAGGACGCCTTTGTCCGGGGCAACTAGGGATACCAGAAAGAATTGGCAACAATTTTCTATCGTCGGACAACGCGGACAGCCACTTGCTTGTCGAAATGTAGTCAGATACCTCGGGATCTGGCTAGATCAATATCTGTATTTTAACAAACATATAGATGTTGCTGTGGCCAGAGCGAAAGGTGCTTTTGCCCTTACAAAGAGACTGTTTTATAACAGCCAACTCGATGCGAGGGTGAAGGTGATCTGCTACATGGCCCTTATCAGGTCTATGCTTGTATTTGGATGTCCCGTGTGGTTTAACGTGAGAGCAAGTTTATTGGAAAAGATTCGGGTGTTTGAGAGGGCTTGTCTTAGGACTTGTCTTCGCTTATACAGAACACCAGAGTCTGAGTACATAAAATTCTATCCTAATGAGGTCTTATACAATGGGGCGAACCTAATAAGAGTGGACAACTACGTCATTAAGTTAACTCGAAGGCACATTGCAAGAGCAATGTCTTCATCGAACAACCTGAGCTCCGGGACTTTCTACCCCAATTATATGTATCACTAGAGAGTTCGCTTTGACGGCTTTCTTCCTCCAGAAGCGTTCCTCCATCTAGGTAGTAAAGGTCTGGTCCAGGACGGATTGGCGGTTCCGCTAATCTTCCACGTCGCTCGTACAGCTGCGGACAGGCGACTCAACTACGCCAGAGAAGTCGCACATTGCAGTGCGGAGCGTCTTCGGTTCGGATGTCGCTCAACAGCACCAACAATTTTGGTGGCTGGTTAAGGGAGAGGAAGATTCGTCGTCCAATTCCTCCAGTACTAGGTAGCTCCATAGGAAGCAAAGTCGGTCGTCTGACTATTTTATTAGCCTTGGCCGGCTTACATAGTTTTAGGTAGGATTAAGTTAGTTTTAAGAAAAAATAAAGTATAAAAACACAAAAAAAAATAAATAAAAATAAAAAATTAAAAAACAAACAGAATATATAAATACTTATATATTAAGTATATAGGTATTATGGATATATATGTATATGTATGTATGTGAATGTATTAGAAAGTAGGTTAGGTAGATTAAAATTTATTTTTAGGTAGTCTATAAGTTTTTAGTTTTAAGTTTTTATAATATAAAAAAAACACAGTCCATTTACTAAGGTTTTACTTAAAATTTATTTTCTTAGTTCTAGTATTAAGTAATGTTAAAATGAATATAAAATTAGACTGTAAGATTCGTCGAAAGACATAGTTTAAGTGTTAGGTTTAGCTTAGAGCGCCCACATGGGGCCAGTAAGTTAGAATAAGTTTATTTGTAAGTTATTTAAGCTAATTTTTAAGCATTTTTTTGTCTAGCATGTAAGAGTAAATTAATTAGTTAATTAAAAATGCATTTAAACTGCGTTTGCTTACGTTAGACCAAAAACGTGTTCGAATGAACATGGATTGAACATGAATTACAGTTTGAACTGCTTCACCATCCGCCTTATTCACCAGATCTAGCCCCAAGCAACTTCTTTTAGTTCTCTCATCTAAAAACTGCGCTCGGAGGACAGAGATTTTTGTTAAATGAGGAGGCAATCACCTTCGTGAACAATTATTTTGCAGAGAAAAACGCCAAGTACTATTTGAACGGGTTAGAGAGATGGGAGCATTGCTGGGAAAAGTGTGTAGAGTTACAAGAAGACTATGTAGAAAGATAAAAACAAATTTTGAGAAAAAATGTATTGTATCATTGTTCGGTCGGAAACATTTCAGCCAACCCTCGTGTCTGAATGCATGCTTTGCTTAAATGATGAACTTCTGTAATGAAATAAGTAAGCGACAATAAATAAGTAATCTGTCGAATACCAGCGTGCAAATTTTTAAAATGATAATCAGGAACAATAAGTTTCGACAAACGGTGATTGTTGAGAATTGTCCATCAACACACTCACCCTGATGGCAACAACGCCCCCAACAACAACAATATTATCAAATGTCAGTATAATGTGAAAAATGAAAAATGTCAAAACTAAGAAGTCAAATAAAATTCATTACCATTTATAACGTTGGCAGAAAAAGATCGTTTTATTATATATTGCAACACTTAACATTTTGTGGTTTTTACTTTTAACTATTCTACACATAACATTTGGTCCTTCGAGCCGGATGTGAATCGGTTTACAAAATAAAAGTTCAATTATTTGATAATTAACAATAATTAATGTAAATTAAAAGTAATTTAATGTAAATTAACATTTTAACATTTGGACATAATACAAAAGTGCAAATCGGTTTCCCGCGTCAATTAATTTAATTCAGTGTTTAATAAATTTGAAAAAAAAAATAAAAAAATTAATTAAATCTAAGTAATTTCCGTTTGGGGGAAGATCCTGATTCCGTTTTTTCAGCGTACGGATTTCATACCCGTTGGAATCAACGGCAACAGTTACGGTACAAATACCGGTGTGTGCCTCATAGGCACCGCTTCGTGCTACAGCTTTCCTGTATACGGTACACATATCCGTTGACACCAACCGCAACAATTACGGGGCAAACACAGCTGTACTTTGCTGAAATTCCGACGGATATGAAATCCGTACGCTGAAAAAACGGAATCAGGATCTTCCCCCAAACGGAAATTACCTAGATTTAATTAATTTTCTTTTTTTTTTCAAATTTATTAAACACTGAATTAAAAAATAAAAAAATTAATTAAATCTAAGTAATTTCCGTTTGGGGGAAGATCCTGATTCCGTTTTTTCAGCGTACGGATTTCATACCCGTTGGAATCAACAGCAACGGTTACGGTACAAATACCGGTGTGTGCCTCATAGGCACCGCTTCGTGCTACGACTTTCCTGTATACGGTACACATATCCGTTGACACCAACCGCAACAATTACGGGGCAAACACAGCTGTACTTTGCTGATATTCAGACTTTCTTGAAACGGAAATCTGCAATTAAGTTATAAAGTAAGTACAATTAGTACATTAGAAAATCAAATCTCTTTTCTTACTTCGAATTAATCTTTTTTTGTGTGGCAAAATGAGCACAACGGAGAAACTACAAAAAAATATCTTCGCTCAAATGCAAAAGGATTTTACGAATTTTGGGAAACGGCCTGAAGCACAGCGTACAAAAAATTATTAGCGCTCGGATAAACATCTTGGATAACAACTTCAATGCTAGCTCCGAGTATAACAAGGAGGCAGTTTCATCAAAGGATGCAGAAAATCGAGAAGAATTAGAGAAGCTGTTCGACAAAATAAAGGATTTGTATGTGGATTACCGGACTGCACTGATGGATAGCATCGACAAATTGGCAGCAACATCCGAAGCAGCAACAGAGAAGCATTCAGGATCAACGGTGAGTACTGTGGAAACAAATAAAGGTCATTCTAGAGATTTAAAATTGCCTGTTATTAATTTACCTACGTTTTCTGGAAGTTCCGAAGATTGGAGATCATTCCATGACCTTTTTGTGTCTCTTATCCTAACAAACGAGTCCCTTTCTGAAATTCAAAAACTCCATTTTCTAAAATCGACTGCCACAGATGAGGCTGATAGGTTAATACAGCATTTAGGAATTACACAAGGGAATTATGAGAAAGCATGGACGATTTTAATTTCGAGGTATGATCACAAACGCATGCTCGTCAATGCTCAGCTAAGGCTTTTCTTCAATCAACCATCTTTAAATCAAGAAACTGCGACAGGGATAAAGAAGCTATTGGATACAACCACAGAATGCCGACATTCACTCCATAATCTTGATCTTCCGGTTGAGCAATGGGACTCAATCCTCATTTATTGTATGCTGCATAAACTTCCTGTAATGACTCAACAGTTGTGGGAAGAGAAGTTAGGGATAAATAAGTCTTTGCGTACTTACCAGGAATTTTCGGGGTTTCTTGAAGCAAGATTTAGGGTACTTGAAATTGTAGACGAGCAAAAGTGAAAAAGGGGAAGCAACCATAGGAGCTTAGAAACAAAGACCAGTTCTTTTCACGTTAGGCCAAAACAAAAGGAACAGTTCCGGTGTAAGGTCTGCAACAAAAATCCACATTCCCTTCGTTCGTGTAAGCGTTTTCTAAGGATGGATATAGGTTTGCGAAAAACAAATGTCGAAAGAATAGGGGTATGTGAAATTTGTCTCGCTTATAGCCACAGTACCCAGCATTGTCCAAGTCGAACGCGCTGCTATTTTTACCAGCAGCCACACCATTCCTTACTTCACTACTCTGCACATTTGCCTAACACAAACTCACAAAACCCCCATTTACACACTCAACATACTCCAAACCGTTCTACAACTTACAATCAACACAACACTACACACTCTAACTTACCACATAACTCAGCATCCTATAATAACTCTGCAAATGGGCACTCAACTGCGCCTACTACTAAATCCTCTCAAGTCCCTACTCTTAACAACACCGCGTCTTTTCACCCATCTGATCGTGTTCAGGAGTCAACACCCAGCTGCTCAGGACTAAACACTTTCCACACTTCTAATAATAACAACACACAGGTACTTCTAGCCATTGCCCTGGTAAGGGTAAAGTCCACGTCAGGAGTATATCACACCTTGAGAGCCTTAATAGATCCTGGTTCGGAAGCAACCTTTATTACAGAATCTGCCGTACAACTTTTAAGATTGAAAAGTCGTCGAACATTCGTTGAGGTGTCAGGGCTGGGGTTGGTCAGCAGCGGTTCATGTCACAATTATGTTGACATTGCGTTTGGGTCTCTACACTCGACTTTTGAAAAAAAAAACACGCGCTAACATATATAAGTCGCTGACTGGCCTTCTTCCGGCCAACAAACTGACTTTTCAGCCGTGGAAGCACATAAAGGAGTTGGTATTACCAGATACCGCTTTCGATAAGCCAGCCCGAGTCGATATACTCTTAGGTAGTGATGTCTATACTGATTTTATCCTTCCAGAAATTGTTCGAGGAGAAACATTTGCATCGCCTATCGCCCAAAAAACCCATCTTGGTTGGATATTAGTCGGAAAAGTTCCAACGAATCCTCCAAGAAAGGTCCAAAGCTTCCACCAAAGTTTAAGCCTAGAGGAGCAATTAATAAGGTTTTGGGAAATGGAAGAGACACCATTCAAAGGGGACTTATCAAGAGAAGACCAGGCCTGTGAACTGCGCTACATGCAACACACTAAGCGACTGCCCGATGGCCGATATGAGGTATCGTTACCATTTAAAGACGGATGTAAACCTGGGTTTGGTGCCTCGAGGTTAGGTGCCTTACGTAGGTTTCATCAACTGGAAGGAAGATTCCAGATTTGTTTACATAAATGCAAGAAGCTTCGTCAGATGCGAGAAGTTTTTGGAAAGCATACCATACTGGATACACCACACCATTTCCTTACTCCTCACCGTGTGGTATTCAATAAGTCAACCAGAACTACGAAGCTTCGTCGCAGTCCTGCGTACTACAACCGACCGGGCACAAGCTGAAAAAAGAGACAGAGGTCCACTAAAGTTAGACGCAATCGGCACAAGAATATTCGAAATTCCTCAAGGAGACACTGCCGTGGAGAAGGTAAGTTACCTTGAGTTAAGGATCTACCAAACGATGACCAACTACTTTTGCCGCAAATGGAGTGCAGAATACCTGTCCAGGATGAAACAGCGCCCCAAGGGGACAAGACGAAAACCGGGATCAAAACGCGGACACTTAATTCTCTACAAGGATGAAAGATTACCGCCATTGCAACGGTATCATTTTAATAAAATATTTAAACACAAGCATACAACACACAACACCCGCGAATCGTTTCCGATCAAATCACTCATGCACTTTTATGAATTAATTACACCTTAAAATTATCTCATATTTATCTTATTTGTTATCAATATACATATCTTACATATCTTAAAATTACAATTCTATACATTATACAAATATACTTAAATTTACATAATACAGTCCACTAAAAATATCAAAACACTAAAAATATTAAACACAACACTTTACGAAACATACATACACCCTGAACATATGATATATATATATGCATGTACATGGCACAAATCAAATATTCATTCATACATAGAATCTCTACACAATTCAAATCTGGGTCATTCATATACTCAAAGCATACACACACGCACACATACCAAACTCTACACAAGTCAAAACAAAACAAATAATATAGTGCAAATAGCACAGTAACATACACACTGAATCAAAATCATTTTATTACAAATTAGGTACTCACCTGGATTATACTCAAGAAAATATCATCAATTTATTGACTAATAACCCGAAATTAAATTTACGCACTATAAAAACAAACTCGCCATTTAAACCGCGCACTCCGACTACAGTAATACATTATTACTATGGCCATTGGATAATAGGAGGGATGGGGACAACTGATATTTTGTCTTTGTTTGTGCTGTCGGCCATTGTCATTTTCGTTAAGTTATTCATATTAATCAAGTTCTGTTTCTTTACATGTAATGAGCTAAGTTCCAGAGCTGTTATCGAGGCAACAGAAACAAAATTGCAGAACACATTGTACCAGATTGATCGTGCACGACGAGAATGATGAAGATTAGAAAACCGAGTTTTGCGAGCTTTGCTCACTGGGGTCGGATAATGTTGAGAATTGTCCATCAACACACTCACCCTGATGGCAACAACGCCCCCAACAACAACAATATTATCAAATGTCAGTGTATGAAAAATGAAAAAAATGAAAGTGTGAAAAATGAAAAATGTCAAAACTAAGAAGTCAAATAAAATTCATTACCATTTATAACGTTGGCAGAAACAGATCGTTTTATTATATATTGCAACACTTAACATTTTGTGGTTTTTACTTTTATCTATTCTACACGTAACAGTGATCTTTATGTAAGATGAATAGATGCTTTTGCTCGAACGGCACAGTCCTTCGTCGTCGCTAAAGGGACTCATTGAAAATAGTTTGCTTTTATTAGATACCGGTTTATTATTTTTTAAGCATCTTATTTCTTCGTGAACGCAGAAAGTGACTTGATGCTCCAACTTTGAACAACGAGGGACATGATCCTGATATATACTCCTTTAACGTTGACGGGGGTGAACAGATAAGTACCGGCAGTAACATGGCTGCGATGATGCAACTCCTCTTGTTAAAAATGGACGAATAGAAGAAAAATCTAGGCAAACAGAAGAACAGTCTCGAACAGAAGAACAGTCTCGACGAACAAAAGGAAAATCTGGAAGAATAGAAGAACATTCTGGAACAAAAAATGGACGAACAGAAGAACAGTCTCGAACAAAAGCTGGATGAACAAAAGAAAAATCTAGACAAGCAGAAGAACAGCATTGAAGAAAAGTTCGACGAACAATAGAATAGTCTAGAACAAAAACTGGAAGAACAAAATAACGTTCTACACAAAAAGTTCGAAGAAATCGATAACAAATTTGAAAGAATAGAGAAGAATGTTGATGACAAATTTGATAGAATAGAGAAGAATGTTGACGATAAATTCGAACAAATGGACTGCAAGGTCGAGCACCTAGCAAAAGAGCTCGGCACGGTGCGAAAACAGAAACTCCGAGAATGTTCTTTAAGCGGTCCAAAGAGAAAAGAGTTAAAGCCTCCCTCATTCGATGACCAGACCTCATGGTCTACTTATAAAAAGCAGTTTGAAATGGCTGTCTGTGCAAACGACTGGGACAATGAGGAAAAGTGCTTTGCCCTAACAATGGCCTTGCACGGTCCTGTAGCAGAATTGTTGCAAATAGTAGACATCGAAAAGCATAAAGATTATGTGACTTTAGTACAGGCTATCGAGAAACGGTTTGGGGAGGTTAACAAGCTCCAATTGCAGATTCAAAGCTACAGTCAGCAGTAAAGATGGCCGGGAAAAGAACCCTTGAAGAAGAACTTGCCTTCGCTCTGGCGATGGAAGCAGCCAATCAAGCTTCCAGGGGAACACATTTCGTCAGGGAAGTAGAATCTATTGAATGCTCCTGCGCAAGAATTAGAACCGAGGAACGAGATACTCGACGGGATAGACCAACAATGCGCTGCTGGAATTGCAATAAAATAGAATATCTTCAAAGCCAGTGTAAAGAACCGGTGCGACGAAAAGGCTGCCCTCACTGTGGTGACAAGCAAAGAGAGGAAGAAACTGTCAGAACCAGCTATCAAGAAGCCAATCAATCTTCCCGAAGCCATCAGTCGGGAAATGCTTAAGCGCCGCCTTCACGGGGCAGAAGTTGGTAGCAGGAGTAGACGGCCCCAGGACCATCATCCAAGTCTCGCTGGAAAAACGATGCAATGAAAGCCTTCTAGTAGAAGTAGTCAGCGGTAAGGGGAAAGGGATGGCAACAATAGACACCGGTGCCATGGCCTCAATCATCAGGAGGGATCTTGTGCAGAAGTCTTGGTTGCATAACACCAGTAGTTGCAGCTTGAAAACAGATACGGGAGAAACGGCTAAGGTATATGGTGAGGTCCGTATAAAAATTCACCTGGCCGGAATAGTCTTCTCTCACGTTTTTCTGGTGGCTGACATATACGACCAGTGTACGAATGTACGTATCATTGGTACAGATTTCATGAAAGAACATGGACTAGTAGTTGACTTTGAGGCACAAACCCTGAAGTACGGAAACATGGAGATACCAATGATATACTGAAACGCCAATACTTCCGTCTTAAACGTCGTCATCTCAGATTCTATAGCATTCGTCGGAAGCAATTTTTTGGACAAAAGTGGAAGGTGGTCCACAGCTTCTATTTGATGGAGCCAGAAAATAGAAGAGATTTCATGGTGGGAAAGACTTTAGTGGAGTCAAAGAACAACATGGTCCCTGTAAGGATTCTAAATCCAAAGACATTCAGTGTAAAAGTGAAAAAGGGGGAGATAGTGGGAAAGTGCGTACCTGTTCAAGCTATATCGACCACAACGGAAAAAAAGGGTGCAACAGCCGTCGCAACAGTTCAGAGCATATAAATAAAGAACAAAAGTCTCAGCCTTTGTAATCTGGACGAATGTCAGCGAATCCTGGCAGAAAAACTAATCGGTGAGTACGCTGATATATTTGCTACACAAGACGGAGAATATGGACGTACGCATATTGTTCAACACCACATTGACACCGGAGATGCTCGACCAATCCGTCAACCTGCAAGGCGTCTTCCATTGGCAAAGCAAACAAAAGTTACCGAAATGATGTCGAAGATGAAAGCTGAGGGACTGATTGAAGAATCGCAAAGTCCATGGGTATCTCCAGTGGTCCTCGTGAAGAAGAAAGATTACAGCACTAGGTTTTGTGTAGACTACTGACGTCTCAACGATGTCACTAAAAAGGACAGCTACCCACTTCCGAGAATTGATGGCATGCATCGATGGATATGCTTTCTGGAGCGAAATGGTTTTCAACTCTGGACTTGAAGATCGATTACGGGCAGGTACAGATAAATCGTACGGATCGTGAGAAAACTGCCTACAGGAAGCGGTATTTGGCAGTTTGCAGTGATGCCGTTTGGACTGTGCAACACTCCGGCCACCTTCGAGCGACTAATGGAACGAACATTGCAAGGACTCAAGTGGAAATCCTGCCTAGTGTATTTGGACGAAGTTATCGACACAGGCAAGACGTTCGAAAAGTATCGCTAAAATCTAAAAGAAGTGTTTGAGAGGCTGCGAAGTGCTCATTTGAAGCTGAACCCAGAAAAGTGTGTCTCATTCCGTCCGGAAGTAAAATATCTGGGTCACATTATATCAGCGGAAGAAGTAAGGATGGATCCTGATAAAATTGAAGCGATGAAAAGTCGGTCTGTCCCAAAAGATAAACATCAACTGAGGAGCTTCTTGGGACTCGCCACGTACTACAGAAGGTTCGTAAAGGATTTTGTTGGTATTGCAAAGAGCTTGCATCAACTTTCGGGAAACAGCCGACAGTTCAGCTGATCTGGAGAGTGTGAAAAAGCGTTTCAAGACCTGAAGCAAAAGCAGTGCAATGCCCCATCTTGGGTTACCCCACACCCGGAAAAAGTGCTCATCGTGCACACAGACGCTAGCAATGCTGGGGTCGGAGCTGTGATCTTCTAGGTTCATGATGGTCAAGAAGAAGTGGTCGCATATTACAGCTAAGTACTCTCCACACCTAAAAGGAACTACTGCGTAACTCGGCGCGAGCTTCTGTCTTTAATTCTTTCTTCAAAGCATTTCCATAAGTACCTCTAAGGACAAAAATTCATTCATCGGAAGGGAAAACTCCACTCAAATGCTGATGCCCTCTCCCGTCGACCGTGCGGAATAAAATGTGAACACTGCAACCGTAAAGAAGAGAAAGAACAGGACACTACCCAAATGATCATGACTGAGCCGTTCCTCCCAACAGGCAGACAATGACATCGAACCAATATTGGCCTGGAAGGCACACGAGGAAAGACCAAGCTGGCAACAGATATCAGATCGGAGCAAAACTCTGAAGACATACTGGACACAGTGGGACTCGCTTTGTGTGCAAGATGGATTGCTGAAGAGGAAATGGGAAAGTGCGGATAGGACAACATCTCGTATGCAGCTAATCGTGCCACGGTCCAGAGTCAGCCAACGAGGGAGATCTGGTCTGCTTGTATAATCATCAGCGTAAGAAAGGCAAATCACCAAAATTGCAACAGGACTGGGAAGGTCCATACAAGGTGATAACCCGCATTAATGACGTTGTCTATCTGATCCAGCGTGGGGATCGAGGAAAATTGAAAGTGGTCCATTTGGATAGAATGTGTCATTTCAACGGGATGCTGAATGACGAAGTTGTTCGGGACGAACAACTGTAGGGAGGAAGCAATGTGATAACCACTTAAATGTGAGCAGCGACATCTAGATTTACATAACAGAAGACTTCAATACTCGAAGAGCAGAAGATTTCGATACTTGAATAACAAAGACTCAAACATTGGTGAATGGAGAATGGAATCGAATTTTCTAGCAAAATGGAAATTGTATGGGACGCTGGAGGCGAGGATTATTCTCGAAATATGTCATTCGAGTATAAATATCAGCATCCAAAAGGTATGCAAGTTCGTTCATCAGTTGAATTTGAAGTGTTAATTAGGAGAAGTGATTAAGTGGTTTAAGTAAAAATAGAAAAGTATAAGCGGTTGAGAAATTGGATTGAGATAAACGATTAAATTGTTGATTGATTAATTGTTATATTGAATAAAGCGATTTGTATTGAAAAGAATAAGTTCTATCATTTGTACCCACACCAACATTTTGCAATATTAATGGATTTACGCGAAGTATTAACGAGAGATTTTACGAGGGTATTGAGTAAAGTTTTACTTTCAGTTAACACATTTAGAGTGGAACTAACATTTTACGAATTCTCGAAGGGATTGGGACTCGCGGCCGTGGGTAAAGAGGTTGAATTTATCGCGGCAATAGGTTTCATGCACACTATAATAATGATATTCGTAGCACGCGCGGTAGTCGACCTCTTCCTGGAATTGTTCATCTGGAACACCAGCTTCGATCCCGTTTTGGATTCTTTCAAAATCCCGCATATATTGCTCCAGTTTCGATTTACGAGCTTGTAAATTGGGAAGTGAAACATTTGAATCAGTTGATTGGCAATATGTTGTCGTTTCAATAATTCCATGATTGATCCGCAAATTCATGAAACATCTGCTGATCATAGGACAAAATTTGTCTGAATTTTTAAATAAAATAAACTATTAAAGAAAAAATAAACTCGAATAAACTTTTAAAATTTTTTATTGATTTCCGTTCTAAAACTAGGTGAACGACAAAACAAATGAACAAGTGATATAAGATCAGAATGAAATAACATTGTTTTATTTTCGGTGATGCCAAATTTAGTTAAGAAGCGAACAAAGGATTTATGTCTTATTGGATAACCTTCCCATGTTCAAGATCCATCATAGAAGAGAAAGAAAATGGAAAATATGATCGAGATGAGCGTTACAGGATTAACATAAAGAGAGATGTACAGTAATTTTATGAACAGATGTTCAGTTTTAAAATAAATCTATTAATTATATTGAGAAATCGCACGAAAATGATCTTACCGCGGAAGAAGAAAAGATGAAATGCTTGAATCAAGAGGAGCTACGAGGTGCGATAAAGATGATGAGACTCAAAATCATTCGAGTATAGAATATAAGAATCCACCCTTAAAACATAGCAAGAATTATTGCTATTAAAATATCTAAGCGTTTCGAGGACTATGCTTAGTCAACAGAGGAAATGATGCAGTCATCATGGAAAAAGGCCATGAACAGGGAGATTTACTCCTTTAGGGGTGGCCGTGGTGTAGTGTACTAGCAATCGCTTTTCACTCGGAGGGTCAAGGTTCGAATTCTACTCATGACAAGTTGTTCATTTGTGTAATTGGAACTCAGTCAGAAAAATCTGCGTGTGAAGGCATAACACTAACATGTAGATTTGGCTATTGTAGAGTTTCAAGCACAAAACAAGCGTGAAAATTGATAACCTTCGAATCATTCCGAGTGAAGAAATAAAAAATCTCCGTCCTATTCGGACTCCCACCCCCGGAGAGCTAATATTGTGACATTGTGACGATTTACTATTATTCTATCACTCTTTAAGCTGTACCCGCTTTCGGTTATCGGATAATGATGATAATTATTCCTCATTTAACTATGAAGCCTCCTGTTGCAGTAATTGCTTTAAGATAGAGTGTGCCGAAAGCTTTAAATACCTGGGTATAATCTTGGATAATAAGCTAAGTTGGTCCAAACATACAAATTATCTAAAACAATATCTTAACAAAGTAGTAAGACATCTGTATCACCTTAGTTTTTATTGTAATCATTCAACTTTAAAACTTGTGTACAACGGTTTATTAAAATCCAAATTGTAATATGGTATCACTTGTTGGGACAGCGCTTACTTTACTAAAACCGATTCTTTATTGTTAAAGCAAAAACATGCAATTAGAATTTTATGCAGAGTAAACCGCAAAACCCCAAGATTTAATCCGTTAAGACATCTCTATTGTTATAAAGTTCTTAAAATATTTTTCCAAAATTCGGATTTTTACACAGTTCGAAACACTGATACTTATGATTTGCGGGGTAATTCCAGAAATTTTGTTGTAGTTCCACCAGTTTCGGTTTTGCGTTCGATTCGCGGTAATTTAAAGGGCTCGCTAAGCAAATTGGGAACTTTTACGGAGAAAATCACCGACATTGTAACCTTACTAGGTAAGGTGAAAAGTAACCTCCTTGACCGCCAAAAGGCGCTGCTACTGCAAAAAAGGTTATGGTGCCTTGAAGTCCGTTCATATTTAGGCAGACATGCCAAATTTCAGTGCGATACTGTCTTTAGTTTTGTTTTGACAGCTGATTGCTGTTGAAGTGTTTGGCATCATGTTGAGTATGGACAAAAACGATTTTCGTTCTCTCATAAAACATTATTTTTTGAGAGGCAAAACGGCGAAGGAAACAAAAGAAAAGTTTTACAAATATTATGGGGCTAATGCTCCGTCAGATTACACCGTCAAATATTGGTTTCGAGAGTTACGGTTACAGAGGACAATGTCCAAAAAAATACATGAAATGGTGTTGGCTAACCGGAAAGTGAAGGTGCGCGAACTAGCAGATACCACAAAGATTAGTACTGAGCACACACACCATATTTTGGACAATATTCTGCATATGAAAATGTATCCTGCCGCTGGGTGCCGCGCATGCTCACTCCTGACCAAAAACACGAACGCGAGAGCACTTTGAAAGAGTGTTTGGACTTACTGATGCGGAAGCGGGTGGACTTTTGGCGTCGATTGGTAAATATTGATGAGACTTTGATCCACTATTACACACCAGAAAACAGAATGAGTGCCCGGCAATGGACTGAAGTCGGCACGCGTTCCCCGAAGCGGCCGAGAGAGGCTCGATGGGTCGGAAACATTATGGCGTCGGTTTTGTGGGATTGTCATGGCATATTCTTCGTGGACTACCTCGAAAAAGGAAAAACCGTCAACAGCGAGTATCGCTGCAAAACGGCCTCACATGAAGCGAAAAAAAATTTTGTTTTTGCAAGACAAGACGCCGGCGCACAAGAGCATCGCAACCACGGCTAAAATCTATGACTTACGGCTCCAATTGCTGTCGCATCCAACGTATTCACCCGATTTGGCTCCCTCAGAATATTATCTCTTCCCAAACCTCAAAAGATGGCTCATCAATAAAAAATTCAGCTCACGCGAGGAAATCGAAGCCACGGAGGAGTATTTTGCAGACCTTCCGGAAAATTACTTTTCGGACGGGATCAAGAAGTTGGAAAATCGCTAGAATAAGTGTATCAAGCTTAAAGGGGACTATATTGAATAAAATAAAAAAACATTTAAAAAAAATTGTTTTCATTCCCAAGGAGGTTATTTTCACCCCACCTAGAGGCTTTAGAAGTTAGGCTAGAAAAACTTGAAAACTTGTGGGTTAAATTTGATACTTCTCAAGGTCAAATGTATGCCCTAGCAGAGGATGAAAGGTACTCTGATCCTGAACCCAACTTCGAAGAGTTCGAGTCAAAGTATCTCGTTATAAAATCAATCTTACTTTCTTCTATTCGGGATAGAAAAAAAACCAGAAACGACCCAAGTCCAAGTAAACCCATCGCATAACACACAAATACCTGTACAGACTCAGTCGAAACTTTCTCGGGAAATTATCGTGAGTGGCCATCCTTTAGAGACGTGTTTGAGAGTTTAGTTCATAACCGACAACTTGTCGGTAACACAAAAATTTTATTTTCTTCGCTCGTCCCTTCGGGGCGATGCCCTAAACTTACTAAGCCATATCCCGCTGTCTGATGCGACATATGAACAGGCATGGGAAAGATTAGAAAAAAGATATAATAGGCCACGGTACATTATAAACAGTCTTGTGGAAACCATCATGAAACTTCCTTCGCTTCAGAGTTCTAACGTTGGAACTCTTAGCAAAATATCTGACTGCGCTGATGAGATTGCACGAGGGCTCAACTTTTTAATTCTCTCGAAAGAGATCCATGGATGGTTTACGTACTTGTTAGCAAATTGGATCCAGATACTCGGCAGGCTTGGTCAGCACATAGTATTGATTTTGAGTATCCCACAATACAGCAGTTTTTAACCGTTCTCGAACGACGCTGTGAGGCTCTAGAATCGTGTAGAGCAAATACACGAGAGTCTATTAAAAGGCCGCCCGTTTTCAAAAGTATGCATGTCTCGTCATCAAACCAGTGCCCAATTTGTAATTCATGTGCTTTCACAATGTACACAATTTGCCGCAATGAATATAGGAACCAGGAGAGAGTTGGTTAAGACCAAGCAGCTTTGTTTTAATTGTTTACGTAGTGGTCACAGTTCAGCTCGTTCTCAGTCCGAATTTAGCTGTAAAATTTGTAATTGTCGACACCATTCTCTTGTGCATCCTTGCACGGTTAACTGGGAAAAATCAAATCAATCGACGGAATCTAATCCACATTTGCCTTCATCGCCATCGATTTCACATCCTACTCATCTCGTCACAAACCACACTATCAATATCGCACAGTGTCTGCCACAAACTTTACTACCTACAGCTATTGGTACAGTTATCAATAGTTAGGGAAAGCATCAGCTTGTTCGATTATTAATAGACTGAGATAGGTTTCCTTCGTCACCGAATCTTGTATTCAAAGACTTGGCCTTAGACGAACCAACGCCCTCATCCCAATAAGTGGCATTGGTGCAACTTGTGCTGGGACATCTAGAGGTCTGGCTTCAATTGTCATTTATTCTCGGCTCAATTCTGCCAGTATCTCTGTAGACACCTTCATACTGTCAAACATTACCTCAGTGATGCCATTTGTTTCATTCGATTTAAAGGATTGGGATCACATCGCAAAATTTGAAATTAGCTGATCCTTCATTCAATCGATGAAGTGCTGTAAATATTTTACTTGGAGCAGATAAAGTATGGGAAATTCTCCTAAGTGAAATCGTTCGCGGCTTAAACGATCAACCAATTGCCCAAAAACAAATTTTTGGCTGGATATTAGCTGGACAATTGTGCTCACGAGTGGAGCAAAATATGCAGTCCCATCACTCAATTCTCGATATCGATTCAACTTTACAGGCCTTTTGGACAATTGAGGAAGTCGATCCAGAATCAATTCTATGAACAGAAGATAAGGCCATTGAAGAACACTTCATTAAAACACATAGAAGAGTAAGGATGGAAAATATATTGCTAACCTTCCTTTTAAAAAACAACCCGTATTCAATGGAAAGGAAAATATCTAGAAATAGTGCGCTTGCTCAGTCTTATATAAAGTTTTTGGAAGAATATTTATTATTAGGCCACATGCGTAAGATACCAGCGTCGGAGATTTCAAAGCCGAACGTTTTCTATCTACCACATCACGCAGTATTTAAGCCGGACAGCGCGTCAACGAAGATTCGTGTTGTATTTGACGGTTCGTTTAAGGACACGTGAGGGAATTCCCTAAACGATTCGTTATTGATTGGTCCGCCCATTCAACGAAACCTTTTCTCTGTCTGTTTAAGATTTCGACGTCACAAATATGTGTTTACCGCAGACATAATTAAAATGTTTTGTCAGATATGGGCTTCAGGTTAAGTTACAGATTACCAAAGGATCGTCTGGCGAAAAGCGGAATCTGATCCTATTGAACATTATCGGTTATGTACGGTAATTTACGGAACCTCATGCACCCCATATCTTTCGGTGCGCGTCTTAAAACAGTTGGCACATGTTTATCAAAAGGAATATCCTATGACAGCAGAGGTATTTTTGAACGATTTTTATGTTGACAACGTTGTGGCAGGTGGAGATACTCTCACTGATACAATGTTAAAGAAAATGTGCTTAATCGAACTCCTTTCCAAAGGTGGCTTAAAACTCAGCAAGTGGCAGAATAATTGCACCGAGCTTCTACAAAGTCAAGGAGATCTCAATCAAAAAATCGCTAGATAGCGAGGCAGATTCTTGGGTGAAGGTACTTGGTTTGAGCTGGATTCCTAAAATCGAGTGCTTCTCGTTTCGCTTAAATCTAGCAACCAACGGACCTGAAACTAAACGCCAAATTCTCCGGAAGGTTGCTCGAGTTTGTGCTCCCCTCGGCTTTCTTGCCCCCTCTGTCGTGCTGCTAAAGATTATTCTTCAAGAATTGTGGTTCCGGAAAGTCAACTGGGATGACCCTCTTCCAGAATTTATCGTAACACGATGGTTAAATTATCGACAACAACTTCCTGAGCTTACAAAAATCACCATACCTCGATGCATAGGTATAGCGGATGTGTCATTCCAATTGCATGGTTTCTCGGATGCCTCAACTTCTGCTTATGCCGCCGTCATATATTCGCGTCATACTTTAGCCAACGGATCAATCCAAACCAATATTATCGCAACTAAAAGTCGCGTTGCGCCAATTAAACAGCTGAGCACTCCACGCCTAGAATTATGTGGGGCACTTTTGCTTGCCAGATTATTTGTTTCTGTACATAGATCGTTGAATACAAAATTTTCGAATGTCTACGCTTGGTGTGACTCTCAAGTTGTTCTCTCTTGGCTCTCGTCTCCCTCTCGTCGGTGGGATATCTTCGTCGGAAATCGGACTTGGACACTTGGAACTAATTCTGAATACCATTCCCCGAAACAGATGGTTCCACATCAGGTCTGAACAAAACCCAGCAGACTGTACTTCTCGCGGTATAACACCATCGGATCTAGTTCATCACCCAATTTGGTGGACCGGTCCCTATTGGTTAAGGAACTCTGAAAATGATTGGCCTATAGAACATCACTTTCAGGAACATCCAAATTGTAAAAAGGAAGAGAGAAAACTATACCATCGGTCGTATTTAATCGTTAACGTGGATTATCCATTTAATATTGTACTACACCGTGTGTCTTCATGGATTCTCTTAGTGCAAATCATCGCTTTCATCTATCGTTTCATCGCAAAGAGTCGGAAATTATCAATTGAAACTTCTTATCAACTTCGACCACAAGAAATTTATAATGCTAAAAGTAAGCTGGTCAAATGGCTGCAACATATTTGCTTTGGAGAAAATATTTCATTTTATCAAACACATGGTCATTTTGGTAAGAACTCTCAAATCGCTAATCTATCTCCCTTTTTAGATGATGAACGGATATTACGTGTTGGTGGAAGGACGTGAAGGACGAAGCCAACGTCTCGTTTAACGTTAAACACCCAATCATTTTACCAAAGGGACATCCCATAACGAAGCTCATTGCTGTCGACGCATGCTTCATCTTGGCGTTTCAGTGTTATTCGTTTTGATCCGTCAGGAATTTTGGACAATTGGTCGCAGAAACTTGCTTCGGAAGATAACGCATAAATGCGTCAAGTGCTTTCGACAGAGGAAAGCTACATTAACACAAATCATGGGAAATCTACCACAGCAACGGGTACAAGCAAGTCGGGCATTTTTACATAGCGGATGTGACTATGCTGGTCCCATTGCAATAAAAACAAAAATTGGCAATACACTTGGAACTAGTAAGTGATCATACTACGGAAGCATTTCTCGCAGCTCTTCGCCGCTTCATCGCACGTCGTGGGAAGACATAGTATATATACTCCGACAATGGTACAAACTTTCGCGGGTCTGCCAAACAGTTGTCCGACATGCATAGAGTTACTTTGTCCAATCATCATAACGCATGAGTAGCGGAATCCCTTGCACGAGATGCCATCACCTGGCACTAAATTCCTCCTTCAGCATCACATTTTGGTGGCTTATCGGAGGCGGGGGTGAAGTCAGTTAAGCAACACCTCAAACGTGTCGTTGGTTCTGACGTTCTTACATTTGAAAAACTTTATACTCTCCTTACCCAAATCGGAGCCCTTTTAAATTGTCATCCTTTGTATCAAGCTTTTGATAATGATTTATACCCACTAACCCCGGCACATTTCATTATAGGTGAATCCTACTCAGCTGTGCCGGAACCATCGCTTGAAATCATCCAAAATCGGCTGTCTTCTTGGAAATCACTGCAATCGAAAATACAAGGGTACTGGATTAGTGAACTCGCTGGAGTATGAAATACTTAACTTCGTTACAACAACGTCCTCGATGGTTGCAGCCACAACGCAATCTTCAAGTAAACGGTTTGGTGGTAATCAAGGAAGCAAATATGCCCCCTGGAAAATGGGCTATGGGACGAGTCATTAACATCCATCCCGGAAAAGACGGACATGTCAGAGTCGTTACCTTACGTACATCTAATGGGAGCCTCGTTCAACCAATTCATAAATTAGCGCCACTTCCTATAAACTGAAACAATGTCTCAGAGGCGGCGGAATGATTGAAAATGTTATATTGTTAAAAAAAATGGTTTGTCTAATTGTTGTATTTATTAATATTATAATCAGACCTTAAAAATTTGTTCAGAATTAATGCTCACGTAGGCTAAGAAATTGTTCAGAATTGTCAACGCAAGTCCACAACTGTGTCCAAGATCGTTTTCTCTTCCACTTGGATTTCGAACACAGAACAGATAAGTTGTTAATCAAATATATTGTAAATTTTTTATATTTTTCTTCGCTTTTTCCTTACTCTTACATACAGTTCAAGTGCTGGTCCTTCATTTTTTCTCAGTCTCATATTCTCATACACATACATATAATCAAAGATAAGGCACACGGGCATGGGTGGTTGGCTGCTGCTGGGTGAAATTTACTTTCACTTTGCTGTACACTGTTGGACACACCGGACAGATAAGTAAACCAATTATAACGTATCTTAATTATTTATTTGTTTCATTTTTATTTCATTTGGGCATATTATACAATATTTTTTTCTTCTCGTGTAATGTTTAAATCCTATGCAATTGCATTGATTATTGCAAATCTATTTATTCTACATTGCAGCAGTTTAATAATTGTTTCATGTCAGTTTTCCCAATGGTAGACAATCCTTCTGTCCAATGCATGTGTCATCATCTTCACTTGATTTTTATCTTTGTATTGTATACCAAGAATAGTTTTACATTGTTTATATCCACTTCTTGAAATTTGTAAAAAATATTACCAGCTGTGATGAACTTTTTGGCAGCAAAGATCAATATAAATCCTAAATCCCGGTGGAACCACCTTACGTAAATTTAGGTCTTTTTTCGCTAAATACCGGATTTATTTTTGGAGGCATAGTATTAGCTTCGCATATTTACTGATTTATTCTATAGAGAACTAGAACAGACAGAAAGATGTATAGTGTGTCTGCTTAGAAGGAGTCTCAAACATTTAGAAAACAAAATAAACAATTAAAAACTTTTTGGTTTAATAGGGGTTTTATTTTTACTGTAATAACTGTTGATAGATAGTTAAAAGGAATTTCCTGAAATAAAAAAGTATAAACCATTTTATTTTCATAACAGCCCGTCTCCTCGAATCATAAGTCATGACATCAATATGTGCAATGGGGACCGCAATTTTGTGAACTTGACTTATGTCTGACTTTATGTTTTGCGCTTTTTGCAGACATGAACTCTGACTAAAATTTGAAATTTCATGTATATTTGTGTTGTTCTCTGTTGAATATCAAACACTGTTTTTTGGAATTTCCGAAAGAAAAGGAGGAAGTAATTTGCGTTTTGTCGCAGGAATTCGCAAAATGAAATGTTTTTACACACCTTACAATTTTAAATTTCAATAACTAAGTTAAGAATGATGATATATGTAAACTATAGGTTACATTCCCGAAAACACCGGCCCACCTGAAGGAATTTCAGAAACAAGGTAGAATAGCCAGCGTTGTTATTGGACATTTAAAAATGCCATTTTATGGTATTAACCGAAGCCACTCGTACAATATCATCTTTGCCCGGATGAATTGCGTCAATTCGTCTTAGTGCCCATTTTGATGGTGGTATATTGGGCTTCTTAACAACAACAAGGTCGCCAATTTGAAAGTTCTTAGTCTCATTTCTCCATTTAGGGCGTTATTGAAGCGATTTGTCAGAGCATCATCGACGCCAAAATCCTAGCAACATATTTTGTATAAGCTACCATCGTCCAATTGGACTAAGTAGGACCTCACCTCTAGATAGCTGGATTCTGATATCGCTGCCTATAGGGAAATGCCTATAGGGAAATGAGATGGAGTTAGAAGATTTAAATCTGAGTCAGAAATAGCACAAAGAGGCGTAGAATTTAATAGTGCTCCAATTGGAGAAAGCAAAGTAGACATCTCCTCAAAGGTTAATATGTTATTCCCTACAACCCCGCTGCCAAAATCCCTCCAAAATCAGGGCTGTGAGGTGGAATGAACTCCCACTTGATGCTTTCAGCTGCCAGTGCTGTTCAAATTTGTTTGTTCTTTTCCTTGGATCGTACCAACGTATACTATTCGGATAATTGGAGATTGGTTCCGTTGTTCGAGTAGAGGACATTGCATTTTCCTGTTCTGGCAATAAATAGCCGCAACGCTGCTACAAAGGCATCGATGGACAAGTCACTGACGACTTTCAGGTGCAAAGCCTTTGTTACCATACAGACAAATAACGGGAGGTACGCTTTTGTTAGCTTTGGATTCTTTCTTCTGACTAGGGGAAGTGTAGTTGGTCCAGCGTAGCAAAAGATAGCGAAAGTCGTGAAGAAGGCAGGTTTTCCATGAGCTGTGAAGATGTGGCTTGACGTAGGCGAAAAATATTCATGCAATTGTATACGATTTTCGAATCACAAAAAACAAATGTTTGGACGGGTCTTGCATCCAGAGAAGAACAAATGCGTTAAACCAGACGACTTAACAACAGAGCCCCACAAAGTTCCAGTCGAGGTATGGTTAGATGTTTGACAGAAGCGACACGGGTTTTCGCAGCAACAAGTTGAGTCTCTGTGGTTCCACTTTCAGACAAAATACACGCGTAAACAACTCCCGAATACGCCTTCTCGGAAGCATCTGAGAACCCAATCAAATCAAACCGCTTCGAATCTAACACACATCTTCTCACGATGTCGATCTTTTCGAAATAGAGTACTATGGGTACCATATACCCATAACTCCTGGAACAACATTTTGAACAAGATAATGGCAGGCGCTAGAAAGCCCAACGAATCAAATATTTCTGAAATCTCTGATGTCGATGAAGATTCCTTTTCTACAGATATTTTAAAGCTGAAGGGGACGCTGGGAGGACTCTAAACTAACTCGAGAACCTTTGTCCAATTATTAGCGCCGTCAAAATCTAAAGAAAATGTTGGTTCGCAATCTAAACCCTTCAAAATGGGCCAGCAGTTTGAGTTCCATTTACTCAAATGCGAACCTCCACAAGCCAACAGCTCAACCAACTCCTTTTTTAAGCCTCAAATTGCTGACACTGAACCCGATCCTGTGATGATATCATCAACATAAAAAGCATGCAAAATACAATGCCACCCAATGGGAAATTGATCCATGTAATCTGAAACGAGTTGTTTCAGTACTTGCATTGATAAAAAAAGGGGCAGGCGAAGTATCGCATGTTACAGTACGTGCCGATAATGTCCAATAGGTCTGTTAGGACTTTCGCGCCACACGATACGTAGAAAGTCACGATGTTTCGTATCGACCCAAATTTGCCGAAACATCTTAACAATATCAGCACAAAAAACATATTTATGTATCCGAATATGTAAGCAAACGTTTATTAACTTGCGCTGAAGTGGGGGCCCAGTATACAACATTTCATTCAGGCTAATACCGTTTCCATCCTTATAGGACCCATCAAAAACAACCCGTAATTTATTTGTGACCACATCATGATGTGGCAAACAGAAAATCTTCCCAGAGGTAAGTTTGTTCTCGCTTTCTGGAATAAGCTCCATGTGCCCTTACTCCTGATTAGCTTTCATAAAACGACAATACTCCAGGAGAAGATTTTCATGGAGAGCAAGGCAACCTTCCATAGCTGACAACCGAGATAAAGCTCCTAAGAGAGTATTCCCAAACTTCATATCCCCATGTCGAAACGGCAACTCAAAAATATATTTATTATCATTAACATCATTAACCGACGGATCCAAATGTACTAGGACATGATGACGAATATGGCAATGAGGACAGCGAGTTTTTGAACGATATCTCTACGACGAATGGCTACTACCTAAACAGTTATAGCATAGTCTTTGACCCTTAGAATAACTGCGGCGAGACATAATGGGGAAGGCAATAAATTGAGGTCATTGCGGCAAAATATGGTCACTTTGCTCATGGAACATACCGGATTTGAGATAGCAAGGCTTTTTATGTTATTTGCAGCACTACCCGAACGCATCAAAAATCTATTCCCGCGGTTTTTCGAGTCGCTCGGTCGCGTTTCACATGCTTCTAAAACATCACATCTTTCCTCCAAAAACTCGGTAAGCTCGAACGGTTGCTTTTTGCCGCGTGTCAGACTCCGCTTTACTAAGTAAAAGATAAATCAACCGCGGGTCTCTGCTTTCGGATTTCAAAGCCTTCAAAGCTCGCCTAACTCGTTTATCCGCTAAGCGACGCAAATATCCACTATCCGCAACTATCACCGTTGGCATTTTCAGAAAACTTTCAATATGCGCGTTAACAATGTACTCGTATAACGGTTTATCATACCGACGCTTGAGTTTTTTCCACGCTTGTACAGAATTGGTATCCGCAATTTCGATACCGTTCAACAATTTTCCACATCCTCGCACAAAAACGATTTTAGATAACGCATTTTTTGAGCACCAGGAAGATTTTCCTTACAGTCAATGCAATTCCCTAAGAACATATCCCGAAACTCTGGCCATTCACCATCAAACGGAGCTATCTTAAATTGCGGTAGTTCAATTTCAGCGGATACCTTTGACACGGAGCTGGTGGGGAGTTTATAAGAAGATTATCCAACAAGGCGGCTTGTTGCTTAAGAAGTTCCTCAGAAGATTCAACGTAACCTTGAACATGCGGTGGAATAGTAGGTGTAGTGTATTTTATTTCGGTTGCCTCAAAGTTAATTTCAGGATTACCGTATCCATCTTCCTCGAAATATTGAAAAAGTTAATTTTGGTTCTCTCAAAAAACCTTCCGAGTCTCCTCCAAACGTGCTAACAGCGTCTTTAAGCTATATAAATCTTTTTCATCGGCCTCCAAAATATAGGTATGCGCACGAGTTATAGCACCCTTCAAATGTCACCGAGATTGCTTTAAGACATTCATAATTAACTATGCATTCTAATCGTAATAGTCAAAATTAAAAAACCAAACACGTGGGAGGGATGCTTTTATCAAAACGCGATTTCACAATAATCTTCTTTTACAACAACTCCAATATTGAAACTCCATCAAAATCCTTAACAGCATACCGATACAGCCTAGCAGACAGGAAACAGGAAATTCTCTAGATTACTTAATTGTATCCGATGTCTCCAAATCCAAAAATCTAGCAACAACCATTTAGTTTCAAATGCGTTTCAAATTACAACAAAAATCCGGCTTTCAGGAAGGACCAACTTTGATCAGCAATGATAGGAAAGCAAAAACAAAAAACAAAAAGGCAAAATTCAAACAACGTTATAATTTTTATTTAATTCTAATTGTCAGCCATCAATACAAAATGTAATTAAACTGTGTAGACTGTTAGATGATGTTTCGCGGTTGGTGGTTGGTGGTTGGTGGTTGCTAGTTAAAAAAGTTCGATAATGCAATGCACCCGCATACGAAATTTAATTCTCCGAGATAATTCCGTTGTCCATATGATTAAACTAGTGCAAACAATTTAATTGGTAAGGAAACTCTGCATAGGATATTGTATGACTTGTTTTTTGGCAAAAAATATAATATAGCAAATTACAAAGAATAATATAGATATTTTTTTTAGCAAATTAAGATTCAGTTCCAGTTAGTATACAATTTAAATTTTCAATAACTAAGTTAAGATTGATGATATATGTAAGCTATATGTTGCATTCCTGAACACTATGTAGAAATAACGAATAAATTATCTACCTACATATCTATAATATTTTGAATACATAATGTGCAGTGTGCGGAATATTTAAAAATTAACAAACAATTTGAAGCACATGGATATTAACGAGACTAAACAATGAATTTATTGGCTTATAAGTCAATACAGTAAGGAAGTTTGGTTTTGAAATTTACCATTACAAATGTACGGTGCTATGACCTGCCGTAATTTTTAAAAAAATATCTAAAACCTGTTTTTTTTTATACTCAAAAAATGTGAATCAGTCAGATGTGTTAAACAAATTATTTCCTTATACGTGTATGTCATTTTTATTTGTAGTTAAATTCCATAAGTCACGTGCCATGTTTATCATTTGTTAAAATTTGAGTGCCGATAGTGAAGAGAAGAATAGAGATAAAAAAAGCTGATATATATGTAGCTACTATTTGTCTGGAGAAAAGTTTAGTTGTAGTAACGCAGAAATGAAGACTCAAATCAAGAACTTGATATAAAGTTCAAATAAAGACTTTTCGATAGGGAAATATTTTTGTAGTCAAATTCAAGCAGCACCACAACTGTCCGATGGTAGCGGCAGATTTTTCAAGAGTTTCTAGACATACATTTTCAAACTGAAGTGGAAGATCCTTCCAACTATTAGAGAGGGTGTTCAAGAACATAAAAATTAAAGGCAACGGAAAAGAAGGTGAGGTTACGATCGACATCTCGTCGACACTATTGCCAATAACACGATGGGGTAGAAGAGCCATAAATAAGATCTGTACAGATAAACCATCCAAAATTAATGTAAAAGTCAACAGAGAATTGATAAGAGCAGCTTCACAACCGATATTACATCAATTATATGATTACCCGGAGGATATCGACCGAACCATAGAAGTTGCCGTGGAATAAGTTGTAGTACATTTGAAAGAAAATGACAATATTCAATCAATCTGAAAAGGCTATTAGAACAATGACTAATGTCATTTATTATGAAACAAATTTTTTTTTTGGTATTTATTTATCCATTGTATCATTTTAAATATAGCATACAAATATTTCATACCAACTTCTAGCTTTCCTGTTAATACTTAGAACATATCATTTGCCTTGCTTTTGTCCAAAACTACAAAAATCCGTTCGCGTATTCATATTTTTCCTAATTTTTCGCAAAAGAGAGTGGATTGAGAGAGCAATGATTTTCCCCTTTTTTGTCGATTTTGGTCCATGAAATTTCTTATGGTAAATTTGAGAAAAATGTCAAAACTTTTTTTTATTTGGAGCGGTCATTGGTTTTGTATTTATTTCGAATTGAGGAATTTGCAAAATACAAAAAAAAAAACATTTGAAGAGAAAACTAATTAATAATAAAAAAACATTTTTAGGCATCTACAAATAGCATTTAGATGGACAATACAAAGATAAATTATCAGAAGAAATTATCATTTGGACGTCAATCCAATCTTCATCCTAAACTACAGGACTGTGAATAAAAAATGGTAACTTTGTTAAAACTTAATTCTGAAACTATTTTAAGAGAAAAAAAATCAAAATAAAGACATTTGTATGTGAAAAATTTTCTAAAATCCGTTCCCTTAATTTTTAACAAATTTTCTCTGAGAGAATTTGACAGTTTTACCATATTTAAGCCAAAAGGTACGGTGCCGTGAAATAACGCCAAGCGCAATAACGCCGAACTCGGCGTTATTTCGCAATTACAAAGTGAAATAACCCCGACCATTGCTTGTGAAATAAAGCCGAATTCAGAGTTTGAAGAAGATGGCTCGCTTCGCTCGCTAACACCATTTCACCCTTTTCTCCGCAGGGTTTAGACGCTCATGCGACCACGTCGCTCCGCTAAGGGAAAGTCAACAACTGTCAGGCAGGCACCTATAACTTCTTACCAATCGTATTTTAGTTGTAATTGGTCGATTTGACATGGTACCGTTTATTTTAATCATTTTTAGAATGATTGCAATTAATTTATATGATATGATGGCAATTAATTTATATTAAAGCTAAATTTAAAACAATACAAAGTGAAATAATGCGAAATTGCCCTTATTTCACTTTTAAAAAGTGAAATAAAGCCAAACGCTTCCTTAAAGCGAAATAAAGCCAAATGTTAAAATTTGTTAAAATTTGGCCTTATTTCACGGCACCAAAAGGTACGTGCACAGATCTAATATTTATAATTTTCGCAAACCTTAAATTTATGGGGAATATGAAAAATTTGTTGATTATTAATCAAAATGAGTACATAACTGCTTGCCGAGCACAACTACAACGGTTTTTGAAATTCCTCTTTCCTTTTCAATACGGTTTGAAAATAGGACATGGTAAACACCTTTGTTTTTCAATGATACAGCTGAGTGGATTTTGATGTTCTGAAAGCAATATATTTTCCATGCAATGCTCCAGCGCCATTAAGCATTAAATATCGTAGCCATGTTTCTTCACTTATTATTAAAATTAATACTGAATTAGTTTATGTATACTATTACTACTATTATTTTATAAGTAAATATTATATCGTTCTTAGCTGGGTTTAAAATACAAAACATTTTGATATGGATCTTTCAACCTAAACCTTAGGCGTATACTGGTCATGAGCTGAAGTTAGTTCTAAAGTGGGATTTGAAGGTAAATTACGAGTAGTGATAAAGTGGTTTAAGTAAAAGATAAAGTGAAGTAGAAGTGGTTGATAAAAGCGATTCAATTGTAATTGCCTTTGAATAAAGTGATTGCATTGGCAGTAATATCTTCCATCATTTGAACCCACATAACATTTTACAGTATTTATTTTATATACTCATCCCACACGAACTATTTCTGCTTTTTCCTATTATAAACGATGCCATTTCTATGTTTTTTTTCCGATAATAGCACATTAGCTCACCTGGAGTTTACACAGATGAGTTAAACTAGTTAGTGTATATTTACACGAGAGAGCCAACTGGTAGCCTACTATAGCCTATTCAACAAAAATCTGCTCTGCAAGTCTTACGGGAACACGAGTGCCTATCGCCTATCAGATTTCTGTTTAAAATACTACAGAGAGGGCCATAGTGTATGATCCTTTATACCATTTGCTTTAGAATAAATCGCACAGCATGCGCCGTTGCTCCGCCCTGCTGTAACAACATGTCCTCCAGTCCCAATTCAATTGAGGAATGAAAAATTCATTGGTCATGGCTTTGTAGCGATCACTGAAGTAAAGGGTCCGCCATCTAAAGTTTTTTTGTTTAACTAGTGCTTATTTCGTGAATGGTAACACGTAGCTCATGTCTGATTTGACAGATAATTAGTTTTATCTTTCCGCTGAACGAATATGGTTGTATATATGCTTAAACAACGCTTCGCTAAGTGGGCCTGCGATCGACTTAGAGAAGATGCCGATTTTGCCAAAAAAATCATCTTTTCAGATGAAGCTCATTTTGATCTTGGCGGGTATGTAAACAAGCAAAGTTGTCGCATTTGGGGCACAGAAAACCCGCATGCATACATTGAAAACCCGATAAACCCAAAACGAGTCACTGTTTGGTGCGGATTTTGGTCCAGAGGCATAATTGGGCCATTTTTCTTCGAAAATGAGCAAGGAGTGGCCGATACAGTCAATGGCGATCGTTATCGGGCCATGTTGAACGAATTTTTGTTCACAAAAATTGAAGAGGAGGATATTGGCAACATTTGGATTCAACAGGACGGCGCTACGTTCCACACAGCCGAAGGTACACTCGATGTTTTGCGCCCTGTTCTTGAAGATCGCATTATCAGCCGCAGAGCTGATGTCGTTTGGCCACCTCGGAGCTGCGATTTGACACCGTTGGACTATTATTTCTGGGGTGCCGTAAAAGATAAGTGTTACGCCGAGAAGCCAGAGACAATTGACGCTTTAAAGGACAATATTCGTGAAGCCATTGGTGAAATACAGCTGCACACAATCGACGATGTGCTTAAAAATTGGACCGATCATGTAGGCTATTGCATGGCCAGCCGAGGAAGCCATTTGAATGAAATTATTTTCTATTATTAACCGGAAGGTTAAAACTAATTATCTGTCAAATCAGACATGAACTAAGTGTTACCACTCACGAAATAAGTACTAGTTGAAAAAAAAAAGTTAGATGGCGGACCCTTTATAACTTTTTTACATTGAAATTGTTGTTGTAATTCCTCTAATAATCCGATACAACCCCAATGCGACCAATCTGCCTTGAAGCTGGAGACGGGATTGCATGTGTATCCTCTGGATTTTCTAACACGAGTAGAGCTACCAGTATTAATCAACAACGCTATATTGTTTTTTTCGCTTGTATTTTCACAATCTCTTTTGATTTTCATTGTTTTTAAAAGCTGTTGCGAGCTATAACTAATCGAAAAGCTTTGCACATAGCAGTGTTATTCTTATTTCAATTTTAGCGTAGAACAAACGTATTTGGTAGACACAACAAAATAATTTGTCCTTATACCGCTTGGCATTATGTAACGGCAACTGGCAGCGTTGTCACTGGTAATCGGTACTTGATGCCGGCATCATAGGAGCAGTTCAGAAATGTCGGGATACGGAACCATCGCTGAGATGGTTCTGGAAGTCTCTTGCGATTTCAGATTTTCTACATTATATCTTCTCACAGTAGTTCTTTTTGGCTGCAACAAGGTGGTTATCCCACTCAGTATTGGCTACGGGGAACGTTCGGACGTTTAAAATGTTGGTTGCATACGTTACGTCTATCGCAAAATGATCAATTTGATTTAGCACCACTGTTTGGTACAATAAATAAAAATGTAACTTATGCAATTTTTTTTTCTCAATTTGGGGTTTTTTTTTAATAATGTACTTTTTTTTTAATAATGTACTGGTCTTTTAATGTACTGTAAAAGACCAAGTCTTATTTGTACTTTCCTTAATTTATTAATAATAAATTGAATTGAATTGAATTGAGGCACGAGAGGTTTTTTAATACGAGTATATTGCACAGACGACTTTTAAACTCAAGATTGCCATCAATCCATAGCAGACAGGTCAAAAGATTGTTTTTCGCTTCGAATTTCAATTAGGTTAATATGGTTAATGGATTTGTCCACATAGTCGTCCTTATCGTCCGTGTATTTTCTTACGCTTCAGCATTTTAAATTTCTTCTAATGCTTTCAACAGCATAATTATTTTTCACTTCTGATGACATTTTGTTTTTTTATGATTTTTGCCGCTTTCTGCCATTGCTGATGAGGACATGCAACGTATACTGTTGAGAAAACTGCGGATGCACCCTAAGGAGTAGCTTACACTAACGCATGACGGGTGGAGCCACATATCGCCAAACCCGAAACGTCATTTCAGACGATTACGTATTATATGACTTTTCCCGGCATTTTCCTTTCCTTTTGATCTCCACGAGGCGCTAAGTGTGCGCTCCAATTAATTGTCCTCTTAACTTAGTAAGTTCCTTAAAAAATTAACCTTTAAAATTATGTATTTAATTATTATATTAATTATTTCGAAATAAAGGATTTATAACTTGGCAACAAGGAAACCAATTTGCGAGTTAACAAAAGGTCTCCAGTTGCAGGCGAACTTTCTGCAACATCCTACAAAGAGCACTAATCTACAGAGTGAGTATTACAACTGCTGAAGCTGTGAAGAACCAGATTCTGCCAGAAATATGGTCCATGTGACCAATGCAATGTCTAGAACCACTTCGTTTGTACTGGTGGGGACAGCTTTGTTCAATATGAACCATTTTTATGCAAGACGTCCGCAGGGAAGAGTAAATGTCCATCTAGTTTCTCAAGAGCAGATAACGCATCTGTTGTGAGATTTGTCAACATAAGAGCCAATACGTATTACCAATCATCAGAACTACCATTAGCGACAAATATTGCTGTGTTCGCCCAAGGTACCGTCACGGTTTTTGCGCAGAATGCGGCCGCTACCTGTAGAAACGTGACTATCGCCACGACCTCGACCAATCCTACTAGTTTGCCAGCACTCCAAAAATTGCTGCTATCTGAAGAAATCTTACTCCCGTTACAAGATCAATTAATAACGCCATTCTGCATCCTTATGTGATAACTTCAGTACAGAATGTAATTGGTTTGCAAACTTTGCCCCTGACTACTGCGACGTTCGAATTTGGGGAAAAGGAAGGGCTCAAACTAAGGAAAGTAAAGGAATACATAAACAAAAAATATCAGATCCTAAGTCAAGGCGTGATTTCTTCAGAGGACGTTGATGAAGACGCCACAGAGATATAGACAACGCGACAGCTTCAAAACCAAACGCAGGTAAGTGGATTGGAGGAATTTCAAAGTGTGATTGCCTGCTTTCAACGACGAGTACTTCTCAAAATCAACATATTCGTGAGCCCCAGTTAAGCATTCACCAACAGCCGTCATGTTCAGGGTGCATACCACAGTTTCCTCAAACTAAATGCGCACAAAGTGGTGTTAAAATACAACAGCTTGACCCGCAAAACCCACCGTTTGCTCCATCGCAGAAAATCGCTCTAACTTCAGATAGTTCTTTCAAAACCATCAACAGCCTATTACGCGGACACCTCACAGTTGTTCACTGATTTTCGTCGCGACAAGAAGTGCTTCAGTTTGCGAGCAAACTAAACTGTGAAAGAAAGCATAAATTAGCACCTAGACATAGTGTGTGTTAGATCCCCAGTACTAGGCGAGTGTCACGGTATCAGAGGTAGTGGGTTCGTAGCCCCGTAGCCCCGAATCGTTTTTTTTATTTTTTTTTTTCTTGTTTTCTTTAATTTCCGATATAATTAAAGAACGGTAAAAGAAATCACGTAATGGAAAACAACGAGCGACCCGCTCGACAAAAAACGGGCAAAGTGGATGACGTAATGTCGTCGTCTGATTACGCAGCACAGTCTGTAAAGGGGTCAGTAAAGACGACAACAAAGAGGAGGAGGAAGCTAAAACCAACTCCCAGCCCTGCAAAGCGCCCTGTCATATCTACCTCAACGGAGAAGATGCCGGTTGATGTAAATAAAGGGGCTATAATATCAACATCAATGTCCGATGTGAGGGAGGACCGCTACATGGGAGGAAGCAACAGTTTCATCACATTGGCAGCCTCAGATTCAGACGACGAAGATGAACAAGTCGAGTCGCTGAATACTAGCATCAAAATGCTAGAACTGCAAATAGTGGATATAAAAGCCAAACAAATGGCAAGGAGAGAAAGGGAGCAGCAAATTCCTACCAACAAAAACACGGGCAAATGGAGCAATCCACCAAAAAGCAACCGGAACGACAACAACAGCAAAGACCGCCGAAACAAAAACAGCAATCTAAACCTCAGTTGCAACAACAACAACAGCAGAAACAGCTACAACAAAAGCAGCAACAAAAGCAACAACAACCGCAGAAACAACAGCAACAACAACACCATGAGCAGAATCAAAAACAAAGGGTGCCACCAATCAACACCTTCAAGATGGAATTGCAAGACACAATCCAGTTATGTAAGTCGGCCATAGGCAATAATTTTTTTATTAAGAGATTAAGTATGGATAGGCATGCGATTCACTGCAATTCAGTGGAGCGCTATAATAAAATAAAACAATTGTTAAAGGACACGATGACGGAGTTCTTCTCCTTCACACCGAAGGGTGAAAAGCTGCAAACTATGCTGCTGAGGGGGTTAGAGCCGTCTACTGATCCGGATGAACTCCTCGCACTGCTCAAAGAGAAGGAGTGCGCCGAGCTCAAATTCGTGGGGGTTAAGCCATTCGTCACAGCTAGAGCCAAAAGGGAGAAGCGGAAGCTACCATTCTTCCTGGTTCAGCTGACTCCCAATAACAAATTGGATGGTCTAAGGAGCATTAAAGTCCTGGACTACCAGATTGTGTCATGGGAAAAAGTAAAGCGGAGCGACAACATTTTATAATGTGTTCGCTGCCAAAGGTTCGGGCACGCCGCGTCGAACTGCGAAATGCAGCCTCGATGCGTGAAGTGTGGAAAGAATCACAAATCTGAGGAATGCGCTCTGGGTAAGGACGGAGCGTCAGAAAAAAGTCAACTATCTTGTGCCTTATGTAGGAACACGGGACACACCGCAAATTATCGGGGTTGTCCCAAATTCCAATACATCAAAAGAGTTAATCTGGCTCGGCAGCAGAAAGTGGAAATTAAATGTCCAGTCGTGCAGACACAAATACCAGCCGTTACTCCCCACGTTACCTACGCCCAAATGGCGGCAGGTGGGGGAAATACTGTACAACAACCAAAGGTAGCTTCTCAGGCCCCAGCGCCTAAAGCACAGGAACCTGTACCTGACATGCTGGCTATCTTGCTCTCTATTCAGGGGTAGATGGCTCAGCTTCAGCGTCAAATACAGGAATAGGCAAAGCGGGTAGATCAAATATACGCGCTGCTGCCGGGCCTAACGCACCTTCAGTCGTAATTTGTACGTACATGGCGGAGCAAACCCTGAAGGTCCTTGCTGTGAATGTGAATTCACTGATAAGGCTCGAACGACGAGCCGCACTATTTAAGTTGCTTAACGACCAAGCCCCTGATGTGCTTTTGGTTAGCGGAACTAAGCTTACCAAAAAACACAAAATGAGGCACAGAAGATACAAAATAGTACGGAGAAACCGACCCAACTCCATTCAGGGAGGAAGCGTTGCGATTTTCGTACGAAAAGGTATACGATTTAAAAGAGTATACAGTCCTGTAGTACGTAGGTTCCAGGTGCTGGAGGCATGCATCGTGTATATCCCCCTCCTTAGTGGAAAGCGGTTGTACATGGTGTCTGTCTATGCACCTACGGCTACTCAATCCACTTTATTCATCTCAGAGCTCGAGACACTTTTTCGATTCCTAAGGCTGGAATTGGAAAACAACTATTATATTATCGGCGCAGATTTCAATGCCAAACATAGTGATTGGGGAAATAATACACCAAACACAAGAGGGAACCTACTATTCAATTGGTGGGGTTAGCACAGTATAATGTATCGACTCGGGCTTAAAGCGACGGATAGTCCGTCGTTTCCCAGGCACGGGTCCTATTTGGATCTCCTGCTGTTCGACTCACGAATACAACTGACATGCACTGACCAACAAACTATAAACTGTCTACGCACTTTCGTGTATGACAGTGACCATTGCGGTCTCAGCACCGAAATAACTGTTCCCAATGAAATTGCGGAATTAGATGAGTTTTTCCAAAGGCATTCCTTCAATTACAGTAGGGTGCGTTGGACACACTTCACCAGATCACTGACTAGAGCACTCTCCTCGAATTCGCTCTACCCACCGTCCAACAGAAATCTGTCAAACGAGGAGATTGACAGGTATCTAAGACTAATGGACGAGGCAATTAAACGAACAATGGACAAAACGATACCTCAGTATCAACACACTGACGATGAACACTTATTCCGCAATGCAACTATTGACGCACTGCACCGACATAAAAGTAGGCAGCTCTCAAGACTAAAAACCTTGTACAGACAGTTTACTGACAGACATAACCCGGAGATCATGACACTGAAGTCGTCGATTAAAAACCTCCAAACATTAATAAAAGAAAATTACAGAGCATCTGTAAGTTTGTATTGGAACAATAAAATTCGGGCTGTAAACACCAGCAACCCAAATATGTTCCCCCAAATAAATAAAATATTTCGGAGAAAAGATCAAAACGACCTTCCATGTCTTAAAATCGCCCGAACGACGAACAACCAACAAATATTGGTAGCAGCGGGCATAGATCCAAATGAGGCTGTAGGTGATGACAACTTCTATGTGATCGAGGATCCGCAGGAGCAGGTAGAGGCTATAGGAGCGACTTTCCAGGAAGTGTACAAGGCGAATGGCATCATTGGCCCGATCCACGATCTGGAGAATCGAGTCCTTGTGCACAATTTCTACCTTCGAAATGAAATTGTGAATTGGCGATTCGAGAGCTCGGGTTTCACGCAGTTCAGTGGCGAGAATATGGCAAATAATGTCATCACCAACGATAGGGTACTACACCCGTTCATTTCGAAGGAAGAGTTCCAAACGATCTTCGATTCACTTAGAGGTAAGAAATCAGTGGGAACCGATGAAATACCGAACATTGTGCTTCGACATCTCCCTCTAGAAGCGGTGAACATTTATACCACCCTGTTTAACAATGCAATGAATAATGCACATTATCCAGCGCATTGGAAAACTGCGGTGGTACATCCCATCCCCAAAAGGGATAAAGATACTTCCAATCCGGCGAATCTCCGCTCAATTAGTCTTCTTCCAAACATCAGTAAGGTTTTCGAGAAGGTGATCAATAGAGTCCTGACTAAGTGGGTTGAGGACAAACATATAGTTCCGGATAATCGGTTCGGTTTCAAGGCGGGGCATGATACGAGTATCATTCATGCTGCGTCTAAACTGGTTTCTAATATCCAATGGAACAAAGGCAAGAAACAGTGCACTGGTGCCTGCCTGATTGACTTGGAGAAGGCCTTCGATACCGTATGGTTAGAGGGACTCTTTTTCAAGCTGGACAGGTTGGGCATTAGTAAACCACTGCTGTATATTCTTTTTGATATGCTCTGCAGCAGACAGTTCATCGTGAAGAATGGCGATGTGACTTCTGCTGGAACATTTAACATTAAAAACGGTCTGCAACAAGGTGCGGTAAATTCGCCGATCCTATTCAACGTTTATACAAGTGATCTGATAGGTTCACTTCACCATGCCATAGCGTACGCAGACGACTTAATCGCATACAGATCGGCTCCAAAGTTGAAAATCAACTTTCAGAAGTCGGAAACCATTCTGTTTAGAACGCCTTTGTCTGGGGCCTCTAGGGATACCAGAAAGAATTGGCGAAAGTTTTCTATCGTCGGACAACACGGACAGCCACTCGCTTGTCGAAATGTAGTCAGATACCTTGGGATCTGGCTAGATCAATTTCTGTATTTTAACAAACATATAGAGGTTGCTCTGGCCAGAGCCAAAGGTGCTTTTGCCCTTACAAAGAGACTGTTTTATAACAACCAACTCGATGCGAGGGTGAAGGTGATCTGCTACATGGCCCTTATCAGGCCCATGCTAGTATTTTGATGTCCCGTGTGGTTTAACGTGAGAGCAAGTTTATTGGAAAAGATTCCAGTGTTTGAGAGGGCTTGTCTTAGGACTTGTCTTCGTTTATACAGAACACCAGAGTCTGAGTACATAAAATTCTATCGTAATGAGGTCTTGTACAATATTGGGAACCTAATAAGATTGGACAATTTTGTTATTAAGTTGACTCGAAGACACGTTGCAAGAGCAATGAGCTCTTCGAACAACCTGATCTCCGGGGCTTTCTACCCCAATTATATGTATCACGAGAGAGTTCGCTTTGACGGCTTCATTCCTCCAGAAGCGTTACTCTATCTAGATAGTAATTGTCTGATCCAGGACAGATTGGCGGTTCCGCTAATCTTCTACATCGCTCGAACAGCTGCGGACAGGCGACTCAACTACGCCAGAGATGTCGCACATGGCAGTGCGGAGCGTCTCCGATTCAGTAGGGCGGTAGGGAGTCGCGACATGAGGGATGTTGCTCGGCAGCACCAACAATTTTGGTGGCTGGTTGAAGGAGGGGAGTCTCGTCGTCCAATTCTTCCAGTACTAGGTAGCTCTATAGGAAGCAAAGTCGGTCGTCTGACCGGCCTTGGCCGGCTTACATAGTTTTAGGAAGGATTAAGTTAGTTTTTAAGAAAAAAAAAATACATAAATACAAAAAAAAAATTAATAAAACAAAAAGATGAAAAAAAAAATATGTATATATGTTTACATGTATTTATATATTTAGTATATATATATTATGTATATATATATGAATATTCTATGTCTATATTTGTGTTAGATGTAAGTAGGTTAAGTAGATTAAGATTTATTTTTAGGTAGTCTGTAAGTTTTTAGTTTTAAGTTTTATAACAAAATTAAAATCAAAATAGCCTAGTATATGGGCTATTTTTTCTATTTAAAAATGTTTTCTTAGTTTAAGCTGTATTGTCCTAACTATAAGAATAAGAACAAAACCTGTCAAAACGTCGAAAGACATAGTTTAAGTGTTAGGTTTAACTTAGAGCGCCCGCATGGAGCCAGTAAGTTAGAATAAGATAATTTTAAGTTAATTAAGCTAATTTTTAAGCGTTTTTTGTATAGCTTGTAAGTGTTAATTAATGAAATCAAATAAAAAATGCATTTAAACTGAACTGAACTGAACACGGACATCTCAGCCTGTGACTTCTTTCTACACTAGCCAACCTGAGTTTCCGAATAATAATTTAACGAAAAAAGCATTTAGCAGCATGCTGGCAGCGGCAAAATGTGAGGAAGCAGCAGCTTTGCAGTAAGTGTCTTGAGAGGCATCGGAATCTAATTGCAAGTCAGACTCTGTTTGTGGGTGAAGTAACTGCATTCTTAAATACCATCGACTTTTCCACAATGTTCGAAAGGCATTCGAACCATTTCAATCGAACGCTGGAACCGTTGGCGTACACTCGGAAAACCGAAATGAACCTCAGAGATACGACACAAATCCTATTTTCCTTCGAGTGATACTTATGTTTCTTTACGGAAAAAGAGTTAAGATAAAATCGTATGCATTCCTAGAAGATTGAGATCAAAATAAGGAGGTCGCTTCGAACCTGTCGCGACTAAAACACGTCAGGGGTTGTTAGTTCATAGAAATTATACCGATGGAGTGATCGATAATGGAAGCGATAGGAAAACTTACAGCATCGACTGGTAAGGGACTTTATTTGCGATGATCATTTCGGATCTTTAAGTTCACAATAGATCATAATGACCCAGGATGATGCTCGAGCTTTAGAACTGCTCAACACCCATATAGTTGGTAAGAATGGAAAATTCGGAACGGCTCGTAGTCGTGTCATGGTAAGGAAGCGACTAACGTGCTAGCAAAAACGGATGGATCGAGACCCAGGCCTAGCTGAAACGCTCAATAAGAAAATTAACGAGTACGTTGCGAAATGCTATGTTAGAAAGCTCGCGCCGCAGGAGGTTATTGAAAACCAGAGACAATCATGAGTAGAGAGGATTTACCAATCCTGGCGCACATGGAGCATGGAGCACCATGACGTCACGGGTCAATGGCCTTGAGGTGGGTAAGTGTGTCAGTGTGGTTTTTGTGGTGTGTTTTTTGTGGTTTTGGAGTGTATTTTTTTGTGGTTTTGTAAGTGTGTGGTTGGTGATAAGAGTAAGATATGATATGGTGATAAGGCATGCGTGATCGTGTTGTGAGAAATGTGATAGTGCATGTACGTTGTTGGTGCGTGGATTCCTGGTACCAGGTTGCATTGGTGCGGGGATTTCTGGAACCAGATTGCTGGTGTGCGGGGATTCCTGGAACCAGATTGCAGGTTACCAGGCTACCAGGTTGTCGGATATGGGATCGTTGGTGCCAGATTGGAGGGTTCATGATACCAGGTTCCTGGTGTAGTCAAAGAAATGTGTATCTTCAGTGGTCGTTGTTGTTGTTTTTTGTGGTTTTGGAAGTGTGCTGTGACATGAGGAGTGTGTGATAAAGCATGTGGTATGTGATTGTCGTTGTTGGTTGAAGTAAGATTTCCGGTATTTGAAGCGTGAGTGACATGGGTAATGATAAGATACATGATTGTTGTTTATGGAAATAAATTTCGTGAACTTGTGGTAATTGTTTTGAATGTTTTATATACAGCGTTTGTCTATTTCCAGAAAACTGACCTATAAAAGTGATTGTATTTAATGAGAAAGATATTAGTAATAACAAATGCTTTGGTTGAGGATAATCAAAATTTGTTTCAAGAATTGTGGTTGCTGCTCATCGTGTGTTGTAGAAAAACAAAAAAAGTATCCTACGTGCATGTGTATTCATAAAAAAGGCATTTTGTGCTAAAAAGAAAATATGACAATTAAATGTTGTGGATTCAGAAAATTAAATCTGGTGACAAATATTGCATATGCCATTCATCGTAGAAATATTTTAGGATTGTAAGGGTAGATGTGATTGATGAAAATTTAGCAGTTTATTTAACGGTTGATGATGGATATAAAAGCTTATTGCTAAACATGCGTAGAGGCGAAGCCGTACCGCAATTTGTGTCATCAATACAATATTCATTTAATGCTGGTGAACATCTTAGAATTGAAGTAGTGGGTGGTGCAATAACGTTAGTAGGTTCAACAAACGATGGTGTCAGGCGTATGAAGAGTTTGTTTCCAAGCGTCTTGCATATTTGACGAGTTTGATGATTTAAGAAATATTGATGAAGAGGATATAAAATTAATAGATGAACTTGAACTAAAATCTAAGAATTGATAATAAAACTAGTGCATGCTAGTTATTATTCGTTGTAAAATGGAGAACATAAATTTGTCAGTATTTGCAAAGCAGATTCACGAATTTTTAATAGATAACAAAGAAAATTTGATAGATAATCATTATGGTGAGATTTTGAAGTGCAACTCAATATTGTGCCAATATAAATTTGCTTGTCTTATTAAATCGAAAAATGGTCATCACTATTCAACATGTTGCTGGTCATCAGATACATGCGAAGCTGAACCGGACACTTGTGGGTGTTTTATGTTACATGGTGTAATAATGCGAACAAAGAAACTAATGTCATTATACGAGTATAACAGATTAAAATAAAAGCACTGATTTCAAGAAAGTTATTCTAGTATCCTTTTTTTATTCCTACTGTGTATATCTCCTACGGAGAACAAATAACAAAAACAAAAATGTACAAGTTTCTCTTGTTGTTGACCTGCCTTTCATTAGGTTTATTGCAAGCTAGCCCAATACCAATAAATCTGTCTGCTGTTCATGATAATAAAGGCAGCCTGGAGTTTACCTTGCTTTTACTTAATAATAATTGATAATTTACTAATTAATAATTGATTTAACTTTTCAATTAATGAAACTTGTTGAATCGCAGCTGCCGCAAACAACACGATCGCAGCTGAGCTGATCAGCTTTTATCAAATCAGCTTTTATCAGATCAGCTTTTATCAGATCAGCTTTCATCAGATCAGTTTTTATCAGATAAGCTTTTATCAGATCAGCTTTTATCAGATGAACCGACAGGTGTTGATGGGAGTACCCCCATTATCATTGATCACGCATGGGGGCTGAGAAGGATCGCAGCGTCATAGCTGTTGGCTACGCTAATGGCGTTTGCCTGCTCTCCCACAGCACTTAAATTTTTCAGCATAACACAAGCGCCGATCAATTCAAGATTGTCGGACTTCAAGTCGAAAGAAAATATCTTCTTGAATCATTTCACCAGGGCGGAAATAAATACCATTTTCCTTCACCAACTTTTATCAGATCAGCTTTATCAGATCAGCTTTTATCAGATCATGAAAACCAACCAACCTATAAAAAACAAAAATCTTATCACCACCAATGTACTACAGAACAATGACTCAAAATACACATTCCAATAAAACAGTTCAAAAACCACAATACGAAAACCAGCCCCGACCTACGACAATACATACCAAAAGCAATGACCTCCAAATACAAGTCTTTTTGTTTTTATTCTTATGCGACCGGTTTCAGGTTCTAGGAATCCCCGCACACCTGCAATCTGGTTCCAGGAATCCCCGCACCAACAACGTGCATGCACTATCACATTTCTCACAACACGATCACGCATGCCTTATCATATTTTCTTCTTATCAGCAACCACACACTTACAAAACCACAAAAAAGTACACTGCAAAACCACAAAAAAAAACACACTGCAAAACCACAAAAACCACACTGACACATTTACCTACCTTAAGGCCATTGACCCATGGCGTCATGGCTCCATGCTCCATGTGCGCCAGGATTGGTAAATCCCCTCTACTATCATGGTATCTACCAATCTGTTGCGGTAAATTTTCCCACAACAAGTTTGGCTCTCTTTTCCCTTGTAAGTCCCTTCGGTCCCTCTTTTCTTTGAGTGGGAACACCGAGCTCTGGCGGAGGTGGAGGGCAGCCATGGTCCCATCAGTCAGTGGCCCACCAATCCCAGACCTCGGAAAACAACCCACATAGGTTCACGGGAAGAACCGCAGGGTGCAACAGGAGGTCCACCAGGAATACCGTTGTAGGAGCCCATAGATAGACGGGAGACTCGCAACGGGCAGCATCAGACAGGACGTCTGAAAGTCGCCGACGGGTGGGGACGGACGGTCCTTTCAATCCAGACACCCCAACACGATGATGACGGGTGGGGGAAGACGATCCCTGGAACCTACACCCCAACGAAAGCCAAACAACAGAAGGCGAAGAGTACACCCCATTATGCTACCGAGGGGTGTACGAACCAAGCCACTTGATCGATGGGTGAAGAGACGACGATCTCTTGTATAGCAACACCCCAACGAGGGAGCAGCAACAAAGGAGCAACAGTGGTGTGCCGATCCACTGGAGTAGGTAGGGACCCGGGCAAAAAATAAAAATATATAAAAATTTAAATTTGCACAGGCATTGTACTTGGCTTTCGTGAGGGGCGGCGATCCAACGGAGGGTTGGATCGAGATACAATCCCTTCTGGATTGTATCTACACTTTTTTCCTTTCGTTCCGACACTCCAGCTACCGTTCCATAGCATTTCCTTTCTCCCCCGCGGGCGTTTTAATTTTTGCAGAATTCAATTCGATGGGGGGAAATTACCCGGATAGCAGAAGGAAAGGAAACTCTGCTTTTCGCAATTTCTTTTTTTGTAGAACCTAAGAGTAGGCTATAGCTAGGATCCACAGCTTCCACAAACTCGCTCAGTGGAGTTTCCAGTCATTACTGGAAGTGGGAGCGAACTCCGAGACTGAGGAGTTTGGTATGAATGTGGAAAATGGTATGTGTGAGAGGGGGCATACACTAGCAAAGCTTGCTAGTGTGGTAGCTAGAAATCCCGTCGTTGGGTCCACTACGGCTGAATGGATGTGAGAGAGAATGTGCGTGTGAATGTGTGTGTGTGTGTCGGGCGGGAGCTGTGGATCGTAGAAGATCTGAAAGTCACTTTTTTGGACGACCAGCAATAGAGAGGGTCATTTTAGTAGTTTGTTGTGCGAAAATCTTTAATTAGGAAATTGCAAAAAGCAATTTTTTTTTCTTTGGAGTTTAAAAAAAAAAAAAAAAAAATATTAAATTAGAGTATCTTTTTTGTAGAGTCGCGAGTTATAGGAAAAATATAAAAACAAAAAAAAAAAAAAAAATATATAGAGCCTACGACAAAGGGAAAAAGGAGAAAGGATATGGACGAGGTATTGGTCAGCGGGAATAGCGGGAGTAGCGGGACAGAAGGAGTGAGGCCCTGTGCCCGAAAGGGGCGCAGCACCGCTAGGAATAAAAAGATAAGTATAGTGCAGTGATAGGGTAGAAAAAAAAATATAGAAAAAAAAAAAAAAATTGAAAGTCGCTTTTTGTTCTTTTAAACTGAGACTCCGGTGGGCCGCGCGTGCAAAAATTCCCGAGAAAAGACGGGACACGCGACCGTTGATTAACGTTTTTCTTTGTTGTTTCGGGACGGTGAAAATAGCGGGTCACTCTATTGACGAGTGTACCGCTAAATTAATTAAGAATAAATCGTCAAGCCCCAACGGGGCATTTATAACGTGAAAAAAAAGAAATCTGTTTTTTTGTTGTTGTTGTAATTTTTTTTTTTCGTTCGTTTTTTTTTCTTCGGGGATGATTTTTTTTTTCTTCGTTTCTTTTTTAAAAAAGTTTCGTGATTCCGGGGGAAAAATCACGTGGCGCCCATTTTTTTATTTTTTTTTTTTATTTCGCCCAGGTTTAGCTGGCGTTAACGCGCTACCTGGTAGAACCCACAGCTGGGATAGCGGGATCCCAGAGAACTTGTTATCGTTTGGTTCGCGGCATCGCCGTACATCGGTGCCGGGAATCAAACCTAGCAAATCTTTCCCGAACAAGCCGGGGAAAATAATGAGACGCTGCAGCCGCAATTCACGGAACAATATCTCAATCTACGGGTACCTCATGGAAACGACGTTTGAAGCCACATGGTCTGCGTCTACTGCGCATTTCAGTAAAAATACCATTTTGCCGATGAATTTCCGCAAGTTGCCCATTCAATTAAAGAGAACCAATATCTATCTGAGGGAGAGCGTGCTTACAGAGCATGAAGCAATTAAATTAGATCAGGAGATTCCACATACATAAGCAGGGTAGCTTCCATATCAGAAACTAGGTTTCCAATTCGTCCACGGTCCTGGGAGCGCTTAAATCCGAGCCAACAGACCAGTTAAATATGAATGCCAACGCCCCAAAAAAAGTTATGGGAATGAGGTGGTGTACGTCTTCAGACTACCTAATATTTAAATTCACTACTAAAAACAGATAGAAATTATTTTTGTACCACGGCGCCCAACTAAACGTGCAGTTCTGAGCATACTGATGCCGATTTTTGACCCGTTGGGACTGATAGCTTATTTTCTCATGTACATAAATATTCTCCTTCAGGAGATTTGGCGTTCGCGCATTAAGTGGGATGAAGAAATTATAGATGAAGAATACGACAAATGGAGACTGTAAGAACCTCAAGATGTCCATTTCTGCGCGAAAAGGGTATTATTCGGTCCAATGGAAGGATTTGTTTCGCGGCAGAAGATAGCGAAGATTTAAGGTATCCAACTATTATTCCCAAGTTGCATATAATTACATCATACATCATCGAGGACTTCCATCGTCGATATAAGCACCACAACGACGAGACGGCAGTGAATATTCTACATTTCCGAAATGCGACATGCCCTTAAATCTATTAAGAAGGCCTGCCAAAGTGTAAGAGTGCCTGGGTTCAACTAAGTCAACCTATCATGGGTCAACTTCCTCCTACACGAATTGCTTCATTTTGTCGACGGTTTTCGTATGTCGGTGTTGACTATTTTGAACCAATAACGGTTATTGTTGGTCTAAGAGTCGAAAAGCGTTGGGATATTCTTTTAACTTGTCTCACTACGAAGGCAGTCCACATAGAGGTTGTTCACACTTTAACAACAGTTTCCTGTATACTTTGTCTTCGAAATTTTATGACACGACGGGGCATTGCCATTGAGCTTTATAGCGACAACTGTACAAATTTTCTTGGTTCGGAACGGCAATTGCGAGAAGTGTCCAAAACAATCCAGAGAGACAAACTAATACAAGCCTTTACCAGAGCGGACACTAAATGGAAATTCATATCACCTGGTTCTCGCCATATGGGCGGTAGCTGGGAGGGATTAGTATGCACAATAAAAACCGTCCTTTATGCTGTTGCACCACCAAGGAATCCAAATGACGAACTACTGCGGACAATGCTTATAGAAGTGGAGTATATCTTCAACTCACCTATACCTATAGATGCTAAAAACCTAGAAGCTCCCACCCCAAACCACTTTTTATTGGGTTTGGCGAATGGATTAAAACCTCCGGTGGAGTTCAACGACGAAGTCATAGTACAAAGGAAAAATTGGCTTATCTGCGGACCGCTTCTGGGTGGTGGAATACTTTCCACGTTTACCAGACGCGCAAAGTGGTTCACACCCGTTAAAACTCTGGAAATTGATGATATCGTTTTTGTAGTGGATCCCAATAGTCCCAGGAACTGTTGGCCTAGAGAAACCACAAAATCAAATTTCATATAGTTTTTAATGTAAATAGATTTTTCTTAACAAATTAAAAGTTTTTGAAACGCAGTAAAAAAATATTAAATATTAATACTTTAAGTACCTTAATAACACAAGAAACACACTTAATATATTAAATATTAAAATTAGTATTATTTCGTAGGTCAAACTGTTATTGTAAATAGAAGGAACTCTTAATTATTTTAAAGTTATATGAATCAAAAAATAAATTAACAAATAACAAAAAAAGGAACTTCATGTTTAAAAAAATATCTGTAGTTCAATTACAGATAACAGCAAAACTCGCAGTAGAACACTACTTCTTTTTCATAGGAAGCAGTCCTCGTGCCACCATGTCTCACATTTAATACATTGAATCTATTTTTCCACTGGTGGATTCTCATTCTTTCCCCCGCACAAAGGACAAAAGTAAGCAATTTTGATTCTAAGTGCTTAGCCAAGGCAGAAAATCCAGATCTTGAAAGAAGTGGCTTCATTGGTACTGTTCGCAGCAGCAATGAACAAGGCAAAAATAAAATGCTCAAAGCAAAAACACTCCTAAAGCAAAACACTCAAGAGAGTCTCTTTATTAACCTGCTTGTAATACAAAAGAACACTTCTGCCGCGATCATCAAGCAATAAAGACAATTTTATTTCAAACGTGTTTGTTTTGTTATTATTATTTTTTTTTAACAATAGGTGGTGCAAACAAAGTACCTCCTCAAACAGGTACCTTAGGTTAGATTAGGTTAGGTAAGAGTGGCTGTTGCAAATACCAACCCACTTAGGCCTATTGGCCCATTGTGATGCCACGTGGATCTATGATCCTCTTACTAATGGAACCAGTTTGAGCTTATAATAAAGCGTAGAAGACTGTTAACGTCTATGTTTTCTAGATTGTTTAGGTCATTGTAGGAGAAAGCTCCTAGATGAAGCTTCTCTGGGAGAGAGCTGGACATGTGCAGAGTAGGTGGAGGATTGTCTCCTCCTCTTCCTCGTCCATGCAGCTTCTACAGAAATCATTTGTTAAAGCGCCAAGCCTTCTTGCGTGCTTGCCTATGAGGCAGTGTCCAGTAATGACACCTATTATGGCGCTGAGATGTTTCCTATCTAAAAGGATCAGACACTTAGAGCGATTCAGATCCAGCCTTGGCCAGATCTGTTTGGTCGCTAGACATGTTTGCCCCGCAGTCCACCTAAGGTCTGTTCTTTTATTGGCATCCAGCTTTAGTGTTAGTTTGCATGTAGCGATTGGTATACCTATACTACCTTTATCCGGTAGAATAGGTAGAGTGGTTCCAATTTTGCCGAGTTCATCGGCTCTGCAGTTCCCTGGAATGTCTCTATGGTCCGGCACCCAACAAAGGTGAATGTTGAACTGCTCTGCCATCTCCATGAGAGATGATCGGCATTCAAGGGCGGTTTTAGAATATAATGAGACCGATTCCAGGGACTTGATGGCGACCTGACTATTCGAAAATATGCGGATATCGTTTGCAGATATCACGTTTTTCTTCAGGCAGGACAGAGCTTCTTTAATCGCCAAAATTTCCGCCCGGAACACGCTACAGTGATTTGGAAGACGGAAAGACGGGCTTAGATTTAGCTTATCTGAGAAAACACCGCCACCAACTCCGCTATCGGTTTTAGATCCATCTGTGGAGATATGGATTGACTGCAGTCGCAGCTACTTGCCTGCTAAAAATGTCGAGGGGTGTCAAGTGAAACAGAATATCTAATTCCAGCAGAGGTTGACCGCAATGTTCCGTTTGTGCATGGACATGCTGTTCTTTGGACTCTGCTTACTTTAATGCGGTTGATTGCATTTTCCAAGGCCTTCCATTCGATGTGGCTAGTCAGAGAGTGCAAAGCAGTCTCCACCGACTTTCCTTTACAGTAGGCATGTTGAGCCGTAGACAGAAGTCTTGGATCGACTTTAGCTCGAATATGGATATCAATCAGTCGTTCTAGAGTTTTCAGAAGGAAAGATCATATACTTATAGGTCAGAGGTCCTTTGGGACAATATGAAAACATTTTCCGGCTTTGGGAATGAATACTACATTGACTTCTCTCCATAACAGTGGAATGTGGATAAGTTATACACAGCTCCTCATAATATTTGCTAACACTGGCAGAATAATATCTGAGGACCTCTGTAGTTCGGCAGGTATTATACCGTCCGAACCAGCAGAAGCTATGCAGCGCCCAGAGCAGTTTGTATCTCGTAATCAGACCATGAATTTTGGTCACGGTTGCTGTAGGCCTGTTTGGGCTGTTACTGGCCGCGAGTTGGGAGTTACCTGGAAAGTGGGTGTAAAAAACCAGGTTGAGTGATTCATCACTTGAGGTTGTCCAAGAGCCATCGGTTTTTTTCAAACAGCTAGGCATCATAGGACTTGTAGAGAGGATTTTTCTTAGCCGCGATGCCTCGGAGGTTTCTGTGCTTTGTCACAGAATGACCTCCAGGATTGTCGCTTTGCCTTCCTCAGTTCTTTTTTGTATAATTTGAGGGATTCTTTATATGAGTCCCAGTCAGTCACTTTTCTTGTGCTTTTTACTACGTAGCAAAGTTTTCTGCAAGAGTTTCTGAGCAGTCCCAGTGTCGATGTCCACCAATGTGGCTTTTTCTTGCCTCTAGGTTGAATAAGAGGGCAGGAAGCGGCCATAGCCTGATTGAGAGCCAGAGTAAATTCCTTGACTTTCATGTCAAGCTCATTGGTGTCACGCGGGGGACTTGATTGTTCAGAGGATAGCGTTTATGACAGTATTCCTCTGTATTTTGGCCAATCAGTTTTCCGGTAATTCCGGAAAGTTAGTTGGCTGGGGGGAGCATCACTCAGACTGAATTGGATGTTTCTGTTGTCTGAAAAGGAGTGTTCAGACGATACCAACAGGTACCATAACTTTCAATAAATAATTAGTACTCAATGTGCTATTATGCAATAATTGCACACTAACACGATTTTAAAATTGAGAAATATTTTAGTAAAACTAACCTTTTTGTTTGGCATCCCATCACAAAACAAACAAAACTGGAACGCAACAACAGCTGACCTAAGCAAAGGACAGATACCTATTAAATTGTGCATTTACAGATACTTAATATTCATTGTCATTCTCGAGAAATTCACTGTGTGTACACTTACCCACTTACCCCAAACGACTCTAAGTCAAATGGTCAGAGGATGGTCACGTACGAAGTGCATTCTACGAACGCAAAGCGGTATCTAGGAAAGGCCGGTTGTTAAATTGGCGGTCATCGATGTCCAAGCTCCGGAAGATGGCAGTCAACAGGAGGAACTACCTAATGGGGTTGTTGAGAAAACTGCTGATGCACTCTAAGGCGTATCTTCCATTAATGACTGACGGGTGGAGCCACATATTGCCAAACACGAAACGACATTTTAGACGACTACGTATTACATGACTTTTCGCGGCATTTTTCTTTTGATCTCCACGAGGCCCCAAGTGTACGCTCTAATTAATTATCCTAATTAAAAACATTAAACTTTGTAAGCGCTTACACCAAGAAGACTTAGTAAGTTCCGTAAACAAATAAGCTTTAGAAATCCTGTATTTAACTATTATATTAATTATTTCGAAATAATGGATTTGTAACCTGGCAACAAGGAAACCAATTTATTTCAATTTGCCAATTAACAAAAGTCCTCCAGTTGCAGCCGAACTTGCTGCAACACACGTAAAAAAAACGAACACCATAATATGTCAGAAGCTACGAGCGCCCGATTTATTATTATTATAGTATAATATAGAAATAGTGGGTATATTATTTAATAAAAGGTATATAAATGGTGTTTCAACTGTAGATGTAGTGTTGCAGTGTAGCGTACGCTTACGCTCGAATAATAAACTAAAGTTTTAGCACACGATGTAAACGCAGCTTGACTCTCAGCCTTCCTTTCTGGCATTCGTTTAGTCTTATTCCCTTTTCGCAGCTATTCGCGAAGAATTTATTTAATTTCATTTCGTTTCCTTCATTCGCCATTTTATCGTCAGCAAGAAAGGAAGTAAACTGCTGTGAGTTAAACATAAAATATTTGTCATTTCTATAAATGTTTCTTTAGCAGAAACAAAAGCTGAATTTGTATGTCAAGGGTTTCGTTTAATTAAGATATTAAAGTTTCAAATCCCTTCCAACCGTCAGCGGCGACATTTTTATTTCGTATTTTGCATTTCGCTAGCCCGCTATCAACGAACGCCACCAATAAAAAGTTGACGTCTTCAGAAAATTGCCAGGAGACAGCAAGTCTGTCCAAACTTAATATATGCAAAACACCATCTCGGCCACTAAGGGCCTCGAAAGGTCCAGGATCTCCCAATGTTTTTAGGACTGCCAGCGGACTGGCCAATATTCTCCACCGCATATATGAAATTAACCACCGCCTGCAATTATACTAACTTTTAAAACAATCAGTGATTGCAAAAATGTCTCGGAGGTGAAGCACGGGATACAGTGAGGTCCTTACTAATTCACCCAAAAATAAAAAATCCATCAGTATTCCTGAAGTCAGTGAATAGTCTGCAACACCTAACGAATCTGACGTTATTAGAAGAGCTGGTTTCCAAACTTCCAATGAGCAAGAGATTGGAATGGGCTAGATGTGCAGTGAAAATACAACCATATCCAACATTTGTTCACTTCAGTGACTGGTTAAGTGAGATTGATATCTATTGTGCAAGACTGTGAGAGTAAAGAGTCAAAGCGTCTTACAGTGTTGCATGCCGCAGAAAAGAAACGTTCGCATGCACTTAAATGTCCTTTATGGTAGGGCCAACATAAACCCAGCGAGTGGAAACACATTTTTAATGCCACAGTACCTGTGACGTGCTCGCAAGCAAAACGCTGCCGATTGTGTTTCTCATGCCTGAAGACGGGATATGCAACGCGGGACTGCCATTACAATCGTCAATGCTCCATTAATGGCATGATTTGTTCCACGAAGTGTCAACCCCAGATCCTGTCACACTACAGACACAATTGCAAAGCAACCAAGCGATAGGCAACGGCGAAAAAAAACCAATTCTTAGCTTTCTAAGAATTAACGACTATGTGCATCAACTAAATGGACAAAAAAAATATAGGAAAAGGAGGAAGAGGCGCTGACGAGGAGTTTATTGTTGAACTCTGGGAAGAAAATATTGTTGGGATCCGGGAGAACAAAAAAGGACATATACATAAAGAGATGTCCCTTTTGTTTAAAAATAAAGGGGTGGAGTTTTCACCGGAGGAAATTGAAACAAAAATTACGAATCTGTAGCTGAATGTAGCTGTCATATAAATGTTTTGCATTCAATGGAAACGGTGAAATGAAATTCCGAAATTTCATTTCGAAATGTTACATTTCGGGTCGGTGTAAACGTACTATTACGCCACTAGGACAGAACTAGGCTGGGTTGCGCAACGCCTTCATGACTCTTTGCTAACCAGCTGACGCTGGTTGCCGAGTACTTCTAATAAGATTCAACGTTGCTGAAGGTAATGAAAACGATGGTGAAGAACCCCGCCCGAAGCACTCCTTGATTATCGTGAGTATTTATCTAACAGACTTTAGCCGTTTCTCTTCCCTTGGTAGACTTCTAAGAACCGCGGCCAGGGTAATAAGACCAACTTAATCAAGAAAATGGTCTAGCAGCATTTGAGCTGAACGCAGCAGAAGTATGTCGACAAGTCCAATTCGAAGCCTTCGCCGCAGAGCTGAAACAAATTTGTAACGTCCATGGTGGCAAGAATGATCTTCTTATATAAACTTTCGCGATATGTCGATAGAGACTTTCCATGTCTCTGGTCGAATCGATACTGCCAGCTGGCTCCCATATGCAACTAAGCGTCCGATTATATTTCCATCTCTACATGCATTTACAACACTGGTGCTGAGATACCAGCATACGAAAATGAAACACTAAAATATAGAAGCCACGATCTGTGAAATCCGTCGTAAATTCCGCTCTTGTCACAGGTCTTGCGCAAAGTGATTGCTAATTGTTATGTATGCAAAATTCTCAAAATTATCTCAGTCACGCCCGTAATGGGCCCTTTACTGGAAGACCGACTGACACCCTTTGTGAGACCCTTTACGAGCACTTGTCTGGATTACTTTGGCCTCTTCATGGTGACAGTAGGTCACCACACTTAGAAGTGACGGATAGCATTATTTACATGCTTAGTAGTGCATGGTATACATCTAGAAGTAGCCTACGAATTGTCGACGGACGCTTGCATCGTAGCGATTCGTAAATTTATAAATCACCTGTAAAAATCTGCTCAGACAATGGAACCATTTTTCTTGGCGCTAACCACGAATACGTTTTTCTGAGGTCTATGACTGCAAGCGAGTACAGTGCGAGTTGTCTTCCAAAGGAGTTGAGTGGGTGTTTAACTGCTAGTCCAACCCACCTGAAGGAGGTGATTGGGAACGGTTGGTGCAGTGTATTAAAAGGGTATTGCTTCATACGCTCAAAAAAGTAGCTCCACTAGAGCATAGGCTGCAGTGCTTTATGATAGAAGCGGAAAATGTCGTGAATTCTCGTCGACTAACATATTTGCCGATCACTAACGATTATGAAGAGCAGCTTACGCCGAACCACTTTTTACTGGGTTCGCCGAACACAGCGCAAACAGCAAGTGCAAGTGCGCCCTAAGAAAGCTGTGGCGTATCCCTCGACAGCTGAGGGATCGACTACGGAAACGATGGGTTGCCGAATACCTTCCAACTTTCAACCGACGCAACGAAATGGTGTCAAAGGATGGAGGCTGTCATGGATCTATCTTCTCAGTCTTTTCTCGCTGCCTTTAAACGTTTCGTTGCTCGGAGAGGATTTTGTGGACACATATATAGTGACAACTTGACCAATTTTGTGGGGGCGGAGAAAATCATACAGCGGAAGAAACACAACTTCAGGAAAATCGTAGAAGCAGATATTGTGCCAAAGTTAACAGATGTTAACATCGCGTGGCATTTTATCCCACCAGCTTCCACGCACTTCGGCGGTTTGTGGGAAGCTGGTGTCAAATCAGTAAAACCCCACCTGAGAAGAGTTATTGGACTGTCAACGCTAACATATGAGGAGATGTCAACATTGTTGTGTCAAATTGAAGCTGTGTTGAACTCAAGACCGTTGTGTCCTCTTACTAACTACCTGGAGGATTTGGAGGCGCTGACTCCTGAATCGTTTCGACTTAGTCCAAAATATCCAACAAGGATTCGCTAAAAGATGGAAACAAGAATATGTTAGCCGATTACATAATTAAGCCGAATTGGCTTAAGAAAGAACGAAACATCTCCGTCAAGACTTGGTACTTCTGAAAATGGAGCAGTCCCCATCGATATTCTGGAAGCTTGGTCCGATCACCGAAGTTCATCCGGGACCCGATGACTTATTCCTTGTAGTTTCAGTGCGCACGTCGACGGGGTGTATAAGCGACCTATTAGAAAGGTCTGCCTACTTCCAGACTGTGAACCAGATACTCACACTCAGACATAATGTCTTTAATTTCTTCTTCTTTTTTTTCAAACAGACAAATGAACGATGATGCCGCCTGAGCTAGAGGTCCTTTTTTCATTGCAGGCCGAGTCAGTGGCGGCTTGAATTGACCACTTAGCAATGAGAAAGGACAAAGCGAGATTCAGATGCTGTATGCATCAGCAGGGCCCGGTGTGTTCGGACTGAATGCATCACAGTAATTTTTGACTGGATACATTACACCCATGATTGAGCCCATTTCACATCACCAAATATCCCTTACAAAATGGCCAACGAAATCATAATCACTCACTCTTCATAGTTCTTTCCGGTCGGCGAGCTGTAGTGATCATTCACCTCCTGCTTTATTGTATTTTCTAATCCTTATCTTTTGTTTGTAATAAACTCAATCAATATTATGCAAGCGTCTTTTGATTTTGAATCCTTTACGGAAGCCAAATTGGTGGTCTGGGATAAAATCGATGGGGTTATCCTCAGGGCAGAACATATTGTTGAGAATAATTCTTTCAAGGAGTTTGCCAGCGTTTGAAAGGAGAAATATCGGTCTGAAATTACTTATTTCATGGTTGTTTCGCTTTTTTTGTATAGGAATAATTTTGGCTATCTTCCACGCAGTCGGGAAGTATCCTATATTAATGCAATTATTGAGCAAAATTAGTTTACCGCCCTAGATGATATTTTTTTCAGAACAAAATTGGTGATACCGTCCGGGCCAGCTGACTTCTTACAGTTTAATTGGTTTGTTTGCACTTCCTCTTTGTTAGTGAAGAAAGGGGCAGTCGGTGAGAGGGCAGAGTTGTCTATTTCAAAACTGAGGATATGAGTGGGTTTGGAAAATCTAATCTGTTGAACTTGGTGTATGGTATTGTTTGTGACTCTGGGGTTAAAGTCTGGGATTTTGTTTTCATAAATCTCTTTAAAATAATTTTCAAAGGCAGAAACTATACTGTTTTGATTAGTAAAAGTCTCGCTGTTTACTGTCACTTTTTCACAATGGAACCTCTTTTTCTTTCCTATAATTCTAAAAGCTTCCTTAAATGCCCCCGGGTTAGGGGCAATTTTGGAATTGTTTATTTAATCAGATCCTGAAAAGACAAGGTTTTATTATTTTTTTAGCAGCGAGATCCTTGATGATAATGCTAGGTAGGAATCGTTTACTCTATTAAGAGAGTTGTGAAATATTCTTTTCAACTGATTTTGCCAAAGATGTTTTACTTTAAATAAGTGTTTTATATCATCCGGGAGGATTTTATATTTTTTACGGGAGGGTATTTCCCTGGAGGTGTGCATCACTACAGTTTGGTTAAGGGAATCGGAGTAGATATCAATGTATCTGTCAATTTCTGAGTTAGATAAGTTGCAATACTCGGGGGGAGAGCTTTGTCTGAGAATGGAATCAAGATCTTCGTTGAAGTTGTCCCAGTTGGTATCTTTAAATGACTAGTAGGTATTTAAATCACATAAGACAATTTCTAAACTTTCGATACGATTCTTCTGCTGTGCTCTATCAATGACGAGATATTGAAAGACAGGAATTTTATGGTCATGGTTAATTCTGACTTAACATGATTTGATTGACAAGGTCGAGGTAGGCTAATCTCTTTTGGAAGACGGAGTCAAAATTGTCTAGATTTTGCATGAACTTATCAATTTTCCTCAGGAGGGCATTTATTTCCATCCCGAAAAGGTCTTTGGATAATTAAAAAAACTTGTTCAGGGAGTTATTGCTCGTTTTGTGAAGGGGGTTAACATCACAAGGGGGATCCGTAGATTGGTGGAAGAGACTAGCATAGGAGATTTTTGGTGAGGTGAAAGAAGAAATATGGATAAGATTTTTCAAGTCCATAGTCTTTTCCCTATTGACTCGTGCACTTTGGAAGGCTTTCCTCCTCTGGAGTTCATACTCTTTGAAGGCTGTACAGCCCCTATCTCCCCCGCAGTTGACACAGGTTGGCTTTTAACCTTCTTCCTTGCTGTTGGAGTAGCATCCGGGCTCATGTGAGTTATTACATTTAACACACTTGTAATTATTGGCTCAGTTTTTGGCCAGGTGTCCAAATTTTTGGCAGCGTCTACACTGTAGAGCTCCATTGTTACTCTTCGGTTTCTCCCAAATTATTTGTGTATTAAATAAATATTTGCCCTTTAGAAGATCATCAGGGGAGGTGCCAGGAAGGAGCTTGACGAGGAAGAGGTTATAGGAGATCTTTTCTCGTCTACAGCGTTCGGTGGAGAATCTCAAAACTTTGTCAACATTAGGGTTGAGAGCCCTGAGTTCTTCAAGAATTTCGTCTTCCTGGTAGTCAAGGTTAAGACTCTTAGAATTAGGTTAATTGCATTGTCCTCCTTCAGAGTGAAGGAGTAAGCACTCACTTCTTTGTTCTTTCTGAGCAGCTCCATCAGCCCTCGATGTACGTCTCGGTCTCTGACGTGAATTATACTACTACTGCCTCGGTTTACCACTTTAAATTCAATATTTTTAGCTCGAAGCTCACGCGTAAGTTTACGGATATCAATACTTGACATGATAATTGACAGGATAATCATCGTTAAGCTGATGCAGCTTCAAAAGTTGTTGTGCTGCTTCCAGTTTTTTCTGGTTACTGTGTGGTGAGGATGAGGAAGGTTTATTTTTTGGTTTCAAATGATACTTGACCTTCATTTAGAGGCATGCTGAGAATGCGTCCCCTACGATGGTATGCACAGCACACTTTTAACAAAAAACTTTTTACGGATAAATTGTCACTTTAATTTAAATTTAAAGTAATGGAATTAAATTCAATAATATATAAAAAAAAATGAGACAAACAAAAATAAGAAAAAAAATTCTTAAAGCAAAATTGCATTTAAAAGATCGGTAAATCAGTAAACATGTCTGTGCACTATGTGCTTGTTCACATTGGCGCGGGTAGGAAGATTGTCCAAAAGAGAGGGAACGCTTTTTATTGAAGTGGGAAGAAGAAGAGTTACTTCCACCGAGAATCCATTTCTAAAGTGGATTCTCGGGTGCAACACATCGGTTTTTTCCATATTGTTCCATTTCTGACATATTTTTTCATTTTAGTTTTGATCGTTGATGAGAAAGGAAGTGTGAAGAATAGGAAAAAAGAATTGTTTCAGGCCAACTGCTCAAATTTAAAACTTAAAAATGCTCCGATTCAAGTGTCAAAAAGACTTTCAACCCCATGACAATGTGAACACGACGTTCATAGTGAGGATTTTCATCCCGTCGCCAATGTAAACAGGCACTATTAAATGCACAATCGAACCTGATTGCTCGAAAACAAAAATCTGGTTTGACACACAATACTCTTTGACGTTTATACATATCCATATGTTAGGTGTTAGTATCATACATTCTAACATCCAGAAGATAAATTTTACTTTTGAAATAAAAAACAGAAACAACATATTGCTTCTGAAAAAGTGAGAATGGAACAGTTTTATGTAATTTTTTTAACTCTCTTCACATTTTGTATTGTGAATTTTCATGAATAATGGCGCTTTCGATTGGGCGGACAGAAGCCTTGTTTTTTGTATGTACTCCGAAGTTGGGCGATTTTGATTCCAAATGAAACACTAAAAACTTTTATTTTTGTAGGTATATTTGCTTGCGAATGAATTTGAATGCTCAGAATAAGAAATTGGTCAAACACAGCTGATACATACACACAATAGATACTATTTGACGTTTATACATATTTATATGGGTTAGTACATTTTGACATAAAATCCAGGAGAGTAATTTTGATTCTGAAATGTAAACCAGAAGCAAAATTTTGATTCTGAATAAATGAGTTTTTATGTCACTTTTTTGCTCTGGAGTCCAAAACGAAGGCTTCGGTCCGCGCAGTCGAAAACGTCATATAAATTGTACAAATGGCTTCTGTAATGCAAATATTTTTTTCATGATAGCCCCCATATTTAATTGCTCATTGTACGTTCAGTTGAAGCTGTGTTAATAAGGTTTGTTGCATCAACTCGATTATAGTTTGCATGAATATAAAATTCTAGTTAAAGTTCCATGTAAACGTAAGAATTCCCCTGCAAACGAGGTATTATTTCGATATGTATGTACGTCATCCATGGTGTGCGACTTGTGTGATATGATAAATTAAAGGATTAAAATAACTAGTGATGAACGATTTTATTATTTTTTATTAGAAGAACTTAAATTCTCTGTAGGCATTTATTAAATAAGTGTGCTTAGTCATTAGACGGTGAAAATAAAAGTGGAACACACGCAACTAGATATTTTGCAAAAGTTTTCGTATGCATTCTTTAATTTTCTTGAACTTAAATATTGTATCTGTAAGCTATTGGTAAGTCATTTTAATATTATACGTGTTTTTATTTTGTTCTTGTAGTGCCCTTAAGTGCATGTATGTACATATGTATATCCGTATTACGGTAGTATTCTAATGGCGTTTTCCATTGGTTACTCTCCGGAAGTTAGTCGCTTCGGATTCCAATGGAACACTAAAAACTTCTGGTTTTGCCGTCAGCATTTTTACATGTACTGTTTAAATGTCAATTTTTTTCGCAATTTCTTTGTTTAGAAAAATAGCTGATTCTAATAAAGTATTTAATTTTTATATTTGCTTGCGAATCAATTTGAAAATTCAAACAAAAATCAGGTTTGCCACAGAATACTATTTGACATTTGTATTTATTTGGGTTAGTAAATTCTGACATAAAATTCAGAACAAAAATGTTGATTCTGAAATGAAATCTTCCAGTCTTCTGTCGTCGAATGGACGATAGCGCCATAAATTACAAGAAATTGCTGGATGCCTAATTTAACAAGTTAAAAATGTAATATAATATTTCTAATTAAATCACTTAATAAAAAATTAAGTTTATCCCGTTGCATGCCGACACTGTTTGAATATTAGAAAACCTTTAGATTTAGATTCTTCAAAATAAAATGGTATTTTTTGATGTCCTTGCGTTAAAAAAAAATCGATTTTATCATTAAATTTTATTTATAGACAAAAAAGTGTCCTTCTAAAACTTCAAGAAATTGTAGAAAATATTTATACGCCGAAAAATAAATTAAGAAGTAAACAAAAAAAAAAATGGATCGCAGTGTGGACTCTATTGGAAGCTGTTCACTTGATGTTGACGCAGATTCCTCAGATGTTTCAGGTATATATTTGCACTGTACGTATTCAGTTCAAAACCGGCAATATTTTTATTAATTTATTTTTCTAAATCAGTATATTGTAGAAAACTTAGATTACCTAGCAAGGACGGTTGTTTTATTTCCTTTATTATTTAAATGCTTTTGTAGTTAAATTATAGTAATGATAATACTAATATAAATTGTATTAAAAATAATAAAATATGCTTTACTATAGTGAAAAATAAAGATCGAGTAATTAGCTTTGTTTTAAGTTAAATGTATTTCAATTTCATTTTTTAATTCCCAAGTATATACAGTCAAAATCGGTTATAACGAACTCGATGGGACTGGTGAATTTGTTCGTTATATCCGCTGTTTCGTTATAACCGATTTTCCATTTAATACAAGTGCACACATTTTTTTTTTTAGTACTTTTACTTATTTATGATTGGGGTAAAAAGTAATCTGTGATTTTTTGCTGTCGACATTTTTGTGTTATGAACTTCCCTTCTATTTTCATCTCCATTTTGGTCAAAAATTCTTCACAACCTTGGTAAAAGTATCAAAACAAACGATTTCAAGGTATTGACAGCCTGAGGTGGATCTTCAATTTTCACTGGAATTATTTCAGTTTCTATAAGTAAAAAATGTTGCAAAATGTTTTCATACTGTCAGAGAAGCAAGACTAAAAACTCTTCTTACCTTCTTCATTCTCACTCCACATTTTCATTGTGAACAGAATCAATGATTTGTTCGTTGGTTAATAACTCTGTACTCACAATGTTGTTGTCCACATTAACCAAATCTTCAAAACTTTATGAATCAAATACGTTATCATATGACTGAATATGTTTAATCCAGTGCCTCAAAGGCCAATTGTCTTCTTCTTTGAACTCAGTTTCGATTGAATTATCAGGTTCTTATGGGATAAATCCACAATGTTTAAAACAATTTTTTATAGTTGCCATAGACACGCTCTCCCAAGCTCTGGAAATCAGTAGAAAGGCATCCAACAAACACATTAAATGTGGTCCATCTTGTTTCTTGATGTTACCAATGTTTAGTACTTGAAGCTTTCTGTAATGCAATTTTAGTGATCTGATTATACCCTGATCTATTGGTTGTAACACAGAAGTTGTATCAGGCGGCAAAAACACAAGCTTCATAGAAGTAAGACCATCGATCTTTGGATGTGCAGGACAATTGTCCACTAACGACAGAATTATTTCCTTTCGTTTTGTCAACTGTCTATCCCAATATCTTAAATGTTTTTCGAATATGACTGATGTCATCCAGGCCCGTTTATTGAACTCACACAATTATGGAAGTTTCTTGACCTTTTTAAAGCACCTCGCGTTTTTTTGATTTTCCAATAACCAACATTGTTTAGCAGTTCCGGTCATATTAGCTCCTACTGAAACCGTAATTCGTTCCTTTGATATTTTACCTCCAACGCATTTTTCACATTTGAATTTCAAGGTTATATTAGGTGTCATTTTGTAGAATAAACCTGTTTCGTCGATGTTGAAGATTTAACATCCGAATAGCTTTGGCCAAACACCACGCAACCAATTTCTGTAGAAAAACTACCACGTTCACCGCTTACCATTGCACTAACGATGTTATAGTATGTCTTTACCGAAATCGTTGAATCCAGGCTGTTGAGCAGCTGAAATAATTTGTTCCCAGTCCTATTGCAAAGTCTTCTGCCTTAGTTTGTAGAATTGGTCATCTTAATAGAGTATTCAAGCTTCTTTGGGCTTTGAACCAGCTGAGCAAAGTAGCCTCTATGTGGGGATATTAACTGCATCGTACTTTCTTTATTTTCAAGCTTTATTTTTCAAAATTTTACTTAATTTTATCTCGGTCTTTGAAAATGGTAGAGATTGTTGAAGCCTGTACAGAACACTTTGCTGCCAAACTTTTATTGGAATAACCAGCTTCGAGCCTTTAAATTATTGTACATTTTTCTTCGAATGTAAAACCTCTACGTTTTGAACTCATTTTCAAAAAAAAACTAACACTTTTAAAAAATTAACACTTTCTTGATATAAAAAATTACTATTCCAGTTCCTCTCAAAAACAGAATGCGAAATGCAAAAAAAAAAATACTGTAAAAGGGAAATCCCCAGAATTTATCATTTTAAATGCACGAAATTTGCAATGCCTACGTAATTTTTTTTTTTATATTCGTTATAGGCAATAGATTTTTAAATTTTCCATTTAAAACTGTTCGTTATAAGGGATAATTCGTTATAGGTGATATCGTTAAAACCGATATTCGGTTAGTACAATTTGTATGAACCTCGGCTGGGACTTCATGATTAGTTCGCAATAACCGATATTTCGTTATAACTGATCTCGTTATAACCGATTTTGACTGTACTTGAATAAGAAAATACTTGAGGTCTATCGGCAATTATACCCGGGTCGTTTCTCGGTTGTGCGTTACTTATACTTATAGCACAGATAATAAACTTACACAGATGTCGCATCCCCATACAAAAAAGTGTTGATCTTTTTTGCGATGAGCAAACAAAAGCTTCTCTGCTTCGCTAAGAAAAAAAAAACGGAAAATAAATTTTCTGTGCGAAAATTTTTTTCTTTTGCTACTCCTTGTACCGTCTGCGACCTGCGACTGCGAGACACAATTTCATTTATACGTACATATATTGACCGAAGTTTCGATTTGTGTATTTTTTCGAAGTGAAAAGTGATATTTTACTGTGTATACAGTAAAAATTTTGAAAAGTTAATCTAGGAAAGGTAAAATATATTATTTAAGTTTATTTCAGGTTGATTAGTTACCTTGGTATTTACAAAAATCGAATTGAGGAAATGTGTCGAATAAAGTCCGCTATGGTATGCTGCAAGGCAACAACTGCCCAATTTCCAGATAGGAAAATGCTTAGTTTTCCTAAAAAGGGAACTAAGAAATATAATGACTGACTAGCACAGGCAAAAGAATCCCGTAATAATGTTCGTAAAAATCGTAAACGGCCATACATTTGTAGTAAACATTTCGATTTGAATTTTTTGGAAAAAAAAAAATTAAAACACACTTATGAAAAGGAGTGAAATGTTTTTAGAATCTAATGACAATTGACTTGCTTTTGATCCTAAGAAAACCAAAATAAACTACCCTAATCGCAAATGATTAAAAGTGCAAACGAGTACCGATATATCCATTGCTGAACTAAATGAAGTTTCAGCACTTATAGACTGCAACAGATCTATAGATTACATAGAATGTGTATGCAAGAAATGCAAAGCGAACACAAAAAAATCAATTTTTTTTTGTATTCAACAAATAAGTAGACTGGAAAAAATTAACAAAATCCTTAAAGTCTAAAATTCAGAAATATCCTGACAATTAGTCCACAGGCTAAAAAAAAAGATAAAGCACAACTTAGAGAATATCAAAAGCAAACAATAGAAGAAAAAATTGATTTCTTACATGATATAAATAAAAATTCGAAAACATTTTGCAAACTCATTTTATCACAAGGCAAACGACAATTTACCCAATAAGAAAGGTAGATTAAATGTATATTTTTCCGCTCGTCGTCTGGATATAATTTTCTTCGCGATCAGCTGCAACTGCAGTTGCCACACCCACCTTCATTGCATAGATGAATAAAACTTAAAAGTTTATCACCTGGTCTAAACGAAAATGTTTTTGAGTAAATACAAAAAAATGTTTTAACATTGGAACCAAAAGGCAAAAAAGTCATTTTAATAATCGATGAGGTTATTAAATTAATAAATGATGAGATGGGTATCCAGGCGAATTTACAATACAACAAATATAAATACATAATCGAAATCTTCGTTGATTATGGAAAAAATCAAAGATTAGATTTGTGTGCGAAATCAGTTTGCGTGTTCATGATTCGTGGTATGTATGGAATGTATGATGCGCCACGTTTAATCAAATATGTAAGAAAGAATCTTTTAATATCAGACTTACAAACTCTTAATGGAGTTGTAAGCTGGAAAATAATTGATTATATCTACAATACAGAAAGAAATTATACCACAAAAATGTGTCGAAAACTAAAATATGCAGCAGAATTAATAAATAAAATCAATAAAATATTTGATTTAGTGCAGGTCTTACTTATTCGAAATGACTCAAATATAGGATTTTTAAAAGAAATGCAATCATATTTAAAACAAACTCAGCCAATCAATGCAAACTGTAAACCCTTCTGCTTTAAGGGCTTGAAAAAGAATTATTCAATGATTACTGTGAGTTACATTATGTATATGTTAACAAGTTCAATCAGGACTCACTTGGAAACCTTTTTGGAAAAATAAGAGCAAGAAATTTTAATAAAAATAATCCAAACTCGTCTGAATTTGGCTCATTACTGCCTCTAAAATTTTTGTTTAAGTCAAAATTTTCTATTTGTGAAGAAGATTCTTAATATTTACAGTTAGATTGGAATGCTGTGTTGGATACTGAAAATAAAACAAAGATTGTCCTAACCCAGGAGCAAGAGAAAAATGAAAACATATTCGATCTAGCCAAATATTGTGAATCCGAACTTCTAGCGATAGAATTACCAGATTAAGACGCGATTTTAAAACACTTAAAAAAATGAATGCAGTTTGTGAGAACTGTGTCAAAGAAATGACAAAGGCCAAAAACAATTTCGATCTCATGGAAATATTGATCAAATTGAAAGAATATGAACACTCGAATCAAAATCCAACACTAACATGCCCATCAGACAAAATATGTCAACTTCATATACAAGTATTTACCACTTGCTTTCAACATTTTTATGTATGGGGATGCGACATCTGGGTAAGTTTATTATCATCTGTGCTTATAGTGGTTTTCCATTGGCCCACATAAGCAAAATTTTGCTTCTGGATTGCATTAAACGTTAAACGGTACCGTGTGTCAACGCAGATTTTTGTTTGAATGTTGAAATTAATTCGGAAGCAAATATAAAAAATAAAAGAAAATGGAAGCCGAATCAAATATTTTATTGGATTCTGCCATTTTGCCAAACAAGAAATTGCGAAATAAAAAATTGACATTTAACCAATTCATGTAAAAGGTGTGACAGCTAGTTTTTAGCGTTCCACGCTTCAACGAGAAACCAATGGTAAACGCCATTACGTTTGCTTTCATAATTCACTTTAAATTTACCGCGGTCTTTCGGTTATCGCCTTCTGTTACAGTCCGTCTCTACGAGACGGAATTATATCAGACATGACATCTAATCTGGCATACTTTTTTCTTACTTGACTGGACAAATTATATCAAAACATTTCATTTAGATGTTCATGCGACAACAGGTAAATTAGTTTACCACCACATTCAATAGGAAACAAATCGCATCTACGAAATATTAAATTTATGCTCTGATTTTCACCCAATCTCATGTCTTGACATAAAAGTGAACATCTATGCCCTGGTGTTTGTTTGAACACGGATTTTTGTTTCTCCACTAATCATGCTCATGGCATGCTTATGATTTTCTCTGATTTTCACCCACTCTCATGTCTTGTCATAAAAGTGAACATCTATGCCCTGACGTTTGTTTGAACACGAATTTTTGTTTCTCCACTAGACATGCTCATGGCATGCTTATAATGCTTATTATATATATAAAGTAAAGAGTTTCGTTTTCTGATACCGCGTTGTCCATCTCGGTTTGCACTTCCACTTTCAGGTTAATTTTGTTAGTGTTGTTAGTATCCAATATGGATTCCTCTTGTATAAACTCTTCGCTGTTTTCGTATCCAAATATTTGAATGTGATTGTGTAGTACTACACATGCCACTACAATTTTGTTGACCATATTATGGTTGGCTACGTCAATGTATATATTTAAGAAGACGAAATGTTTCTTTCAGCAACGCGAATTTTGGAAAATTTAAGGATGGTTTGCAACATGTGAATCGATCAGCATGCACCTTAGCGGTGGAGACAGAAGGCCGCCTTGCGGGCAACCCTTGTTTACACCTGTCATCGCATATTGGCTGCAGTAAGCATCCGCATTCAGTGTCTCATTCAAATGCATTGCTTTTATCCATAAAACTAGTAATGCGTCTACGCCATGTTGTCTGGCCCAGTTACACATACCGTCAAAAGCACCCTCAACGTCGATGAAAATGAACATTATTCCTTCTATTCGACTGTGCCTTCAATTCTGCCTACCAGACTGTGAGGATGCATTCGCAAAGCAGTTTTGCGCACATTGAGGTATACCATTCTCTTCATGCTCTTCAACATGAAGGAAGTCAGACTTATAGGTCTAAAGCTCTTGATTAGATTTGTGTGCGAAATCAGTTTGCGTGTTCATGATTCGTGGTATGTATGGAATGTATGATGCGCCACGTTTAATCAAATATGTAAGAAAGAATAGTATTCCTTCTGGTCGACTGTGCCTTCAATTCTGCCTACCAGACTGTGAGGATGCATTCGCAAAGCAGTTTTGCGCACATTGAGGTATACCATTCTCTTCATGCTCTTCAACATGAAGGAAGTCAGACTTATAGGTCTAAAGCTCTTGGCGTATAGTCCTCTTTTCCAATTTTCGGTATAAAGGCTACTGGCATGTATGTCAGTGCCAGGCTAGCAGAGTGAAGATTCTCATCAGTTATCAGCACCTGGGCTATACCTCTTTATAACATAGCTGGGAATATGCCGTCGGTGCCAGGTGACTTGAAGCCATCAAAGGAAGCAACAGCATGTTCAATGGCATCATCCGTCACCACAACTGATGAGATATATCAGCTCCGGCGTGTTATGTTATTCAGCTCACTAGCAACCTTGTTCAAAGGAGCTCGTTGTGAGATGGTTCTGATTAGGTTACCTGGGAAGTAAGTCTCAAGCATGAGACTTTTGGCTCATTGTAGGTGCCATCAGATTTTCTGTGATTACAGCCTGGTTGTTGGCATAGCCTAAGTTTCGATCTTTTCGCAAAAGTATGTATAAGATTCACTCCTAGAAATCCAAATTAGCTTCTAATATTCTTTTTGCTTCGATCTGTAAAGAAAAGTCTCCAGTCTTCCTCCAAATCAGTCTTAAGTGAGCTGTTGAGAAGTTGTCTGGTTTTAATGTCAAACGGGCGATCTGCAGGATTGCGTTCAAACTTGGCATGCCAGTTCAAAACATTTGGTGAGGACACCGTTCAGGGTCTGAACAGCTTGCTCTAGCTTTAGTTTTATTCTGAGCTTAGGAGGAGCACTGTTGGACTTGTGTCCAGTTGGTTTTCAGAGGATTCCTACTCTTCAACAAGGTCGAGACCTCGTATCCGAATCTGAAATGGAGAACTTCAATAGTATTTCCAGTCGGTAATCTCCTTAGCATACCTGTTGGATAACACTAAGTCGATTACATGTTGTTTTACAGTCTTAACAAAAGTTGGTTGAGAGCCAACATTGTTTGCAGCTGCCCCAAAGAGTATTCTGAGCATTAGCATTACAGCATATGATAAATCCCATCTTCCTGGAATAACAGTATTCGATGAATTCGGCTACCGCTTTTGGTGGTGGGGGTAATAACAAATCATAGGGAAAATAAGCAGACGCAACGACGAATTTGTATCATTCTCTGTTCGTTTCGTAGCTTATGTCTGTAGCATCTAAACCGTGGTTGTTGCCCAAGTTTAGATCGTGAGAGTGAATTCGGTACAAATGACTTAATTTTATGTATTTCTTAGAAATTCATATAACAATCATATGTGTAATAATTAAATATAAAACAATTCAAGTCATTAGAACAAAATATATGAAAGAAAAATATATTAAAGAATTCGAAAAATTAACTTCAAACATAACAACATATGGGGTTTTCCAATAAGGACTTGACAACTTTTTTTTTTTAAATAAAACGCAAACCATTTGAGATATTTCAAAAACTTTATTATCGGCTTGAAGTACAATCCAAACATTTATGAATGGAACCCGACTTCGTTCATATGGCCACCGCGGACACGTTTGTAGCGGTCGATTCGTTGGACCCAATTTTCAACGACTCGGCCACACATTTCGGCCGAAACGGCTGCTATTTCGCGTTCAATGTTGGCTCTGAGCTCTTCCAACGTCGTCGGCGTGTTGGCATAAACTAATGACTTAACGTAGCCCCACAGAAAATAGTCAAGCGGCGTTAAATCGCACGAACGAGGCGGCCAATCGACTGACCCATTTCTTGAGCTAACACGCTCACCATACCTACTCTTCAATAAATCGATTGCAGCGTGTGCTGTGTGGCTTGTGGCATCATCCTGTTGAAACCACATGTCGTCCAAGGCCATATCTTCCAATTTGGGCCGAAAATAATCGGTGATTATGGCGCGATAACGCTGACCATTCAAAGTAACGTGTGACCATTCGTTATCGTCGACGAAAAAATATGGCCCAATATCGCCGCCGGCATGCAAACCGCACCAAACAGTTATTTTTTGTGGATAAAATGGTGATTCATGAAGCACATGTGGATTTTCACCCGACCAATAACGCATATTTTGCTTATTGACGAACCCATTGAGCCAAAATGAGCTTCGTCATTGAAGATGATTTTGCGATGAAACTCATCATCTTGGCGCATCTTCTCCAGAACCCAATCGGAGAACCTACGTCACTTCAAATGGTCCATCAGCTTCAATTCTTGAGTCAGCTTGATCTTGTATGGGTGTAAACCAAGATCCTTACGCAAAATACGCCATAATGTAGTCTGAGCGATGCCCAATTCTTGAAAACGGCGTGAAATGAACTGATTTGGATCGTTTGCTACGGACGCCTGAACGGCAGCGATATTTTCGGCACTTCGACCAACCCGTTGTCTCACTGACACGGCAACATCACACAACGAATATGTAGACTCACATTTTTGCACTAAACTTGTTATTGCCTGTCTACTAGGGCGAGAATTACGACCGAAAAATGGAGTTAACGCTCTTAAAGTTGCAGTCACCGACAGACGTTGCTCGTTCGTGTACTTTACCATGATGAAAATGAGTTTACTGAATAAATAGACAGTGACAGTTTGATGATTAGTGAAAGAGTGCGTCACAAATTAAATTCAAAGTTGTCAAGTCCCTATTGGAAAACCCTTTACATAATTCAATTCATACATTAAAAATATGAAGTAATTGTAAAGGAAGCAAAAAAGAAAGCAAAACCAAAGATTAGACCAAAACATCTAAATAATTTTAATTTTGGTGGGGACAAATGCCCCTATTTATTCAGCTTAATACAAACTATAATTTAAGAATTAAACTTAAACTAAAACTTAAAACTAAGGTTGGTTGGAGTGGTGAAGGAGAACGGATCTGAGGTAGGAAGTGGTGCGGTAGTCAAAGACGGTAGGGTTTGAATTGATTTTTCGTAGCATACGGGAGATTGGTTCGGTCGCGCCATAGAAGGTGTGGTGGGTTGGTAGATTTTTTTTTATAATTTACGCGCGCCTAAGGGGTTAGATAACCTTTTACTGTTGCCATGGCGCGGGCGGAAATTTAGAAGGATGAGAAAGGAAAATTGTTTTGTAGTGGTTTGAAACTCAGGTGTGTTTGGTTTCGATATTCGCTCTCCTGGGATGGGAGACCGAATAGGACGGAGAGTTTTTTTCTTCACTCAGAGTGATTCGAGGTATAATTCACAGTATTTTTTCTGTGCTTGAAACTCTACAACAGTAAATATAAGAGACGAGGGGTACGTAGATTACGAGGGTTAGTGTTGAGGAAAATAGAATTGTGAAGGGACGCACATTCAACGTGACCTGAAAGGAGTCGATGAATGAAGAGAAAGTCGGCTGCATCTCTGCGTTCCTCAAGGGTGTTTAAGTTAATAAGGTTGAGACGGTTTTGATTAATGGGCAGAGTAAAGGACATACCTCTAAGAGCAAATCGAAAAAAACCGCGCTGAATGCTTTCGAGTCTCGAGATATGAACACGATGGTATGGGGACCATACTTGACTGGCGTACTCTAGGAGAGGGCGAACCAAAGTAATATAGAGCTACCTGGTCACGTATGGGTTGGTACGGAGGAGATTGGTTCCGCTTATGTGAAGAGGTGATGGATTGGCGTTTTGCGATATTAAGTTCCGAACAATTTTTGAGGCACCAGATGGAAAAACTATCAAGGTCTTGTTGAAAGAGGAAGAAGTCATGGGGAGAGAAAATGGTTTTGAAAAATTTGGTATCGTTGCGACGACTCGTCGGCGCACATACTTTCGAAGAGTTTGGGTATATGGGGCGATAGTTGGTTATTTCATTCTTTGATCCTTTCTTGTGGATCAGGGTTATGAAGAAGGTTTTCCAAGCCTGAGGTAATTCTCCTTGTGCAAGGGATAGACGAAAGAGATTAGAAAGGGCAAGGGAAAGAGAGGAAGAACATTTTTTAAGAAATATGGCAGAGAAGCCATTTGGGCCAGGTGTGAATTCGTAATTGAGTTGGTGTAATCTATGTTCGAAATAAGACGGGTCCAAGATGTGAGAGAGAAGTGGGCCATTGGAGAAGTTCAGTAGGTAACTAAAATAGGATGGATCTAGTACAAAGGAGTCGTTGGTGAAGGATTGTTTAAAAAAGGTGGCAAATATGTTGGAAATGTTGAGTCGATCGGTTGAGGAGGGTAACCATTGGACTTCCTTTTGTAGTTAACAAATTGGAAAAAGGACTTAGGGTCGTTTATAAGGTTGACTTGCGCATTGTTAAGGTAGCGCTGGTAAAAGGAATCGTAAAGTTATCGATTGTTGAGAGAGATAGGGAACAAAGTGAGACTGAGGAGTTAATTTTGCAGTTAATTGGCATGAGTCCGCTGTAGCTAAGTCAGACAGGTCAATTAAATGGCCGATCGCATCGATAACAAGTTGGTAAGATTCGATAAGTTGAGTTGGTAGAATGTAGCAACATATGTATAACGTAAACGGACTTGAGAGGGTGTGATATTTTTATTACGACAAAATCGACTTTAGAGGATGAAGAAATGGTAATGGGGGAAGAGTTAAGGCTGTTATGGATCACCAGTAGGACGCCTCGACAGGGGGAATCATCATTTGTGCGGGTAGGATCGTCGTCGCGAAAAACATTAAGAACAATCCCTGGTTCTTTATGCCGGGAATCAAATTGGTTTCGGTCAAGGTGTAAATATGAAAGGGAAGAGCAGGACGAAAAAATTTATCGTGGTCGGCTCGCTGTAGGTGTGAGACTCGTTTAGAGTGAACGTAGTGTCCGAATGCAGCAAGGTCGTCTGCTACTTTCTGAGGGGACATGCTAAAAATCTCGTGGTACCTGACATAAAGCTTCCTGAGACAGATAGGGTCGGTAGGGAGGCCTTCCTGCTGTATGGAAACCATGACGCTGGTTTTGGTCTTCCGTTCGTAGCAGACCGAGTCCGATTTGTTATGTAGATAGGCAGGAAAAAGACGAATGTTTTCATATAGCTTTCTTTCTCTAAGCCTAGAGAGTGCATAGCGACTTTTTGTAGTGCCATTAATTTGCTGCGTTAGTTTAACTATGGGGGAAAAAAGGGGATCAAGAATAGGGGCAGTGGAGAAGGGAGATGGAGATAAATGGTTGGATATGGAGTTGGACGAGGGATGAGATGTGGGGTTTAGGGTGTGGGAGTTAATAAAATTAGGGTATTTAGCCCCAGTTTTCAGGTCGATGTTAGAAAATGAGTTGCTAGCTCGGTTTGGTGGCTTAGAAGGTTGAGAAGGGATAATATGGGTATTTGGGGTTAAGTTGAAAGAGACTCGCTGGCGCTGGGGCTTGGGTGGAACGGGGGGAATTAGGGGATTAGAAGATTGGTGTGTAAGGGCCTTGTGTCGGATAAGTGAGGTGGATTGTCGTTGTTGCCTAAGTGCCTATGAAACCCAAGCTTTCGGGTGAGAAAAAGGTCCACGTAGTACCACAAGATAATAAACGGCAACCCAATCCCTCACAACTACCTGATTCCGGATATTAATTCAACCTGGGCAAAGCAAAGTATTTTGCAAGACGGTACAAAAAGGGTTGCACAAAATTTCGGTGAAACGGAATATGCCCAAGTCAAGGCTTATGAGAAACGAGTGCCAGTGAAACTGCGAGTAATTAGTGAAACAAACAGTGCATTTGAGGAACTTAAGCTTTTACTCACGTCATCTGAAGTGCTTGCATTTGCTCATTTTGAAAAAGTTCAATCTCATTACTAACGCATCGCTTTTTGCCAGGGTAAAAGAGGAAAAGATCGTTCGATTGCATATGCCACATTGGGGAACAGAAATCGCAATGCGTTGAGGAGAATGACTGCGAGCTAATTTACAAACAGGGAAAAACTAATCTGGTCGTGGTTGACATCTCCAGGTTACAGACATACACTAAAAATACATATATACAAAGGAATGACCATCCTTTCAAACATTAAAACATATTATTACAATTATTACATCTGTTATGCTGTTAATTCTAAATTTTTGAGGAAAACGTAACAATCACAACTGTTCTGTTTTATTTTTGAAAACCACTTGCTTTAGGTTTTGTTACGGCTCAATGTATGTTTAGCTGTAGGTTAAAGGAAATTTTTTTGTATACATATATATAATTGTACCTATGGGTTACTGCTCCATCAATTTACAGCACTACTAGTTTCTGTTTAAAAAACCATAGCTTTGGTAATCAACGGATATAACGAAACAGGTTCGAGTTTAGTATAGGCTAATATATACAGAATTGGAATTACGGGTGAGTGGTGTGCGAAATCGGCGGCGTGTCACTGTGGTGTAGAGATAGATTGCGAAGAGTAATTGCCAGAAAGACACCGAATGTAATGTTATATATTTGAGAGTAATAATTTTATGCTTATTATAAAATCGCATACAGATTTAAATTCACTGATTTTTACTTCTATGCGAGCTTTGACGCTGGTTTTTTAATTTGTATGAAACTAGAGTATTTGAAAATGCGTCTTGATTTCAATTCTCCTATTTTTCATGTCATACAATTCAGGACACCACCATAGCACAACCCGTTTGTGGGTTGTTGTTAAAGAAAATATTCCAAAAAAAATTTTACTAGGAAGGTATATTGCTCTAAATTAATATAATCTTTTTCTTTTTAGATACCAGTGGAAGTTTGAATTTTGCTACTCCCTTGTCAACAAAAGATATAACAAAGGAGTTTACCGCAAAAATAACAGAACGCTGTCAGGAATCACAAAGAACGGCGACTTACTTGGACCCTTATACTGATCAAGTTCATACCTTAATATCATCACCTAAACAAATTGTTCCGAGTCCAGAAAAAAAACCTAGTTACTTAAATTTGGCATGTTGTGTGAATGGTTATTCAAACCTTACCACCTATGATTCAAAAATAAGGCAACATATTAACAAATCACGCGAGGTGTCTCCTATAAGGCCATCAACAAATGGAATACAGTATTGTAAGAAAAATAATTCATTAACAACACCAATATTTGTTTCTACCCACAATACTGTTAAAAATATTGAGCAAAATATGACTTCAAATCAGTATTTAAATGACAGTACTGAAAGTAATGATAATGTTAACACAACCGGTGTCATTGATACCCAGTACTCGCCGCAACAAAGTTTTATACAGCAAAGAGTTGAGAGACTTTATGGCCCGGGAGCTCTTGCTCAGGTATTTTACAACCCGAATAAAGCGAAATCTAGAAATTTAAACAACACTGTATTTAAAGAAACTTCTTTAAAACCACAAACAGAATTCTGCAGAAAACATCAACAAGTTTATTTAAAAAAATATTCTAACAACTGTAATAAGGATACAAATGGGCTACACAATATTCAGAGCAATACAGTTACCGGTACAGATGTTACAGATTACTCAATTAATAACACGATTGACCTTCCTGTTTTGAGGCATTTAAGTCAAGAATTCAGAGCGCAACTACCCTCAATTTCGCCAAAACGTTCCTATTTAGCATCAACGCACTCGAATATTTCTATACCCGAAGTAGAAAGTAATTTAGTTAATGCAGAGCTTAATAATAATCTGAACTCGAAAAATTGCAATAGTGGAGGTGACTCGGCTAGCAAAGGCTTAACTGAAACGTCTGAAAAATCCATAAAATTTGTTACTTCGGATTGCGATCACGATCTTTCAAGTAAGGAAAGGAATGGAAACTATTTTTTAGAAATTTTAAAGCACGAGCAAAGTCGATTACTTCAACTGGCTAACCAAGCGGAAAAATATAGTAGCATGTTAATTGTATAATTTTAAAATTTTTAACTTTTCATCTCTAAAAATGTATTTATTTTAGAACAATTCTAACGTATCCGAAGAAGTTTTTGGACTTCTTAGGTCAGCTGCGGGCAAGGCACGTTTGCTGGTTTCACAAAAGATGAAACAATTTGAAGGTAATAAATACATACAAATATATATCCTTCATATGTGAATATTTAAAAAAAACTAGGTTTTATTTTATGTTTAAAGTGCATGTGATCATTAGAACCCATCAAACTTCCACACACATAATCATTTCCCGTATCCAACGTACTGCCGGTGATACCGAATACCTGTGATTTTTTTCTGGTATTTCAAAAAACAATTTAATAAAACTTTTGCTGTAAATATTGTAGTTGTAGGGCTTTAAACAGAACTGACCTTAAAGTCTTTAGTATGTGCCCCTAATTTTGTATCAATCTTCCTAAGTGGAATGTTGCTACTTTTTAACCAGTCTATATCGGACTTTTATCTTTATTTCCTTATAAATATATTCTTAGCTCAAGCTACCTAAGTCTCATTCTAACTCTTCTAGAGGGGATTTTTTGCTCGCGATAATGTTTTCTTCCAACTTTTTAAATAAAATTGAATCGTTACTCGAATTTTTTTCTGCTGGCTTTCATAGTTTTTTCGATCATATGTGATCCAGTCCGTTTGGGAAAGTTTCAAAATGTTTCCTATTAAACAATGCCCTTTCTATAGAACATTTTTTTGAGCTTTGTGAATTGCAAAATTTTCTGTTGGGTGTTTTCCCAAAATAAAAGAATAAACTTTAAAATCACGTGGGTGGTCGTTCAATCCCAACCACGCCTGAAGAACTTTTTTTTTTCAGGTAACTAAAATCACGTAGAATGAGTGGGTGCCTATAATGCAACTATAATAATAGTTTAGTTACCTCATTAAATGTTGGATGCCACCCATGGAGCAGAAAGTTGCCAGAATGGCATAGTACATTTTTTTGTCAGAACAGTCAGTTCAAGTTGGGTGATTAATGATTTTCAGATACATGGATGGACAAAAACGGAATATTTTAGTTAAAACCGATGTAGTTATGTTTCAATTTTGGACCGTAATTTACAAAAGAGTCAGGGTTACGTGACAAAAAAAGTAAAAGAAAAGTCAAGATTTGCGATCACAGCACTTGAAAGATCGTCACAGGGTGTCAGATTTCTCGATTTTTTTTGAGTGCCAATAATTTTAAAAGTACATGACTTAGATTTTTTTTTATAATTTTGTGATAAGCGACACCACTGGACCTATCACCCGTTTCAGGCTTGACGTTGATTTTTGGGACACTTTGTATAACATATGACAAGAAAAAAAATAGAACTCCAATCCGATTCTCCAGTATCCGCCCTGATAACTATTTCCCTTATAATTAAGACATATCTACAGTGTGTCCCCTAATTCGTCAACGATAATTTGGGAAAAGAGTCCTGGGTATATTCTATGAAAAAAATCGTTCTACAGTTCTCTAATGCTGACATCACTTATCGAGGATTTAAGGAAAAGCTTACTTTGGTAAACCCTGACGCATATTAACGGAAATTCCTCAGTTAATACTAATGGCAGAAATTTCGTTGATGACTTTATTTTTAGAAGAAATACTATCCTTTGTAACTGCATTTAAAAAAAGTTGATATCTTGTTAGGGTCTTCAGATAACCAATTTCAAAGCCTGTTCTATTTTTCTTGCCCATGCTAATTTTTGACTTTGAGGTCACGTTTCTCCAGAAAATGCCTAATTAACATAACTTTTTGCTATTTCTTTCTTATGAACGTAACAATAATAAAAAAAAATCATCAATAAGTTTGCAGAAAAACCCACAGATTTTATTATACTTGGAAAAACCTGCAGCAGGTAAAAAAAGGAATTTATGGTTTTTTACCTACATTTCTAACAATAGTTGACAATAACAGTGGATTTTCCAATATTTATTTTTTGAAAATTTGAAAATTTTCCTATTTGGAAAACTCACCAAACAAAAATGGTATAAAAGATTAGAAAAAAAATTAATTCATCAAATTCATTTTTTTACGCCAAAGTTAAAGTTACTTAGAAGCGCTATTTGAAATGTCTACACTTTTAAAACAAGAATACGCAGACTTTATTGACGTTTATGGGCTGAGCACAGGAAGTTCAAATAGAGCACGACGAAGATACCATGGATCAGTTTCAAATACACGACCTAACGCGAAGGCTCCACAAGTAAAACAAATTTCGGCTGATTAAACAATACTGCAAGCTATTACAACTGATCCGTCAATTAGCATCAGACGCTCAGCTTTGCAATTCAATATTTCCAGACATAAAATTACGAATGTACTGCATGGAGAAAATCTTTATTCATACCACCATACACATGTACAAGAACTGCTTCCCAATGATTTGGAAAACAGATTTGAGTTTTCTAACTGGTTGCTGGAGCGGAGCTTGGATGACAACGAGTTTGTTAGCAGAATTCTTTGGACGGAGGAATCTCAATTTACAAGAGATGGGATCACAAATTTTCATAGTCTTCATACATGGGCTCCGGACAATTTACATATAAGGAGACATAAATCATTTCAACATAAATTCAGCGTCAATATGTGGGCAGGTGTACTTGGAAACAAGTTCGGCCACTTCAAATTATCCACCTAGACTGAATTTTACAAACTAGCTGAAGTTTTTGCTAAATGATTTACCAGAACTATTGGAGGACGTTCCACTAATTCAACTAGCATCATCATGTTTCCAAAAGGACGGGGCTCCAGCCCACTATGGTCTTGTTGTTAAAAATTGGGTAAATGAAGAGTAGGAAGAAATGGACCAGACCAGTTCACTGGCCTGCAGGATCCCCTGACCTTACCTTATTGGATTTTTTTTGTATGGGAGGAATGAAAGAACTTGTTTATTCAACCGAAATAGCAACTCTAAGTGAATTAGAAGAGCGTATTCTCGAAGCGTCATCAAAAGTGAGGCAGCAGTTAGCATCAATAAACATTTTAAGTAAAATCCAAAAACGGGCTCTAGCATGCATACAAAACCAAGGAGGACTCTTTGGGCATCTCTTTTACATAGAATAAAAATTATCTCAAACCACACAAAATCATTTTTTATTCACAGCTTTTGGAGCTTAAAGCAAAAAAACCCTTTTTATAAATTTTACCTGCTGCAGGTTTTTCCAAGTATAATAAAATAAACAATAAACTTATTCATGATTTTTTTTTATTATTATTACGTTCATAAGAAAAAATAGTAAAACGATATGTTAATTACGCATTTTCTGGAGAAAAGTGACCTCAAATTCGAAAATTATCATGGGCAAGAAAAATGAAACAATCTTAGAAATCGGATATCTGAAGAGCCTAACAAGATATCAACTTTATTTAAATGCAGTTACAAAGGGTAGTATTTCTTCTAAAAACAAAGTCATCAACGAAATTTCTGCCATTAGTATTAACTGAGGAATTTCCGTTAACATGCGTCAGGGTTTACCAAAGTAAGCCTTTCCTTAAATCCTCGATAAGTGATATCAGCATTGGAGATATATCCTTACTGTAGAACGATTTTTTTCATATAATATACTATCATTTCCCAAATTATCTTTGACGAATTAGGACACACCCTGTATATACTTATATTTACATACAAATATATATATACTTGTTATTCATTTTATTTTCCTTAGGATTGTGTTATAATAATTTAAACAGATCACCAGAAGACGCATTTCCAACCACTACAGAAGATCTACAAGGGTTTTGGGATATGGTATATTTACAGGTAGCTCATATTGATTCCATTTTCAAAGAAATCGAAGATCTTAGATTGAATGACTGGAAGTTTGTATGTAAAAATATTTTCACATTGTATACATATAACTTAAATATCCTGTTTTAGAAACCGACTGAAGAGAAAGCGCTTACAGCTCCATCGCTTAAAACTCAAAAGGCTTTATGTGTAGGTAAAACGACACGCTGTAAGCAGAAGACAATTGAACCCAAGCTTTTTAATGGGAATAGCTCAACTAATAATGCCGCGCTAAAGCGCGAGATTCAAAGGAAGCAACTATTGGAGTTGAAAAGAAAGAATAAACTAGCAATCAATACCGATACTACTCAAATTAATGCCGCAAATGCTATTGAAATTTTCGTTAGTGATAACAACAGTTGATTGTTTTGCCTAATATATGTTATTAATAAGTATGCATATCTTTTTTTTTGTTAATCTTGAAAGGAATATTTTATTTCTAATATTATTCTAGCAAACTACTAATAATCATGAAAAAATAAACAACTTGTTCATGAAACAATCGAGCTAAAAAGACATTTCTATATGTGTGATTGAATGTACGTATCTATATTAAAATGTATATGTATGTATAAAGTGTTGTACTTTTTACCAGTCAAAAATCCAAGGCATAAATATTTGTATGCGAGAAAAAAGGTAGAATAGTAAATAGATCCCCTCCCTCACAATTTTGTTATTTTTTTTTACTGTTCAAGCTGTCATCTTTTTAAAATAACTATCTAGATATGCGAACTGAGATCTCATTATATTGCTTTGTTTATATAATACGTTTAAGTATTAAAACACTTTACTTAAATAATTATTCAACTGCGAATAAACGCTGATAATTCTCGAATCTTGTAGTTATCAAACAAATTTTTTTTTAATGATATCCATTTTGATAGTAATTAGGGGGTTGATGTAGTTTTCGGTCATGGCGTGTCTTCCATTGGCCAACTCTTGTTTTTCAGAAGCAAAATTTTTCATTTCATATGATTTCGGATTTTATATTTATATGTTCTAACACGTGACATAAATATCTAATAGTATTGTGTCAAACCAGATTTTTGTTTTCGAGAAATCGACTGTATTTGGCTTCAAGGTCAAAATAAGTTTTTAGTGTTCCATTGGAGTCCTAATTACTCTACGTCCGAAAACGCCATTAGTTTCTCTACTTTTTTTTAAAAGTAGTTTTTTATGACTAACCAAATGGAAATTATTACAATATAAAATTGGTGTGGTGCTTAAGTATGTACTGTAAGTAAGAAAACGCGATCCTTTTTCAACCTAATTTATATTTTTATAAAATAGTGTTTGCTGTATAAAAATTTCTTGAATTTTTTTTCGCAATAATTTTAGGATTTATGTTTTCAGTGCAAAAAACAAACAATTTTCTTTAACCACTTTATTTTGTTGTTTTCAACAACATTAAAAATTGAAAATAAAATCAGTAGGGCTAAAAAGGTCAAAAGTAACTAAAGTAATTTTTAGTTTAGATAGCGTTAACATTAGAACATAAAAGTCATGAAATTCTGTACAATAGTTAGTTTTAGTTTTCATTTACGAGAAACAGTTTTGAAAAAAACAAAAGATGAAATTGCTCCATTTAATAAAGGAAAACTTAATAATATGAACATCTGGTAAAATTGTACTGATTTAAAGTTGTTTATCAAGAAATCGATCCTTGTTTTCTAAAACTTCTTGTCGTAATAGAATCAATATTTTTTTTGTACAGAAGTTATATTTTCATCTAAAATGACTTGTTTTTTTAAAACTTGAACGTGAAAAAAAAAAATTAGTTAAAGTACAGAGAACCTCATACTTAAAATTTCTAATTGTTTTTTCCAAAGTTAGATAGAGGTGAGCTCTTTTTTTTAACTTCACAGAGATCGATGTGTTACTTGAATTTGCACCAATCGGAACTGGGATACAATAGTATTTATATAGAGACAAACATACATACATACATACATGCATATATGCATTCATGATTTTGCAAATAAGACATTTATTTTTTCAAGATTTTATTTGTATATTAAAAAACTAGGTGTAATAAAAATTTAATCTCACTAATAGACTTAATTAAAATATTTTTTGTACTGTTGATTCACATCACTCATTACTAATAAACTGTTAAGTTTTATATTTTGTACGATAAAGTTAATGCTTAAAATATGTTAATATATATTGTTAAAATCGGATAATATAAAAAAATATATATACATATATTCATGCGTATGTATATACGTATAATAAAAATAATTAAAAGCGTACAGTAGACAATTTTTTGATTCGTAACGATGACTATGGATTCTATATCTATTAGTAAATTTGATGACATAAGAGGCTTGTTTTGCATTTATCGAAATTATTAAAACAACAACAAAATATAGTGATATTCATAGTTTGAAAAGGAAAAAATATTGGGCTGGTGGCAAGAAAGTAATTCAGTTTTTTTAATTTGTAATAAAGCTTTTTCTTGTTTATACAAAGAATAACACTTTAATTAAATGTATATTTTCTACTTTGTAGGATTACCTTCTGCCATCTTTCTGATTCCATGCTCATAGAGCTGCTATCCCTTATTAGCACAAAACGGGACCAGGTACAATTTCAGGTCATCATCATTGGTGAAGGCTTTACCATTCAGAGTTTTGCAAACTTCGAAGCAAATGCCAATTTGAAAAAGCACGGTCGGGGCTGTATGGTGGATGTGACATCACTTCCCACCCAAGGTTTACTAGTTTGCGTGAGTACGTCAGCATTTCTACCTTAGTACAATCACAGATCTTTCCTCGTGTGGTTTTGAACGTATTTACTGCGCAGACATATCTTAGTACGATGGTCATTTGTTTTGCGTTCAAAAATATCTTGTCAGTGCAAGACAAGTAATATTCAGCCAAATCTTAGATTTGCTTTTTTCAAAAGAAAACTATTATTTTTTTATTGCATATTATTTCAATAGTTCTATCTCTCATCTTCAAAAATATACAAAACTATTCCACACTAAAATCTTTAAACTTTTTCTGCAGGCATAATTAAAACGCATATCTAATCTGCGCAAGTATGATGATACGAGGGCGGGTCAATAAGTCCGTGACTTTTGGAATAAAACACAGATTTTTTGATAAAAAAATAATTTTATTTTTCAACGTAGTCTCCCTTGAGCTCTATACACTTTGTCCAACGCTTCTCCAATTTTTTTATCACTTCCAAAAAAAATGATTTGTCGAGGTCCTCAAAATAGGCCTTTGTTTGCGAGATGACTTCATCATTGGAGTCAAATCTTTTTCCACCAAGCCATTTCTTCAGGTTTGGGAACAAGAAGTAGTCGCTCGGAGCCAAATCTGGAGAATAGGGTGGATGAGGGAGCAATTCATAGCCCAATTCATGGATTTTTGCCATGGCAACTGCACATGTGTGCACCCTTGCATTGTCTTGGTGGAAAAGAACTTTTTTCTTGGCCAAATGAGGTCGGTTTTTTTTTCAAATCGTCATTGAATCGGTCCAATAAGTTGTCATAATATTCCCCATTGATTGTTCTTCCCTTTTGAAGGTAGTCAATGTGGATTATCCCGCGTGCATCCCAAAAAACAGTTGCCATAACTTTATTGGCTGACAAACCCACCTTGGCCTTCTTTGGCGCCGATTCACCCTTAGAAACCCACTGTTTTGACTGTTGTTTGTTCTCTGGTGTGTTGTGATGGATCCATGTTTCGTCCACGGTTACAAAACGGCGCAAAAACTCCTCCATATTGCGATTAAACAACGCCAAACCTTCCTGTGAAGTTGTTACACGATTGCGTTTGTGGTCGACTGTGAGCAAACGCGGCACCCATCTTGCGGAAAGCTTTCTCATGCCCAAGTGATCATTCAAAATTGAAACCACTGAGCCATGCGAGATCCCTACGGCTTCCACAATCTCTCGCACTTTCAATCTTCGGTCGGCCAACATCATATCGTGAATTTTTTCGATTGTTTCGGGTGTAGAGACCTCAACTGGGCGTCCAGGACGTTCGGCATCTTCAGTGCTTGTACGGCCACAACGAAATTCAGTAAACCACTTTTTTACCATTGAAATCGATGGTGCAGAGTCCCCATAGTATTTATCAAGCTTAGCCTTGGTCTCGGTAATGGTTTTTTTTTCGCAAGAAATAATGCTTAATAAGCACACGAAATTCACTTTTTTCCATTTTCTCCTCAAATTAGTGAGTAGTCTGATAAAAATAGCTGTCAAACACAAACTAACTGACGCAGCAAGTTTAAATTTTGACAGGAGTCAACTGACAGATGCCTGTTGACAGGAGCAGTGTTGCTGTTTCAGTAAAGAGGTCAGAAATTCAAAAAGTCACGGACTTATTGACCCGCCCTCCACTTTAGAAATGGATTTTCGATGGAAGTAATTCTTCTTTTTCCCACTTCAATAAAAAGCGTTTCCTATCTTTCGGACAATCTTGCCCGCGCCAATGTGCCTCTTTACACTGGCGACGGTTTGAAAGTCCTCACCATGAACGTCGTGCTCACATTTTCATGGGGTTGAAAGACTTTTTAACAAGTGGAACTCTTGAATCGAAGCTCTTTATTTTTTAAATATGAGCAGTTCGCCTGAAATATACCTTCTTTCCTCATCAACGATCAAAACTAAAATGAAAAAATATGTCAGAAATGGAAAAAAAACGACGTGCCTCACCCGAAAATCCACTTTAAAAAGGAGTTTCGGTGAAAGTATCCCTTCTTCTTCCCACTTCAATAAAAAGCGCTCCCTCTCTTTCGGACAATCTTCCTGCCCGCGCCAATGTGAACAGGCACTTATTGAGACTCGGAACAAAAATTCTGGCGGATGGATGTTGTAAATACTCAAAATCTTACATTAATTTCTGACAGTTTGTTGGCTGGAGCAAATTCGTATGGAAAGTTAAAATTCGGTACGGAATAAGATTAATAAATTTGTTAAAGAAATTTTTGTTTTCAAATACGAATTGGGTAAAAATGTCGAGAAAAGTTGCGTAAGTTTTGAAATAAGTGTTTGTGAAGTGTTTTGAAGGTTTAGTTTAAATATAATAGAATCGTGCTTTAAAAGATGTAAACAAAGCACACTTTACAACTTAATCAAACTTATTTTGAGATTCGTTTTCACTCGAAAGTGAAGCAAAGTCGAACGATTGGTATTTTGACATTCAAAGGAATAGAAAGTTCACTGATCAAACGAAAGTTCATTCATCATTCGTATTTTGAGATTCTATTCGAAAGAACTGTCAGTTTTTATTCGTTTACAATTCTCCTGACGAAAAGACCAACAAAAATGTAAGTAAAGTAATTTCAGTTAACATTTGTGCTAAAAATTAATAAAATACTTTCAATTAATTGACTTAAATATAGGTCGCATTCGAATTGGACAAATAAAGACCAAACCAAGATATTGATCAGGATGATGGAAGAAAAAAAACTGATTATACATACTTGGAATTTTCAATCTCTAATGGATTTAATCCACCCATTATAAAAAGAAAGCAAGTGCCATGTCTTTTTCCTTTTTTTTTTATAATTTATTACCAATTTTAACAAACTTAACTCTTACCGAGATATTTATTTTGATTTCGACAGTACTCAAATTGAAAGACAGCAGCTGATTCGGATGTAAAATTCATTTAAGTTCATTTCGTGATACATTCGATAATGAACCTTAATCCTTCGAATGTCAAAATACGCAAAAAATATCCGAAAGAATAAAGACGATCGAATGAATTGACTATTCATTCGAATGTCAAAATAAGGTTATAAATAAGTAGTGATTCGCGGTTCACTGCACTGAAAATGCCCCTTCAGAGTCTCCCAGCTTGACAGTATTTCAAGCGGGTTTTACTTGATTGTTCTCAGAGGGAACCAGTCAGCCGTATAGTTACTCACCCATCGATGTCTGCACCTGCCTCATGCTTTAATTCTGAAACGCCGATGTACACATAAACTCAGCCATCACAAGTAAGATCAATCCAGAACGCCGTTAGCCAACAGCAGGTTACAATAAACGTTACAACATTTTCTGGTCACCCTGAAGATTATCCCATGATCTACACTTCGTTTGTGCAGTCAACCGCCGCATACGGTTATTCAAATCTGGAGAACAATCAACGATTTCAGCAGTGCCTTCAAGATTAAGCCCGAGAAACTGCTAAGCCTCTCCTAATCCATCGAGGAGCTCCGCTTCCGGTTTGGTCGCCCGGAACAGTTAATCAGCAGCCAACTAAGAAAAGTACGGGAAATTCCAACCGTCAGCGAAAGTAATCTGTCTCGCCTCATCCCGTTCGCCACGAAGACGAGAAACTTGTCAGTGTTTTTGCAGTCAGTCAACGGACAACACCACCTAACAAACCGTCACTGCTCAAGGAGCTGGTGTACCTGGTACCGATAAGTAGATAGCTAGAATGGGCGAGACTCTTCTAACATATATCCTTACCCAACTGTTATTCATTTTAGTGACTGGCTGTGTGAAGTCGCCAGGTGATCCGTTCCATTCAAGACATCGAATAGTAGCGGCCGAAGAGACGTTTGTTGGTGTGGTATGTCACTGAACCACGACGAGTTAACCTAGTTAGCCCGATCTGTGAAGGACAGCGTAAGGACGGTGGGCGCAGCGATTTTCTACGAGCCAGAGGTAAGGCGTCTCATCGGAATGGAACGTAGGATGAAAGAAAACGATGACTTTGCTACAGCTTAGAAGTATATCATCAAGGGTTATATCGAGAAGAACTACGTCCAGAAGCTGCAACTAGTAGATGTCGCCAACACGGGACCAAGAACGTGGTATGTGTGGTGTACCCAAATTAGCCACTTACGCTCCGATTAGTTTTCGATGCCGCCGCCCAAGTAAATAGAGTATTACTTAACTTCTATTTGTTGAATGATCCACAGCAATACCAATTGCTACCGTTACAGTATTCGGGGACATAAGGGACACGTTTGACCAAGTCCTAGTCTGCCCAGAAGATTGATGTACCCAGAGATTGCTAAGGCGCGATGGCGATGAGATTTATGAGATGTTCGTAATGACGTTCGAGACCTCAAGTTCACCCTGTGCTGCGCATTATGTCAAGATAAGAAATGCTGCAGAGTACGCCAGCAGTCGCAACCTTCGTGCCAGCCATATCCGAGTTCCACTACGTTGATGACCTAGTATTCAGTTTTAACTCCGCTGCAAAAGCTGTCGAAATGTAGCCGAGGTGCGAAGAATCCACAAGGCCGCTGGATTTGAGTTTAGGGGTTTATTTATTTATTTTATTTATTTATTTATTTATTTATATTCATTGTACATATAAGATATAAATTTTACATCTTTTAAGGTGCACATGCTTATATTACATTTCAGAGTTAACACATTTTATATAATACACTTAAACTTGTAAAGGGAATTCAGTTTAAAAAGTTAAATGAAGATAAAGAAGAAAAGAAAGGGAAGAGAGAGGAGATATGAGAAGATAAGATAGAACATGTAAAAAAATAAAAAAATAAAATAAATGCAGGAATTAGGAGTTTTCGGCAAAAAATGTAAAGGTCTTTTTCCCGAAAGTGTTTGTGTTGCTTATAAGTTTAATACTGAGGGGAAGTTGGTTCCAAAGTTGAACGGCATGAACAAAAAATTGCCTTGAGGTCAGAAGGTACTTATATCTGGGTAGAAATATTTGCAATGTCCGATTACTTCTTGCAAACTTAATATGGTCAAAAAGATATTTTGGTTCTTTAGATTGTATTACTTTTTTTAATAAGAGCAAAGTTCGATATTTCAGAAGATTTGATAAGGAGCAGCCCGCTATTTGTTTAGAGTAGTCGGAAATGTGGTCGTATCTTTTCAGATCAAATATATATCTTGCGCAGCTATTATACGCAACAGTAAGTTTTCTCTTGGACTCAAAGCTCATGTTAGCAAATAGCTCGCAGCTGTACAGAAAAATGGGTAAAATAAATGATTTTATTAATCTGAGCTTCACATTGGTTGGTAAATACTTTGCTGTGGGACTTAGGCCTCGAAGCGCACCATAGATTTTTGAAACTGTCCTATTAATATGTACATCCCAGTTTAGGTCGAAATTAAAGTAAACCCCAAGATTTTTTGTGTTTTCCACATATGTGATTGGGTTCTGGTTGAGGAGGAGAGTAGGGAAGTATTCTTTACATTTGCTTCTGCTTAAGATCATGGCTTTAGTTTTTGTTAGATTGAGCTTCAACTCATTTTTAGCCGCCCAAGATGAGATTTTACACAATTCCTGATTCATTCTGCTAGAGGCTGGAATTATATCCGCTTTTGAAAACATTTTATAAATTTGAACATCGTCTGCATAGATATGGTATTCGGAATCTGTAAAATATTCAATTATATCGTTAATGAAACATGAAAATAAGAGGGGTCCTAGCACAGAGCCTTGTGGGACGCCCATTGGAACCTTTAATCTACTAGAGCACTTAGTTTCATGAAACACATACTGTGACCTATTGAAAAGGTATGATCTGATAATCTTGCATAAGGAGTTTTCAAAGGAAAACTTAGTCTTAAGTTTATTCAGTAAAATGTTATGATTGACGCTGTCGAATGCCTTTGAAAAATCCAAGAATACAATCAATCCCACCATATCCTTGTCGAACCCAGCACGAATATCTTCACAAATTTTGATCAGAGACGTGGTGCAATTGTGTTTTGCACGAAAACCGGATTGATGGTTAGCAATTAGTTTCTTATTATTAAGAAAAACCTTTATCTGATTGCTCATAATTGTTTCCATAACTTTGCTCAAAAATGGTAAAATGGAGATTGGGCGGTATTCGGTTTTGTTAGCTGGGGAGGGCTTAGGTAATGGCAAAACTTTGGCTATTTTCCAGATATCAGGGAAAACAGAAGTGGTCAAAATAGTATTAAAAATAAACGTTATCTGGTGTAGTAAAACGGGTAGGAGAGTCTTAATAAATTCTGGTTGGATGTTATCTGAACCAATAGCTTTTGACTTCATTTTTAAAATTGCATGGCCAACCACCGCTATGTCAACACAAGAAAGTGAAAAAGTATCTCCTTCATTAGTATAGGAATTAGGAACGTGTGAGCTTACGGTCGATTGGGGTTGAACGAATTTCTGATTCAATTCCTCGATATTTATCTGATCTGTAATAGACTGCTTACTTCGACTTATTCCAGCCTGACGAACGTTTTTCCAAAAAGTGGAACTTGAATCACCGGGATTAAATTGGCTTTTAAAGAAGGATTTTTTGTTTCTCCTTATAAGATAAGTGACTGCATTACGGGCAACCTTGAATTCATTATGAATAACAGAACATTTATATCTTCGCCATCTCGCATATAAATCATCACGCGCCTTAATGTGGTTTCTTACTTCTTGTGTTATCCATGGACAATTATTTTTCTTAATTTTTTTATGTTTTACTTTCACATGATTGTTAAAAAGGAGATAAATATTATTATTAAAGTATTCAATTTGTTTATTAACATCACATGTTGAGTAAATAGGTGACCAGTCAACGTTTCGAGTATCATTGAACAGATCCACTAAATTTATTCCCGAATAATCGTAATAGATTGCAGACGTATCCACTGTGTTGGTAAAAAGCGCGTTAAGTGTCACGAAAATTAAGTCGTGATGTGAGAAAGCAGGTGCCAGAAGTTGGTCATAATGCATAACCAAGTTGGTACTAGAAACTAGAAAAACATCTAACAAGGTGGATGTAAAATTTGGTTTAAAATGTGTGGGCTGATTGGTGTTAATAAAACTTAGGCCAAAAGAATCCACCATTTCAATGAAATGTTTATTTTTATTATCTAATAAATTAATATTAAGATCTCCGCAAATTAGAATATCAGTGTACAAGGGAACTAACTCTTCTAGAAGATTTCTTACTAAGGTAGAAAGCGCTACATCAGGTGCCATATAAATGCTACCAACTAAAAATTTACCACATTCACTCACTATTTCAATAAATAGATATTCTATTGATTCGTTGAATGACGACTTTTTTATGACATTAAAATTAACCGAATTTCTAATAAAAATAGCTGTCCCTCCTGCCAGTTTATTACATCTATCAGCGCGTTTAATTTTAAAATTATTTAGTTTGAAAAGATCGTCACACATCTCCGGCTTTAACCAAGTCTCAGATATACATATGATATCAACTTTGCTACTATCAAAAAGTATACGCAAGTCGTCTATTTTATTTTTTAAACTTTGGGCATTTAGGTGACAGATATTGATACCTTTCTTTTGTTTGCATAATATATCAACCAGGATATTGCATTCGACCATGGAACCGCCCTCGATGTTAGAGCCAGCGAGGGCACCTAGTAACAACAAAAAAACCAACACCAACACTTTCGGAAAGCTTGACACAAAACTTAATTAAAGGTAAAGATTTAGGTTTTAAGAATAATATAATATAATAAGAAGGAAGAAAGAAAGAAGATAGAGATTTAAAATTATAAAGAAAAGGTAAGAGAAAGAAGGAATAAATAAGAGATAGAAAAACATTACGTAATTTTTTAGATTGTTGGACACAGAATTTCATCATCATTCGTCTTGTCTGTTGCTTGACATCTCAGAGTAATCGCATTCAAAGTTTCTTCTTCGTCTATGATGATATTGTTTCCATTTATACTCTCTTTAACCAAAACAATTCCATTCCTTGTAAAAGCTGAAATAAATCATCTTTTGGCGCCTAAGTTGAACAGCACGTTTAAGAAGAGAACGATTTTTTTTCGTAAGGCTCTCATTTAAATATATGCTTTTATCAGAATCCATGCCGATGTTGCGAAGAGAGACCGGTTTTTTCTCTTTTTTTTGGTATTCAGCTAATGACTTCAGAACGTTTCAGGTTTCAGGACAATTTCGCCCGCCGTTCTCAATGCATTGGAGCTCGACAAATCACTGGATCCACCTAACGAAGAGAGTCGCCTGCAAGCCGAAAAGGTCCTCGGAATGTAATGGCAGCTAACCAATAATGACTTGAAGTACAAGCTTCAATTTCACCGTGTGGACAAGGACGTTATCGCAGGCCAGGGACGTCCTATGAAAAGACAGCTATTGAGTGTCATGATTGTTCGATTCTTTGGGATTTCTCAGCCCCTTAGTGGTAATCGCTAAAATATTTATTCGTGAGGTTTGGCGACGAAATATCCCCTGCGATGAGCCTCAGCCGGAAGAAATACTTACACGTTGGAGAACGTGGCGTGAACATTTGCCAGAAATTGTGAATTTTACCATCCACCGTTTTTATTTCCGGAGCGTAACGCCGAAGGAGGACCGTGGACGAAAATGACATGGTTGAAGTCAGCTTTGTCTGTTCTAAAACCAAATGTGCTCCCTAACGAAGGCCACAAGACAACGATGACGTCGAGGAAGGGCTTCGCCCGAAATACTCCTTGGTCTTGGTGAGTTATTCTCTTTTGTTTTTATAATTTACGCGCGCCTAAGGGGTTATGATACCCTTTTACTGTTGCCAGGGCGCCGGCGGAAATTTAAAAGGAGGAGAAAGAAAAACATTGTTGTGATGTAGTGGTCTGAAGCTCAGGTATATTTGGTTTCGATATTAGATCTCCGGGGGTGGGAGTCCGAATAGGACGGAGATTTTTTTCTTCACTCGGAATGATTCGAAAGTTATCAATTTTTCACGCTTGTTTTTGTGCTTGAAACTCTACAACAGCCAAATCTATATGTCAGTGTTATGCCTTCACACGCAGATTTTTCTGACTGAGTTCCAATTACACAAATGAAAAACTTGTCATGAGTAGGATTCGAATCTTGGCCCTCCGAGTAAGAAGCGATTGCTAGTACCACTACACCACGGCCACCCCTCTCTGATTGATTTAGACCGTATTTATTCTTTGAAGAAGCTGAAGAGAATCATCCCCTGGGCGCTTAGGTTTATCGATCGTTGCCGAAAAACACAGAGTCACAATGGAGTTGAAGATCTGACAGCAGCTGAATTATTGGCCGCCAAAAAGCAGCTGTGTCGTCAAGTTCAACGCCAAAACTTTGGAGCTGAAATCGTAAATATCAAACATGTCAAAGAATAGTTGTGCAAGTTGATGCCGTACATCGACGGTGGAAGGCTGCTTAGAGTCTATGGACGGATTGATGTCGCCAGTTAGTTTGCGTATACCTGAAGACGACCCATCGTTTTGCACTCCGTTCATCCCTTCACCATGCTCTTGGTTGACTATTACAACAGAAAGATAAAACATTAGAATAGCGAAGTTGCCATGTGTGAGATAAGTAAGTAAGTATATCACTAACATGGCAAGCAACTTGAAGCTTTCGTTAGTCAATTTAACTGGTTGTTGCTGTACTTCGACTTTTAGTATTGTGGAACCTAGATTAGGAAGCTCTTTTGCTTTTAAACCTATCACTTCCCATGAGGTTTTGAAAGCTATATATAGTTTAAAGAATACCAATTCTTGTGGCCCCGATGCTAAAGAGAATTGCATTCTTTATAATAGATACTTTAGCCAATGTCTTTAATCGCTGCGTTCTTTCGGGTGTCTTCACAGAAGAGCTTAAATGTGCTGATATTGTGCCATTATTTAAAAAAGAGTCTTATGATGACATGTGGAACTATAGGCCTATCTCACTACTGCCAGTCATTAGTAAAATTTTCGAAAAACTATGAAGTTTAGAATTCTTAATTTTCTTAATAAACATGAATTTTTTAGTCCATCTCAATATGGCTTTCGCAGAGGCAAATCAACAGAAGATGCTTTACTTCATTTTTGCTCCCAAATTATGTCTAACCTAGATGAAAAGAAGAGCACAGCTTGTTTATTTATTGACATTAATATGTCGACCACAAAATTATTTTACTTAAACTAGAAAATGCTGGCTTTAGAGGCTTTATGCTTGAATGGCTTACATCTTATTTAAAAACCAGGTTACATAAAGTAAAGTTAGAAGAAGTAAGAAGCGAAATAAAATTCTTCAATTTGGGTGTACCGCAAGGATCTGTTTTGGGCCCAATTTTGTTTCTTATTTATATTAATTCACTGTTTGCCTTAAACTTTAAAGGTTTGCCAACAGCCTTTGCTGACGACATTGGGTTTTCCTACAGTGCAAGCAATCCTTTAGATCTGGTTGCCGAAATTAACTGGGATTTGAATCAGTTGATAGTATGGTTTGCAAAGCATAATCTAATTATAAGTTTAAAAACGAAGATCATGTCTTTCAATTTATCGCCTATGCAGAATTATGAAACGCTTATTCATTTTCATGCGCCCGAATGCCAACGATTCATACTGACTAATTCTGATTGCAGTCACAGCTTATCATCTCCTACGTTTTTTGACCGGAAACATGCTGTCATAACTGTTTTCGTATTGAGTAAGTTAATGACTTTAAATATCTTGGCTTTTACATTTATTCCAATATGAAATTTTCTACTCATATTGAGTCTTTGAAAACTTACTTCCGTTCCACTCTTAGACACTTTTACTATTTGCGAATAGTCTGCTCAACTCCGCTCCTGAAAACTGTTTATTACGCCATCTTTCATTCGAAGCTTCAATATGGAATTGCTTGTTGGGGAGGTACTTATTTTAATAAAATAAAAAGCCTTTTGATCTTATAAAACACGTAATACGCAAAGTATGTCGAAGGACCTGTAATGAGCCCAAGTTTTCCCTTATTCTTTGTTCAGAGAATTCTTCAGGTACGTCACCTTTATTGTTTTAAAGTATTAAAAATTTTCTTTATGAAGTCTGGTAATCGCAATTTTCGTTTAGTGTCTAATTTTAATGTACGTGGCAATTTTGCCAATTTGGTTACAATGCCAAGGTATCGCACAACGGCGTACTAGAGTTTCTACTCCATATCTTCTTTATATATTCAATAATCTTCCGCAGTCTATTAGGGCAATTTCTTCACCTGTGATGTTCGCAAGAAGTGTGAAAATCTGGCTTTTCAACTTAAACTATTTAAATGTTGAATTTATTACTTCTGGCATGTTGGTTTAAAACTTATATTATTTATTTCATAAATAGCATTTTTTGTTTATTCTCCCTTTTCCTTAAACTAATGAGTTCATAGTCAAAATGTAATTGTAAATTCAATCTTATACAACTATCTTATATAAAACCTGGCCACCCCGCCTTTTGATTCAGTAACATTGTTTGATACTATAATTTTTTCCTTTAGAATGGCATTCAAAACTATTCAATACTTCTGTAACAGTATACAGAATGCCAATATATTTCTTAAAATTTTTAAATTGTTTGATTATATTTTTTTACTTTTTTCAATGTAATAACTGGATACAAGTCTGCGTCAAGTCGTTCGCCGTGTCATCAACAACTGCATTGTCTGCAAAATCTTCAGAGCCAAACCAGTTGCGCCTGTAATGGGTTCTCTGCCGGAAGACCGAGTAACGTACCTGCCAACGTACTACCTGTGGTGCCGCAGAACTAGACCCATGGAGGAAGGTTACCTAGTGTTCATCTGCGATGCCAGCATTCCGAGGTAGCAGTGGCGATGAGGCAAGTTACGTGTATACGTGCTAACAAGTTCAGGGTTACTGCACCGTCCCGTTTCGAAGCTGGTTGTTCTTGACTGAGAGAATAGTGGATCGGACCGATCCACGGGGAAAGGTGTGTTATAAATTGTATCGAAATCATCAATGTAACATAACCTTTAAATTATTAAAGCGCCTTCTGCGGCCTCTTGAAGTCAAAGTAGTTTCCTACTGAGGTTGAAACTTCGAGTGGTCGGCCATATTTCTTTTATTTTCTTTGCTCGGAGCCAAGCGAGGTTCAGAGCCAAAGTGATGATTCGTATCAATTTCATTGCATTTGAGATGCATATCGCAAATGTAGTGATTCGTTCGGTTGAGAGAATCTCTTTTAATTGATATGGAACAAAAATATCGAACTTTTTTACGAGTCCAAGTGATTCTCAACTGATGTGTGTGCTTCATTTTATCTCTCTGCAATCTCTTGGACAGTCATATGACGATCTGATTCAATTCAATGACGATATGATTTGGTCATCATCGACTTCAGTTCCATCAGAACATTGGTCATCTTTGAGTGCAAAATCTACAGAACGGAAGTCTTATACAGATTATTCTAATTATTATTCAAACAAATGCGTCTACATTACGTTTATGTCAAAAATGGATCGTGCCAATATACTTTGTATGTGTCCGTCTCCACTTTCCTACACATGAACGTCATTCCTATGAATAAGTGGCTATACACAAAATAAAACGCTTCATTGGATTATATTTGGTTTAATCACCAAATATACCGCCCAACAACAGCAACATAATCAAAATGTGCAGAACGCGTGGTTTTAATCAAGAATCGATTTTCTACTGTAGATTTAATTCGCTTTTTCCTTCAATTTCACTCGCACTCTACTTTTCGACTTCCGCACACTGTTCTCCCCCCGACGATCGGCAAACAAACAGAAAACTCATATCTCCACAGATAATTATATTTTTGAGCCTTCCGTACGGTGTAAAACCTCCGATGGTCGGAATAAAATAAAATAAAAGGTGTCAGAAACAAAACGCTTTGAGAAAAGAACATTCATTCTTGGACCGAAACTTATATCTTGGAATGGACTTTCGGCGGATTTTGGGTTAAATCAACCCCTACCTTTCTGACACATATAAAAACTACCTGTCTCCCATCGTAACGCAGACAGGCCCTTTTTAATTGGAGACTCACTTAGGTGAGAAGAGTGATGGGTAAAGAGAGGGGAATAGTCATGAAGAAAGTAATATAAAAATCGAGTAGTCACGTTCCACAACCGAAATATTCCTATTCCATTTTATCATTATTAGTTAGATTGTTGAGTTGTGAACTTCGCAGATAATAATGAGTATTTGGACGAGAGATGTGGTATCCGATACCGTAGTGTTTCAATTTACTCGTACCCAATTGTCAATTGACGAACTGACTTGTGTCCCTTGGGGGTGCTGATATTTATACATTCTCCCCTGACTTATTTCGAGAACAATCTGTGCCATTTAGCGTTCCATACAATTTTCCATTGTACTAGAAAATTCGATGCCATTCTCCATTCATTAATGGTTGAGGCTTCTGCTAATCAAATATAGATGGCGCAGTTTAAATTCAGATATCACACTGCGCCCTTCCTAAAGTTGTTTGTCCCGAGTGTGATATATGATGTATGTATTATAAAAAACATGAAAACTCAGATTAACACGCTCGAACAACAAATGATTAGAAACAATGTCGATATTAAAAGTATTCCACCCTCAGCGCATGAAAATCTAACAAAAATAATTAAATGAATTGGTAAAACTATTAATCCCGATATCTCTGACATATACAGATCAAAAACAAAGAATCCTAATAAATCATCACTTATTGCATCTTTTTCGTCAAATATTTGCAAAACTTAATTCATATAAAATAAAACTGCAATAAATAATGCGAAATATTAATAACATCAATGTCAACTCGAGTGCAACGGTGCCTGATGCCAGTGTTTACATTAATGATCAGCTGACAAGAAAGAAAAAAAATCTGCTGTGGAAGGCCAAGGATAAAACAAGACAAGAAAATTGTAAATAAATTCGTTTGGAAAGTGCTGGGAAAAAAAATACTGGCAAGAACTGAGAACATAGACTAACTATAACTAGATATCAAACTCTACTAACGCTTTTGCAAACCTTTAACTTTCGCACAGACACACTGTAAGTGAATCACCAACCCATTCTCCATCTCTATAACCTGTCAGAATGACTAAAATGACAACAAATTTCACATAATGTTCGCTACATATGTATATATAATAAAGGCAGAAATAAAATGAAAAATATTTCTCGCTGGTGAATATTTAATTCAACGTAGTGAAAAAGTGAAGATAATCGAATATGTTAAAAAAAAACTCTTTTTTGTTTCAAGTGGACAAAAAGGGGATAGTTTCAGAATAAAATTAAAAAAGGACCTGAGGATCATATTTTGAAAGTTTCATTTGAAGATATAAATGAATTGAAACTATTACAATTCTGAAATCAAGCTTAAGCTGGTATTAAAAGTCAATTGTATAAGCATTCTGTATGTTTAGGCACAAATTCTGTACTCTGGACATCAATGAAAAGGATTACTAATTAATGTCAACTTTTAAAATCAATTCCCTTGCTGTTCTTTTAATTTAAATGTGTAAATAAATTAATTAAATAATACTGATAAGTAAAATTAACATTTCTGATAATTTTTTTAGTTTTTTTAGGAAAATATTTGTTTTTCTAATTGAATTTAAAGCTTTTCCAAAATATTTCGAGAATTTGTTTTTTCACACATTATAAAGTACAAAAGCGGTGGTATTTTAATTGTTTATTTTTTAAAAATAATTTCCTGAATTTAACATACAATGTGAAGCAAAACTCTTGATATCCCAACTTAATTTGGTTTTGTCGAAGGGAATTTTGTTTATAATTGTTTTCAACAGATCTGTTTCTTTGCAAGTAATATATGTTTATTTGTATTTTCTTAGAAGCAAAACAATAACATTTCGTTCAAAAAAAATTATAGAAATAAAAATCTTCCTCTACATGTAAAATGAGTGCAGCTAAAGTGTTGATACCCTTAAAGAAAATTATTAGTTTATATCTTAGTTTGCCGGAAATTACCTAATATTTTGTTGAGTACCCTTTAAGCCTTTTAACTTCTTTAAGCCGGTCTGGCATGAACTAGTTATTTCTTACCATTCCGCTAAAAACAAGGCTTTTAACTGACAGTGTTTTCAAAGACGTTCTGTTGGGTTAAGATCGGGGCTTTGTGGTGGTGTTACTAGCAAGCGAGGGACTTTACGAGGGGCGTTCAACATATTCTCGGTATCGGGGTGAAGCTGTGGTTGTATATATAAGTTGACTTATTTATCACGTAATACTATTATTTTAGTGCATTCATGTAAAATTTCATAAAAATGTGATTATTAATTCGCGTTTTATCTCTAGTTAAACAGAATCATAATGGCAACTGAGACGATGATGGTGAAAATTGAGCATCGCGCTGTAATTAAATTTCTCACTAAGCAAGGAAAAAGTCAAAAAACTATTCATGAAGAGATGGTGGCTGTTTACCAGGGTTCCGCACCTTCATTATCAACTGTGCAAAAGTGGTCAAGTGAGTTCAGGAGAGGCAGAGAGAGCATTGAAGACGACCCCCGCTCCGGCGCCCCGGCTACTGCTTGTACGGGAGAAAGCATCAAAGAAGTCGAAAAACTTGTTCTTGAGGATGCCCGAATAAAGGTGAAAATGATGGCAGAGATCACCAAGCTTTCAATTGGTACCATTCACACCATTCTTCATGACCATCTTAACCTTTCAAAGGTCAGTGCAAGGTGGGTGCCACGAATGCTCACAGCGCCTCAGAAAAAAGTGAGAATCGCATGCTGTAGAGAGCTTGGAGATGTGTAGTGAGAACGCGGACGGTGTTATGGATCGAATTGTTACTGGGGACGAAACATGGGTCCACCACTATGACCCTGAAAGCAAACAAGAGTCCATGCAGTGGCATAAAAAAGGAACAGACCCCCCGAAGAAGTTCAAAGTCACTCAGTTTTTTGGGACTCAAAGGGAATCTTGCTCATTGAGTACAAAAAAAAGGTGAAACCATCAACGCCACATCCTACGCTTCCACTTTGCATAATTTGCGGGAGGAAATTAAAAAGAAAAGACGGGTTAAACTCGCAGCGGGTGTGTTGCTTCTTCATGACAACGCTCCTGTTCACACGGCGCGAGTTTCCAAGGCTGCTGCGCGAGATTGTGGTTTCGAAGAAATCCAACACCCACCCTATAGTCCAGACCTTGCCCCTAGTGATTATTTCCTGTTTCCGGATTTGAAAAAATGTCTTCGTGGAAAAAGATTTTCGGATGATGAAGAACTCAAGTCGGCAATAAATGGGTATTTTGCAGAGAAAGAGGAAATTAATTTTTTTGAGGGTTTAAAAAAGCTTATCTCAAGATGTAACACATGCATTGATGTTAGGGGAGATTATTTTGAAAAATAAAAGCAATTTAAATTGAATTTGCATTTTCCTTCATATCGATACCGAGAATATATTGAACGCCCCTCGTATGTATCATCCTCATGGTCCTTTTGACTATTTGAAAAAGCTAGAATGGGTCAAAAACTATTGCAGTTGGCCCTCGTCCAACTCAAATCCGAGTTAAACAAGAGAAGCCTCAGCGCCATTGGAGGAAAAAGTGACCTGGTGCTCCGTCTTCAGGAGGCTTTGAACAACGAGGGATATGATCCTGATGCATATTCCTTTGATGTTGACGAGGATGAACAGACAAGTACCGGAATGACATGGCTGCGATGATGCAACTCCTCTTGTTAAAAATGGACGAACAGAAGAACAGTCTCGACCAACAAAAGAAAAATCTGGAAGAACAGAAGAATAGTCTGGAACAAAAAATGGACGAACAGAAGAGCAGCATTGAAAAAAAATTCGACGACCAAAAGAATAGTCTAGAACAAAAACTGGAAGAACAAAATAACGTTCTACACCAAAAGTTCGAAGAAATAGATAACAAATTTGAAAGAATAGAGAAGAATGTTGGCGAAAAATTCGAACAAATGGACAGCAAAGTTGAGCAACTGGCAAAAGAGCTCGACACAGTGCGAAAACAGAAACTGCGAGAATGTTCTTTAAGCGGTCCAAGGAGAAAAGATTTGAAACCTCCCTCATTCGATGGCCAGACCTCATGGTCTACTTATAAGAAGCAGTTTGAAATGGCTGCCTATGGAAACGACTGGGACAATGAGGAAAAGTGCTTTGCCCTATCAATGGCCTTACGCTGTTCTGCGGCAGAATTGTTACAAACAATCGATATCGAAAAGAATAGAGACTATATGGCTTTAGTGCAGGCTATCGACAAACGGTTTGGGGATAGCCACATGCGGGAAGTTTACAAGGTTCAATTGCAAGGCCGTATGCAGCAACGGGGAGGGAGAAACACTGCAACAGCTTCAAGCAGACGTGAGTAGACTGGCACACTTGTCATATCCCACCGCAGGCCAAGAAATAATCAACGAAATGGCAAAGGACGCATTCATCAGGGGAATTGCAGATTTGAAGCTACAATCAGCAGTAAGGATGGCCGGGAAAAGAACCCTTGCTGAAGCACTTGCCTTCGCTCTGGCGGTGGAAGCATCCAATCAGGCTTCCAAAGGAATGCATTTCGTAAGGGAAATAGTATCTGGTGAATGCTCCTGCTCAAGACCATCTACCATGCAACGAAATATCCCGCGGGAGAGACGAAGGATGCGCTGCTGGAACTGCGATACAGTAGGACATTTGCAAGGACATTGTAAAGAACCGGTACGACGAGAAGGCTGCCTGCACTGGGGCTACAGGCAAATAGAAAGAAAAACCGACAGGAACGGCTACCAAGAAACCGGTCAAATTTCCAGAAGCCATCAGTTAGGAAATGCTTACTTCGCGGGGCAGAAGTCTGTAGCAGGAGTCGACTCCAGGGCAATTATCCCAGTCTCACAGGTAAAACAATGCAATGAAAGCCTCCCAGCAGAAGTAGTCAGTGGTAAAGAAGCGAAAGAACAGGCAACTATCCACACGATCAGGACTGAGCCAATATAGGGTTGGAGTATAGACGAAATCCGTTCCTCCCAACAGGCAGACAATGACATCGAACCAATATTGGCCTGGAAGGAACACGAGGAAAGACCAAGCTGGCAGCAGATATCAGATCGGAGCCAAACTCTGAAGGCATACTGGGCACAGTGGGACTCGCTTTTTGTGCAAGATGGTTTGCTGAAGAGAAAATGGGAAAGTTCAGATGGAACAACATCTCGTATGCAGCTAATTGTGCCACGGTCCAGAGTCAACCAAGTACTCCATGAAATACATGACAGAATCTCAGGAGGCCATTTGGGAATAAACAAGTCGTTGGAAAAGGTAAGTAAACGTTTCTATTGGTTAAGCGCTAAACAAGATGTCGAGAATTGGTGCAAAAAGTGCATAAGATGTGCAGCTACCAAGGGTCCAAAAGTAAAGCCACATGGACAAATGCAATAATACAATGTCGGAGCACCTTTCGAACGAATAGCCATCGACATCGCTGGGCCGTTTCCCGAAACCTTTAATGGAAACCGATATACTCTCGTAGTCATGGATTACTTCAGTAAGTGGCCGGAAGTGTTTGCCATCCCAAATCAAGAGGCTAAGACCGTAGCCGAACAGATAGTCAACAACTGGGTGAGCAGACTTGGGGTCCCAATGGAGCTGCACTCTGATCAAGGGCGAAACTTTGAATCAAAAGTCTTCCAGGAAATATGTCAATATTTGGGAATAAGAAAGACAAGGACAACGCCACTACACTCTCAATCTGATGGAATGGTCGAGCGATTCAATCGGACCTTGAATGAGCATCTATCTAAGGTTGTCAGCAACTGCCAGCGGGATTGGGATCGACACATACCCCTCTTCTTAATGGCCTACCGAAACGCGGTCCATAGTTCAACAGGGCACACACCATCCGAGATCTTATTTGGTCAAACAATTCGGTTGCCAAGTGAAGCAAAATTCGGATCCCCACCGACGGAGCCCAAAGAGGTGAACGACTACGTGAATGACTTGCGCAGCAGGATTCATAAATTGCATGAAGACACCAGAGAAAAGATGAAGCTAGCAAGCAGCCGCATGAAGACTAGGTACGATATCAAGGCGAAATCTTCCGGTTTCAACGAAGGAGATCTGGTCTGGCTGTATAATCCTTAGCGTAAGAAAGGCAAGTCACCAAAATTGCAACAGGACCAGGTGATAACCCGCATTAATGACGTTGTCTACCGGATCCAGCGTGGGGATCGAGGAAAATTGAAAGTGGTCCATTTGGATAGAATGTGTCATTTCAACGGGATGCTGAATGACGAAGTTGTTCGGGACGAACAACTGTAGGGAGGGAGCAATGTGATAACCACTTAAATGTGAGCAGCGACATCTAGATTCACAGAGCAGAAAATGTCGATACTCGAAGACCAGAAGATTTCGATACTGGAATAACAAAGTCTTGATTGGAGAGTGGAATCGAATTTTCTAGCAAATTGGAAATTGTATGGGACGCTGGATGGCGAAGATTGTTCTCGAAGTATGTCATTCGAGTATAAATACCAGCATCCCCAAGGTATGCAAATCAGTTCTAAAGTGTAATTTGAAGTGTTAATTAGGAGAAGTGATTAAGAGGTTTAAGTAAAAGATAAGAAAAGTATAAGTGGTTGAGAAATTGGATTGTACTGAGAGAAACAATTAAATAGTGAATTGTAACTGTACTGAATAAAGGGATTTGTATTGAAAAGAATAAGTTCTATTATTTGTACCCACACAAACATTTTACAATATTTTCCTTCTCAGAAATTTTTGGATGCAAAAACTGAGCAACGAATTTGGAAAGTATGTCTTTTGCAATGCCCATGTGCTACTTTTCTCTGTAGGAAGTTTAAGTCTTTTATGTAGATGGACTGCCAGAACGGTCGATGACTGCTGAAACGGGCATGCCAATCGTACAGCATTATTTATTTTAAAATCGGTTAAACGATAGCGTCACACAAATAGATATTTTAAAATTGAAATTGTTGACCGTAGATAATTTTTTTAAAATTCAGAAATTCATGTAAATTAATTACTGTTCGCCGTGTAGTTCAGATCTTTTTTCTCTGTTGTAGTCCAAATGTGTCCAGTCACACCCATATTTTTTTTAAAAATATGGTCAATTCTCTGTTGTACCACATGGACTTATAAAGCACAAATTTAGTTTATTATGTTTGTTTCTATTACCAATATTTTAAATTCAATCTTGCAAAAGGTTTATGTTAACTTATATTCTCACAAATAAAAACAGTCAAAATAATCATTAATCCTTTTCTAAAGGGTCCGCTATCTAACGTTTTTTTTTCAACTAGTGCTTATTTCGTGAATGGTAACACTTAGCTCATGTCTGATTTGACAGATAATTAGTTTTATCCTTCCGCTAAACGAATATGGATTTGTATACGCTTGAACTACGCTTCGCTAAGTGGGCCTGCGATCGACTTAGAGAAGATGCCGATTTTGCCAAAAAAATCATCTTTTCAGATGAAGCTCATTTTGATCTTGGCGGGTATGTAAACAAGCAAAATTGTCGCATTTGTTTGGGCGGATTTTGGTCCAGAGGCATAATTGGGCCATTTTTCTTCGAAAATGAGCAAGGAGTGGCCGTTACAGTCAATGGCGATCGTTATCGGGCCATGTTGAAGGAATTTTTGTTCACAAAAATTGAAGAGGAGGATATTGGCAACATTTGGTTTCAACAGGACGGCGCTACGTGCCACACAGCCGAAGCTACACTCGATGTTTTGCGCCCTGTTTTTGAAGATCGCATTATCAGCCGCAGAGCTGATGTCGTTTGGCCACCTCGGAGCTGCGATTTGACACCGTTGGACTATTATTTGTGGGGTGCCGTAAAAGATAAGTGTTACGCCGACAAGCCAGAGACAATTGACGCTTTAAAGGACAATATTCGTGAAGCCATTGGTGAAATACAGCTGCACACAATCAATAATGTGCTTAAAAATTGGACCGATCGTGTAGGCTACTGCATGGCCAGACGAGGCAGCCATTTGAATGAAATTATTTTCCATTATTAACCAGAAGGACAAGACTAATTATCTGTCAAATCAGACATGAACTAAGTGTTACCATTCACGAAATAAGCACTAGTTGAAAAAAAACGTTAGATGGCAGACCCTTTATTACTTCGTATGAAAAGTTAATACAATAATTGAATTACACGTACGTATTTTCCATCTAATCTAATAATCCAATGTATTCATGAATTGTTATTTACAATTTTTCGGAACATACTCTCCTGATAAAAGCATTCATGGTGAAGTGAAAAATTTGCCCACACCGTGGTGAAAGGATCAAATGTCAATATTTATTTGAAGAAGGAGCAAAAATGTAAGTGAACAAAATTTATATTGCTTAATTCAATAACACTAATCCGTTTTTATTTTATAGAGCAAAAATAAAGGGGAAAAAGAAGAAATGCGGTTTAGGATGTCGGGACCCACATCCATGTGTACCCCCAAAGATGCGAGTAAGCCAGGTAAGTTTGTATTATGCATAGTAAGAATATTGTTTAGAATATCAAATTCTACAATTCTACCGCCCAGCATTTACGGGACTTGGAGATACTGTGCATGCATGCATTGTAATTACACCAAGAAGGCTGTTTGCTACAGATAAGGTTTGTTCTTTTTATTTATATTTTCCACTAATTTGTATGCCCTCATCGACCTATCGGTTCTTTATTTTTAATAGAAATTTTTCGATTACGAAGCTAATGCGAATTATGGGTGGAAGGAAGAGGAACCAGACAAATCACTTAATTGAAAATGACAAATCAGAGATGATTAAGAAGTTGATAACGAATGGTTTGCAATACATTTACACTTAAGCGATGAAGAGCTCTAAATCGAAGACGAAATTTACCCCAATATGTCTCGTGAAGAAAAGAAAAAATCAACCCCGATTAATCAGTGCAATTTCGGAGCATGAAAGCGACAATCAACAAACGAGGGCGGGTCAATAAGTCCGTGACTTTTGGAATAAAACACAGATTTTTTGATAAAAAAATAATTGTATTTTTCAATGTAGTCTCCCTTGAGCTCTATACACTTTGTCCAACGCTTCTCCAATTTTTTTATCCCTTCAAAAAAAAATGATTTGTCGAGGTCCTCAAAATAGGCCTTTGTTTGCGAGATGACTTCATCATTGGAGTCAAATCTTTTTCCACCAAGCCATTTCTTCAGGTTTGGGAACAAGAAGTAGTCGCTCGGAGCCAAATCTGGAGAATAGGGTGGATGAGGGAGCAATTCATAGCCCAATTCATGGATTTTTGCCATGGCAACTGCACATGTGTGCACCCTTGCATTGTCTTGGTGGAAAAGAACTTTTTTCTTGGCCAAATGAGGTCGGTTTTTTTTCAAATCATCATTGAATCGGTCCAATAAGTTGGCATAATATTCCCCATTGATTGTTCTTCCATTTTGAAGGTAGTCAATGTGGATTATCCCGCGTGCATCCCAAAAAACAGTCGCCATAACTTTATTGGCTGACAAACCCACCTTGGCCTTCTTTGGCGTCGATTCACCCTTAGAAACCCACTGTTTGTTCTCTGGTGTTTTGTGATGGATCCATATTTCGTCCACGGTTACAAAACGGCGCAAAAACTCCTCCATATTGCGATTAAACAACGCCAAACCTTCCTGTGAAGTTGTTACACGAAATTCACTTTTTTCCATTTTCTCCTCAAATTAGTGAGTAGTCTGATAAAAATAGCTGTCAAACACAAACTAACTGACGCAGCAAGTTTAAATTTTGACAGGAGTCAACTGACAGATGCCTGTTGACAGGAGCAGTGTTGCTGTTTCAGTAAAGAGGTCAGAAATTCAAAAAGTCACGGACTTTGTCCTACTGTCATCTAGAATAGTGTGTATTTACGTGCAATGAAGTTTTGTGAACCACTGCTTGTTGAACAGCTAAACAGATGCATACATATGTATATTACATCTAATACCCTTTGTTCTAGAAAAAAAAAAGATTCTGTTTCATGTAAATGAGATAATCTTTTTAATTTAAATCTTATTTTATTTTTCACTTTTCAGAATGGAGAATGCGTGCAATAGGCCTACAGGGGAAACCGAACACCCAGTAAAAAAAATTGGTTAACGCACCGCTATGCATACCTCAAAGGTGGTGTGGAATTGCATAATCCAAGAAAAAAAAAAAACAATTTCATTAAATTTATTTTATTTATTGAATAAAAATATCAAAACCAAAATCGAGAAAAAGACATTAAGTATTTACACATATTAAACATATACATAGTTAATATGCAGGAGGAAGAATTAATTCTGTCGTTGTACTATAAATGTTGAATCTGCAAAGGAAAAGGCAATAAATGTATAGCTAAATGAAAATGTATTCTTTTTACTCACATGTATTTGGTGAGAACACGATGGTTCCACACTGGGAACGCTTTTGTTAAAACCATTGCACTGCAAATGTTGGATCTGCAAGGAAAAAGGCAATAAATGTATAGCTAAACGAAAATGTATTCTTTTTACTCACATTTATTTGATCAGCTCACGATGGTTCCACACTGGTAACGCTTTTCTTGAAACCATTGCACTTCAAATGTTGGATCTGCAAGGAAAAAGGCAATAAATGTATAGCTAAACGAAAATGTATTCTTTTTACTCACATTTATTTGATCAGCTCACGATGGTTCCACACTGGTAACGCTTTTCTTGAAACCATTGCACTTCAAATGTTGGATCTGCAAGGAAAAAGGCATTATATGTATAGCTAAACGAAAATGTATTCTTTTTACTCACATTTATTTGATCAGCTCACGATGGTTCCACACTGGGAACGCTTTTCTTGAAACCATTGGATCTGCAAGGAAAAAGGCATTAAATAAACGACTAAACAAACATGTATACTTTTTACTTACATGTAATTAGTTAGCATCACTTATCCACATTTCTTAAAGCTCTTGAATGGTGCATTTAGATTCATTGTTCTTACTGTAAAAAAGAAGTAAAATAAATTATTTTGAAATTAAAATGTTTGTAGTTACTCACAAGAAAATGTAAACAAACTTTTCCAACTGCTTTTGCCACCTCCAATCCAAGGCAATCTGTTCGTGGCCGCAGTATTCTGTGGAAAATCTTTTCTTCTTGCTCTAAATGTGTAGATTTTTCTTCTTTTGTTGTCCTAGAAAATATAATAAAGAAAATTATTGTTCAACATAAAATTTTTTTGCAACTTACACGAAATTAGATTTGTAAATATGAGAAATGTCAAAATCGAAATTCACCGCGTCATTTTTATATGGGTGACGTCACTCGTAAAACTTTTCGAATTTTGACATTGTTGACAATTCTCACGTATTCACGGACAGGTTCACACGGATAGGGACGTTCAGTAGAAAACCGGTTTTGATTTTCCAATATCTGGAAAGTTTGATATCTAGGTATAGTTAGTCTATGGCTGAGAACATCCAACCAATAATGAGAAGCAACCTTAACGATATGACACAGACTAACTATACCTAGATATCAAACTCTACTAATACTTTTGCAAACACTTAACTTTCGCACAGTCACAGTACGTGAATCACCAACGCATTCTCCATCTCTATAACCTGTCAGAATGGCTAAAATGACAACAAATTTCACGTAATGTTCGCTAGGTATATATTTATAATAAAGAGAATTATTGTCCAACATAAAATTTTTGTGCAACTTACGCGAAATTGGATTTGTAAATATGAGAAATGTCAAAATCGGAATTCACCGCGTCGTTTTTATATGGGTGACGTCACTCGTAAAACTTTTCGAATTTTGACATTGTTGACAATTCTCACGTTTTCACGGACAGGTTCACACCGATTGGGCCATTCAGGAGAAAACCGGTTTTGATTTTCCAATATCTGGAAAGTTTGATATCGAAGTATAGTTAGTCCATGCAATATGATCAAAATAGCACGCATACCATAACTGCATTATTTGCAAATAAAACAGAAGCACAAAACTGTTCATCTAAATGGATAACACAAATGGAAACGATATTGTGTATTGCTTAAATTTAAAAATTAAAAATGCTCCGATTCAAGTGTTCCACTTGTCAAAAAACCTTTCAACCCATGACAATGTGAACATGACGTTCATGGTAAGGACTTTCATCCCGTCGCCAATATAAACAGGCACTAAATTGCTTGGAGAATTTTCGAACTGCGTCAACCAAAGATTAAATAAAAGCCATCATGTCCTGGTCATGTTTATGGATTTTAGTAAAATATTTGATACTCTATCTCATGCAAAGTTACTGAAATCCCTTGAACGTATTGGCATACGAGGAGTAATGGCAGATTTGCTAAGGGATTACCTACACAACAGGTACTTTTGTGTTAAAAGCAAGGATAATTACAGCGAGAGAAACCTGGATAAATATGGAATTCCCCAAAGGTAGAAACTAGGTCCAATTCTTTTCAAAGTATACACAAACGAACTTCTTCTTTCGTTTAAAAGCAGCAATCCGTTTACTTACGATGACGATACCGTGATAGGGCGCCACAGTTCTTTGGACGCTGCTACAAGAATAATGCAAACCAAGATGATGTACATCCAAAGCATAAAAGCACGCAGGAGCGAGTATATTTTGAAAATGCTGCCTGCCCTAAATCAAGCAAATAGTTAATAGAAGTCGTTGGAAGCTATAGGAGTCATCATTGCTAGTTAGGAAGGCTTTATTTGCATTGGTCTACTACGCTCTAATTGAATCCAAATTAAGGTATGGAATACTGTGCTGGGGCAATGCCTCAAAAATTCACATCCAGAAACTTCAAAAACTAGAAAATAATTCGTCGAGGATAAGCCGAAATATTGCTGGCGAAAGGAATTTTGAGGTACTTCAGGTGTTAAATATCTTCAAGATGACATTAGTACTGGAATATTATGATGACAACCGGTTTAAGAGGCCATTCGAACATGACGTCAACACCAGAAGACGTGTCATTGGCATGTGACAAGTGCCCCGCAACTACAACAGGCAGCTCAAATATAGCGTTTCCTGAATTCTAAATAAATTACTACCAGATCTTAAAAATGTTGCAAAGAAAAAAATTAAAGACTTCCTACCAAACTTAAAATCGTAAAATTGAAATCAATGAAATCAAAAAAAAAATTGTACCCGTATCTTTAAATAATGTTCACAAAGCTAAGCTTACTCAACCTAATTTTGTTTAAACGTTTGAATTGCAACCTGCAGTAACACCATTAAGGCTTAATGCGGGTTATCAACTTATGGATATGTATGGATCATCCCAATCCTGTTGCAATTTTGGTGATTTACCTTTCTTACGCAGAGGATTATACCACGCTAGAAGCTGGATGATTTCGCTTTGATGTCGTACCTAGTCCACATGCGGTTGCTCGCTACCTTAATTTTTTCCGCGTGTGTTTTAACTGGCGGGTGGAGATTCATCGAAAAGATCGTGACAAAAGTGAAAACCTAAAAGAAGTGTTTGAGAGGCTGCGAAGCGCTCATTAGAATCTGAACCCAGAAAAATGTGCTTTGTTCGGTCCGGAAGTAAAATATCTGGGTCTCATTATATCAGTGAAAGGAGTAAGGACGAATCCTGACAAAATCGAAGCGGTGAAAAGTAGGCCTGTTCCCACAGAGAAGTTTCTTGGGACTTACTACGTACGACAGGAGATTCATAAAGGATTTTACAGATATTGCGAAGAGCCTGCACCAAGTAAGGAAAGAGCTCCACAGTTCACGTCCTCTGGGGAGTGTGAGAAAGCATTTGAAGAACTCAAGCAGCAGCTGTGCAATGCACCCATCTTGGGCTACCCCACACCCGGAAAAATGTTCATCGTGGACACACACGCAAGGAATGTTGGGGTCGGAGTTGGGGTCTCTCGGTTAAGAGAAAGTGGTTTCATATTACAGTGAGGTACTCTCCAGACCTTATAGAAACTACTGCGTAACTTGGGGCTAACTATTGGCTTTAATTCTGGCTACGAAGCATTTCCATAAGTACCTCTATAAACAGAAATTCATTCTTCGGACAGAGCGCGCTGCTCTGAAATAGCCACTCCAATTTAAGAACCTTGACGGCCAAGATGCGAGATAGATCGAGCAGTTGCAGGGCTACGACTTTGAAGTTCAACACCGCAAGGGAAAACTCCACTTAAATGCTGATGCTCTCTCTCGTCTACCATGTGGAGTCAAACGTGAACACTGCAACCGCAAAGAAACGAAGGAAGAGCCCACTATCCAAATGATCAAAACTAAGCCAGTAGAGAGTTGGAGTACTGACGAAATCCGTTGCTCCCAGCACGCAGATAATGACATAGAACCAATATTGGCTTGGAAGGAACACGAGGAAAGTCCAAGCTGGCAGCAAATATCAGACCGGAGCCAAACTCTGAAGGGATACTGGGCACAGTGTGACTCGCTTTGTGTGCAAGATGGTTTGCTGAAGAGAAAATGTGAAAATTCAGATGGAACAACATCCCGTGTGCAGCTAATTTTGCCACGGTCCAACGTCAGTAAAGTGCTCCACGAAATAAATGACAGAATCTCAGAAGGCCTTTTGGGAATAAAAAAGACGTTGGAGAAGGTAAAGGAACGTTTCTATTGGCGAAGCACAAATCAAAATATCTAGAATTGGTGCAAAAAGTGCATAAGGTGTGCGGCTACCAAGGGTCCAAAATTAGAACTAGAGGGACGAATGCTATAATACAATCCCGGAGCATTATTCGAACGAATAACCATTGATTTCGATGGCCCGTTTCCCGAAACCTTCAACGTAACCCGATATATCCTCGTGGTTATGGAGTGGCCGGAATTCTTCGCAATTCCAAATCAAGAGGCTAAGACCGTAGCGGAACAGATATTCAACAACTGGATGCGCAGGTTTCAGTTCCCAATGCAACACTCTGATCAAGGGTTAAACTTTGCATCAAGTATCCAAAAAACAACTTAAAATAAATAACTATAGCAACAAAATATATAGAACACAAAATACAAAAAACGGTTAAAAATGAATGCTATATGTATTTCTCTTGTGATTGTATGGACTGTCTCGTACAAATTAGCCCCGAATATATTGTCAAATATTTGTTTGGGTGTAAATGATAGACCTTATTTTTCTCAAAGCAATCACTTTATTCAATACAATTACAATTCACAATTCAGTCGCTTTTCTCAACCACTTTTAATTTACTTTATCTTTTCCTTACACCACTGTACCATTGTATCGCTCGCAATTCACACCTCAAATTTCACTTTAAAACGGACTTACATATCTTGTAGGTTGCTGATATTTATACTCCAGTAACATCTTTCAAAAACCTTCTATACTATCCAGCGTTTCATACATGCTTCCATTTTGCTAACATATTCACTAAATGTTTATTATGGGTTAATTTTTGAAAGATTTTCGTCCAGGTTGGTGTGAGAACTCACGTCATGGTCGGTCAGTGGAAGCATCATCCCCATGTTTGGAACTTGGCGTCAACGTAGTGCGCGTAGCGCTTCAGTCGTTCATAGACCCTAGTGGCGATCAGACGCATTTCCGTGTTCGGCTTTACAAGTGTAGAAAATAAATAAAGCATACGTTTAAACAAAAAATTTTCAAGTGTTCGGTAGACGAAGTGGCAAACACTCGGGCGACATTCATATCTGGTGTGACGATCCCGAGGCCTAGGTTTGATTCCCATCTGTAGACAATTATTTTTATTTTTTTTAAGTGAAGAATGCCCATATAATTCTGATAGGGGCGAAGGTCGTTACATGGGAAGGGACAACAACTTCGCAGCTCTGGCTGTCTCAGAGTCGGACGACGAAGAGGATGAAGTTCAAACTATAAAGAGCAACATCAGGCAGCTTCAAGAAAAGGTGCTTGCCATTAAGGAAAAAGGACCAACAATTATGCTCCCAATCACAAGAACAACATCAACAGCAAAAGGTTGCAAGCCAGCAACAATTACAACTACAAACGGACAAAATAAAACAAAAATAGCAGCCAAAACAGAAGACACAAACACAACAACAACAGAATCTGAAACAGAAGCAACAACAACAACAGCACCAACAAAAACATCAGCAAAAGCAACAGCAGCAGAGACAAAAACAGCAAGAGCAGAAAGCCACCAAGCAAAAAGTGCCACCAATCAACACTTTTAAACTGGAGTAAGTCGGCCATAGGCAACAACTTTTTTATAAAAAGTTTGTCACTAGATAGGCATGCGATCCACTGTAACCACAGCCAGAGCCAAAAGGGAGAAGCGGCAACTGCCGATTTTCCTGGTCCAGCTAAGTCCCACCAGCAATCTGGATGGGTTAAGGAGTATTAAAGTCCTAGACTACCAGGTTGTACATTGGGAAAAATTAAAGAGGAGCGAACAATTTTACAATGTTCGCTGCCAAAGGTTCGGGCACGCTACGTCGAACTGCGATATGCAGCCTCGATGCGTGGAGTGCGGAAAGAACCGCAAGTCCGAGGAATGCGCTCTGGGTAAGGACGCTCGGAAAAAAGACAACTATCTTATGCTTTATGTAGGAACACGGGACACACCGCAAATTATCGGGGTTGTCCCAAATTCCAATACATCAAAAGAGTAAATCTGGCGCGGCAGCAGAAAGTGGAAATTAAACGTCCACTCGTGCAGACACAAACACCAGCCGCTACTCCCCACGTTACCTACGCCCAAATAGCGGCAGGTAGGGGAAATACGGTACAACAAGCAAGGGTTGCCTCTCAGGCACCAGCGCCCAAAGCACCGGAACCAGTACCTGACATGCTAGCTATCTTGCTCTCTATCCAGCGGCAGATGGCTCAGCTACAACGTCATTTAACTGAACAGACCGCTCGGGTGGATCAAGTATACGCGCTGCTGACGGGCTTAACGCACCTAGAGTCGTAATGGGTACGTACATGGTGGAGCAAACCTTGAAGGTCCTTGCAGTGAATGTTAATTCACTGATTAGGTTAGAACGACGAGCCGCACTGTTTAAGTTGCTTAAAGACCAAGCCCCGATGTGCTTTTGGTTAGCGAAACTAAGCTTACCAAAAGGCACAAAATGAGGCACAGAAGATACAAAATAGTACGGAAAAACCGACCCAACTCCATTCAGGGAAGAGGCGTTGCGATTTTCGTACGAAAAGTTATACGTTTTAAGAGAGTATACGGCCGTGTAGGACGAAGGTTCCAGGTGCTGGAAGCATGCACCGTGTATATCCCTCTCCGTAGTGGAAAGCGGTTGTACATGGTGTCTGTTTATGCACCTAAGGCTACTCAATCCACCTTATTCATATCAGAGCTCGAAACACTTTTTCGATTCCTGAGGCTGGAATTGGAAGACAACTATTTTATTATCGGCGGAGATTTCAACGCCAAATATAGTGATTGGGGAAATAATACACCAAATACTACAGGGAACCTACTACATGCTACTACTACATGAGAACGACATGCACTAACTAACAAACTACAAACTGTCAACGCACTTTCGTGTATGACAGTGACCATTGCGGTCTCAGCACCGAAATAACGTTCCCAACGAAATTGCAGAATTGGATGAGTTTGTCCAAATGCATTCCTATAATTATAGTAGGGTGCGTTGGACACACTTCACTAGAATACTGACTAGAGCACTCTCATCGAATTCGCTCTACCCACCGTTCAACAGAAATCTGTCAAAAGAGGAGATTAACAGGTATATAAGACTAACGGACGAGACAATCAAACGAACGATGGACAAAACGATACCTCGGTATCAACATACTGACGAAGAAGACTTATTCCGCAACGCAACTATTGACGCACTGCACCGACATAAAAGTAGACTGCTGTCAAGACTAAAAGCCTTATACAGACAGTTTACTGACAGATATAGCTCGGAGATCATGACATTGAAGTCGTCGATCAAAAACCTCCAAACATTAATAAAGGAAAATTACAGAAATTCTGTGAGTTTGTATTGGAACAATAAAATTCGGGCTGTAAACCCCAGCAACCCGAATATGTTCCAGCAAATAGAGGCTATAGGAGCGACTTTCCAGGAAGTGTACAAGGCGAATGTTATCATTGGCCCGAACCACGATCTGGAGAATCGAGTCCTTGTGCACAATTTCTGTCTTCGAAATGAAATTGTGAATTGGCGATTCGAGAGTTCGGGGTTCACCCAGTTCAGTGACGAGAATATGGCAAATAATGTCATCACCAACGATAGGGTACAACCCCCGTTCATTTCAAAGGAAGAGCTCCAAACGATCATCGAAACACTTAGAAGTAAGAAATCAGTGGGAACCGATGAAATACCGAACATTGTGCTTCGACATCTCCCTCTAGAAGCGTGAACATTTATACCACTCTGTTTATTAATGCAATGAATAATGCACATTGTCCAGCGCGTTCGAAAACTGCGGTGGTACATGCCATCCCCAAAAGGAATAAAGACACTTCCAATCCGGCGAATCTCCGCTCGATCAGTCTTCTTCCAAACATCAGTAAGGTATTCGAGAAGGTGATCAATAGAGTCCTGACTAAGTGGGTTGAGGACAAACATATAGTTCCGGATAATCAATTCGGTTTCAAGGCGGGGGATGATATCATTCATGCTGCGTCTAAACAGGATTCTGGTATCCAATGGAACAAAGACAAGAACCAGTGCACTGATGCCTGCCTAATTGATTTGGAGAAGGCCTTCGATACTGTATGGTTAGAAGGACTCTTTTTCAAGCTAGACTGGTTGGGCATTAGTAAACCACTGCTGTATATTCTTTTTGATATGCTCTCCAGTAGACAGTTCATCGTGAAGAATGGCGATGTGACTTCTGCTGGAACATTTAACATTAAGAACGGTTTGCAACAGGGTGCGGTAAATTCACCGATCCTGTTCAACATTTACACAAGTGATCTGATAGGTTTTCACTGGAAGTTGAAAACCAACTTTCAGAAGTCGGAAACCATTCTGTTTAGGACGCCTTTGTCTGGAGCCTCTAGCGATACCAGAAAGAATTGGCGAAAGTTCTCGATCATGGGGCAGCACGGGCAGCCACTTGCTTGTCGAAATGTAGTCAGATACCTTGGGATCTGGCTATATCAATTTCTGTATTTTAACAAACATATAGATGTTGCTCTGGCCAGAGCCAAAGGTGCTTTTGCCCTTACAAAGAGACTGTTCTATAACAGCCAACTCGATGCGAGGGTGAAGGTAATCTGCTACTCGTACATGGCCCTTATCAGGACCATCCTTGTATTTGGATGTCCCGTGTGGTTCAACGTGAGACCAGGTTTATTGGCAAAGATTCGGGTGTTTGAGAAGGCTTGTCGTAGGACTTGTCTTCGCTTGTACAAAACATCAGAATCTGAGTAGTCAGCAAACCAGAAACACTAGAAGGAAAAACTTCAATTTTCAAGAAATGCACAATTTAGAAAATAATAATTATCGACAATTGGACAGTTTCTTCGAGAATGACCCAGCTAATATCGCGAATGAGGAAAATTTTTCCAAACAAGCCTCGAACAAGGCACAGGATACATAGATCGAAAGAAATATCCGGCAATTTTGCCATACATAAAAATTTCGTCACCCTTCGGGCGACTCCTACAATTCCTCCTAGACACTGGGGCTTCGACATCATTCATAAACCCCGAATTTATACCACAAGATAGGTAGATTAACTGTGAAACAATTACCATTACCACAGTATTCAAAAAATACCAGTTGAACAAAGAATCGATTATCCCCATTTTTGCAGAATTCAATCAACCAGGTTCCTTAAAATTTCTGATATTCAAATTCCACCATTACTTTGATGGATTACTAGGTATTGACGCACTATTGTCACTTAACGCTAAACTTGATCTCGAAAACAAAACCCTTATTACAACAAACGCTACTAACGAAATCCACCTCAAACCCAACTACACTTCAGGTCAACTCGTAATACCTTCCAAATCTAAAATATTAGCGAAACTTCCTGTCAACAAAGAAAATGGCAATATTTATATCAACACAACAGAACTAAACCCGCATCTATACGTAAGTCATGGCCTATATAACGCCGAAAGCTGGTACAGCACACTTGAACTAGTAAACCTTTCTGAAAATGACCAAAAGATCATCATTGAAAAACCCCTAAATGGTGAAGAATATGATCCCATTAATTTGATCGAGATAAATAACTTCAACAGCGAAACAGAGGACCATGAACCTACCAACACGCATGTAAATGACTTAATCAGAACAAACCATCTGAACACAGAAGAACGCAAAAAACTCCTTAAACTATGTAGAAACTACAGTGCAATACAGTATAGAGAGGGCGAACCACTTTCCTTTACGAATAAGATCAAATATGACATAAAAACCACCGACGAAGTACCAATCTATACCAAATCCTACAGGTATCCGTTTATTCATAAGAGAGAAGTAAAAAACCAAATCACTAACATGTTAGATCAAAGAATCATCAGACATAGTTACTCTCCATGGAGCTCTCCAGTTTGGATTGTCCCGAAGAAACAAGATGCCAGCGGACGTAGAAAATGGAGATTGGTCATTGACTATCGGAAGGTCAATGATAAAACAATATCCGATAGATACCCAATTCCGAATATTTCAGAAATACTGGATAAACTATGCAAATGTCTATATTTTACAACGCTTGATCTAGCAAGCGGATTTCACCAAATAGAAATGAACCCAAAACACATAGAAAAAACGGCGTTCACAGTTGAAGGAGGCCATTACGAATTCGTAAGAATGCCATTTGGTCTTAAAAATGCCCTTTCAACTCTTTGGAAAAGTTTGCCTAGTTTAGCTCGACGACATTATCATATACTCTACATCCCTGCAGGAACACCTAGAAAGTATAGAACTAGTATTCAAAAAACTAAAAGAAGCTAACTTCAAGATTCAGTTGGACAAATGTGAGTTCCTCAAAAAGGAAATAGCCTTCTTAGGACATGTTAGCACCCCCGAAGGCGTAAAACCCAACCCATCAAAAATCAATGCCATAAAAAACTTCCCCATGCCGAGAAATGGAAAGAAATAAAAGCTTTCTTAGGGTTAATAGGTTATTACAGGAAGTTTATTAAAGACCTCGCTAAACTAACCAAACCCCTTACAAGCTGTTTAAAAAAGGGCGCCGAAATTATCATAGACAACAAATACACTGAAGCGTTCGAAACATGTAAAAACATGTTGAAACATCCAGATTTCGAAAAACCATTTATACTTACTACAGATGCTAGTAACTTCGCCTTGGGAGCCATTCTTTCACAAGGTCGCATAGGTAACGATAAGCCTATTTGTTTCGCTAGTCGTACCCTGTCGGAAAGCGAAAAAAATTACTCCACTATAGAGAAAGAACTCTTGGCCATCATCTGGGCTACAAAATACTTTCGCCCATACCTCTTCGGAAGGAAATTCCAAATAATAACCGACCACAGACCTTTGACTTGGCTTATGAGCCTGAAGGAACCGAATTCCAAACTTGTTAGGTGGCGACTCAAGCTTGAAGAATTCGATTACGAAATCATTTTTAAGAAGGGCAAACTAAACACGAATGCAAATGCTCTTAGGTTAGGTTAGGTTAGGTAAGAGTGGCTGTTGGAAATACCAACCCACTTAGGCCTATTGGCCCATTGTGATGCCACTTGGATCTATGATCTTCTTACTACTGGAACCAGTTTGAGCTTTTAATAAAGCGTAGGAGACTGTTAACGTCTATTTTTTCTAGATCGTTTAGGTCGTTGTAGAAGAAAGCTCCTAGGTGAAGCTTCCTTCTCTGAGAGAGAGCTGGGCATGTGCAGAGTAGGTGGGGGATTGTCTCCTCCTCTTCCTCGTCCATGCAGCTTCTACAAAAATCGTTAGTAAAAGCGCCAAGCCTTCTTGCGTGCTTGCCTATGAGGCAGTGTCCGGTAATGACACCTATTATGGCGCTGAGATGTTTCCTTTCTAAGAGGATCAGACACTTAGATCGACTCAGATCCAGCTTTGGCCAGATCTGTTTTGTCGCTAGACATGTTTGTCCAGCAGTCCACCTAAGGTCCGTACTTTTATTGGCATCTAGCTTTAGTGTTAGTTTGCACGTAGCGATTGGTATACCTATACTACCTTTGTCTGGTAGGATAGGTAGAGTGGTTCCAATTTTGGCGAGTTCATCGGCTCTGCAGTTCCCTGGAATGTCTCTGTGGCCCGGCACCCAACAGAGGTGAATGTTGAACTGCTCTGCCATCTCCATGAGAGATGATCGGCATTCAAGGGCAGTTTTAGAACACAATGAGACCGAGTCCAGGGATTTGATGGCGGCCTGACTATCCGAAAATATGCGGATATCCTTTGCAGATATCACGTTTTTCTTCAGCCAGGACAGAGCTTCTTTAATCGCCAAAATTTCCGCCTGGAACACGCTACAGTGATTTGGAAGGCGGAAAGAGAGGCTTAGGTTAAGCTTATCTGAGAAAACACCGCCACCAACTCCGCTGTCGGTTTTAGATCCATCTGTGTAGAGATGGATTGACTTGTCCTCCATGAAAGCATCCTCCTCCCAGAATGATCTAGAGGGGAAGCTTACATGGAAGTTTTTGTCAAACCAAAGTTCAGGTATGGTGTAATCGGTGTTCTCTGTGAGGATTCCTAATGTATTAAGAATGTTGGCGTGGCCAAATGAATTATTTGTCCACTGTTTAGTCGCTTTAAGGCGAATAGCTGCAGTCGCAGCTACTTGCTTGCTAAAAATGTCGAGGGGTGTCAAGTGAAGCAGAATATCTAATGCCGCAGAGGGGGTAGACCGCACGGCTCCGCTTGTGCATAGACATGCTGTTCTTTGGACTCTGCTTAGTTTAGTGCAGTTGACTGCATTTTCCAAGGCCGTCCACCAGACAACCACCCCGTAAGTGAGTATCGGTCTTATGACCGAGATGTATAGCCAGTGGGTTATGCGAGGTTGAAGGCCCCATTTGTTCCCAATGGCTTTCTTGCAGGAGAATAAAGCTATTGTAGCTTTATTGACTCTTTCTTGAATGTTAGGTTTCCAGTTTAGTTTCCTGTCAAAAATCAGACCCAGATATTTTGCTGTATCGGAGAAAGCTAAACTGGTACCGTTTATTGAAGGAGGGTCTATGATTGGAATTTTATATTTCCTAGAAAAGAGGACAAGATCAGTTTTATGGGGGTTTATTCCCAATCCACAGCGATCTGCCCAGCAGGTTAATCTGTTAAGATTTACTTGGAGGAGTTCTTTAATGGTATTTAAATGTTTTCCTGAGACGGCTATGGCAACGTCATCCGCATAGGCAATCACTCTGCTACCCCCCGCTTCCAGGTATATCAGTAGTTCGTTAACCACTAAGTTCCAAAGAAGGGGGGAGAGGACACCGCCTTGCGGCGTACCCCTACTGACATATCTTTTAGCAGAAGTCTCACCCAGTTTGGAGTTGATTATCCTGCTTGTCAGCATTAGATTAATCAGCTCCCCAAGTGAGTCGTCTACCTGCAGAGTTGACAACGCAGTCGTGATTGCGGATGTGTTGACGTTGTTAAAGGCGCCCTCTATGTCCAGGAAAGCAACCATTGTGTACTCCTTATATTGTAGGGATCGTTCGATGTGGCTAGTCAGAGAGTGCAAAGCCGTTTCCACCGACTTTCCTTTACAGTAGGCATGTTGAGCCGTAGACAGAAGTCTTGGATCAACTTTAGCTCGAATATGGATATCAATCAGTCGTTCTAAAGTTTTCAGAAGGAATGACGATAGACTTATGGGTCTGAGGTCCTTTGGGACCACATGAGAACATTTTCCAGCTTTGGGAATGAATACTACATTGACTTCTCTCCATAACAGTGGAATGTGGATAAGTTCTACACAGCTCCTCATAATATTTTCCAACACTGGTAGAATAATATCTGAGGATCTCTGTAGCTCGGCAGGTATAATACCGTCCGGACCAGCAGACTTGTATGGTTTGAAGCTATGTAGTGCCCAGAGCAGTTTGTCTCTCGTAATCAGACTATGAATTTTGGTCACGGTTGCAGTAGGCTTGTTTGGGCTGCTACTGGCCGCGAGTTGGGAGCTACCTGGAAAGTGGGTGTCCAGAAGCAGGTTGAGTGATTCATCACTTGAGGTTGTCCAAGAGCCATCGGTTTTTTTCAAACAGCTGGGCATCATAGGATTTGTGGAGAGGATTTTTCTTAGCCGCGAAGCCTCAGAGGTTTCTGTGATTTTGTCACAGAATGACCTCCAGGATTGTCGCTTTGCCTTCCTCAGTTCTTTTTTGTATAATTTGAGGGATTCTTTATATGAGTCCCAGTCGGTCACTTTTCTTGTGCTTTTTGCTGCGCTGAAAAGTTTTCTGCATGTGTTTCTGAGCAGTCCTAGTGCCGATGTCCACCAGTGTGGCTTTTTCTTGCCTCTTGGTTGAATAAGAGGGCAGGAAGCGGCCATAGCCTTATTGAGAGTCAGAGTAAATTCCCTGACTTTCATGTCGAGCTCATTGGTGTCACGCGGGGGACTTGATAGTTTGGAGGATATCGTTTCCGATAGGATTCCTCTATATTTTGTCCAATCAGTTTTCCGGTAGTTCCGGAAAGTTGGTTGGAGAGGGGGAGCATCACTCAGACTGAATTGGATGTACCTATGGTCCGAAAAGGAGTGTTCAGACGATATCATCCAGTTTGTTAGCCTTTGGGTGATGCTGTCGGAGACAAGAGTAATGTCTAAAACTTCTTGTCGGTTTTTTGTTATGAAAGTGGGCTCATTGCCAATATTGCAAATTAAGAGGTTAGTACTTAAAATATAGTCTAAAAGTGACTCACCTCTATCATTGATGTCGGTACTGCCCCATACCGTATGATGTGCGTTGGCGTCGCATCCGATTATGAGGCCAGTTTTTTGCCTTCCCGCTTCCAGTACCACCCTTTCTAGGTTATCACCAGGGAGAGGGCCCACTTGGTCGTGGCCAAGGTAAGCCGATGCCAGCCAGTATGAGCCTTTGGCAGTTTCTAATCTGGCAACGGTTAGGTCGGGGTCACTGAGGTTGGGAAGTAGAAATACATTAAGGCTACGTTTCACTAATATACAAGTTCTAATCTTACCTTTGTCTCTTGTATAGAGCGGAACGTATGAGGGTGTCCTAAGTCCACGAACCACGCCTTCTGCAATCCATGGTTCCTGGATTAGAATAATGTCTTCTGCGCTTTTGGAAAGACGCAGAATGAGTGTGGCCGAAGCCTTTTTTGAGTGGTGGAGATTAATCTGGAGAAACCGTATCATTGCTACAGTCTTCCAGAGTCGCCTCCACCACGGTGTTGTTGAGGTCCTCCGATTCTGAAGATGTGCCCAAGAGCTCATCTTCAATCTCTGATCGTGTAGAACCTCTATTTGCTTCGCCATCGGTTTCCATTTCCGACAATGTGTCAGAATCGGAGACCGACGGCTTTGTAGTCACCTCGGACAGATTGGAGTCATCGCTATCCAATTCTGGAAAGGATATCGATGCTCCAAGATCCACGGTTGTGATGTCAGGTGTTAAAGGAGGAGGAGGTTGTTTATCAGCATCCAACTCATCCTTTTTGTACACCCTTAAATGAATGGACTCGAATCCAAACCGAATCATGCCTTTCGTCTGCGCCAGAGGATTAAGGGATTCCTTATTGATCACAATTAACGCGCATCTATAAGAACCCCTTAGTTCCTCCAGTTTCGCGACTTTCCAGTCATGAGTCGGAAGAGTCGGGTTGCTGAGCCGGATGATTTCCAGGATATTTTCTGGAGAGGAGGGTTCGGCTGGAATCCAGGTACGAGTTCGAGGTCTACTAGGGATGTCTTCCTTAGATACGACCTCGAGTTTTGCACCTGGCCAAACCTCTCCTAAACCATCGATGGCCTTGGTGAAGAGATCGAGAGATCTCTGGTCGGAGCAAGCGATGAGCTTGACATGGCCTTGGTGCCAGCCAGCGTCGCTTGTGATAGGAGGTGGTCCTGGGTTCTCCCGCATGATGGCCAAGAAGTTGCTGGAGAGCTTCAACTTGACCAATTGCCACCGTTCCGGTGTAATGGAACCGTCGGTATCGCTTCTATCGATCACCGCGATCACCAATGCGTCCTTTAGGACTTCGTTATAAGACTTCAGAGATCTGCTGTTGGATGGCCCAGGGGTTGTGGAACTGTGAATTTTGGGCCTCTTGGAAACCGATACGGTTTCCTCCAACGATCTCTGACGCTTAGAGGAGTCTTTTGACATTTTGTGAGCAATGGAAGCAGTGGGAAATCCGTCTTTTAGGATGTTTTTAGCCCACTCAACCTTGCTCTTTATTTCCGCACTTCTCTCCACCTCCGGAATGGATCCGAAGGTTTTGATGATGCGTGAAGCATTACGGCGTCTTATGTAGAGCGCCTTAGATGGAGCTTGCCGATGCGGCTGAGCTCCGGATTCCTCTTTGGAGGGAGGAGTTTTGGTAGCAGCAACAAGTCCGTGGCCTGCCACAAGCTTGCTGCTGCTGGGGGCGGGGGAAGTGATAGGACCATGGCTTGCCACAGTCTTAACACTCCCCGAAGGAGTTTTGGTAGCAGCGACAAGTCCGTGGCCTGCCACAAACTTGCTGCTGCTAGGGGCGGAGGAAGTGATAGGACCGTGGCTTGCCACAGTCTTAACACTCCCTGAAGGAGTTTTGGTAGCCGCGACAAGTCCGTGGCCTGCCACAAACTTGCTGCTGCTAGGGGTGGAGGAGGTGATAGGACCATGGCCTGCCACAGTCTTAACACTTCCTGAATTCTTTTTATTTGGCTTGTTCCTTTTGCCTTTAGAGGATGGCGCACCATGGCCTGCCACAGTTTTGCCTCCTCTCGGCAATGTAGGAGCCTTGCCGGTAGTCGGTGTAGTCACCGTTCCACCGCCCGGTAATTGAGGAGTACCGGCCTCGGTTTTTGTTGTCAGGTTGTTGTCCATAATAGTCCCACGAGTAGCGGAGAAAGGGATGTCCATCTGTACAGAGATCCGCCATATACAGATAAGGCTAGCTAATCCGGAGGTCGCCAGGTATCCGGATACTCCGTTTGCGACTGAGCTATTTTTGGAGATACTGGGCCCTCAGCCAGGTTGATCTTCGGCACGGGTCGTATAACACCTTGATCCAGCCCAGGGGATGCAAATGCTCTTAGTCGTATCAAAATTAATAACCAAGAATTATTTAATAATCAAGAAGAAACCTTGAGCACCGTGCATAGTGGCGAAGAAAACTTAAATGATGGAATCCCCATTTCGGAGAAACCACTAAACGAATTAACATTCAAATAATTCTTGAAGTAAGTAACACAAGTTCACCAATGACTACAGAAATAATATTTAAAAATAAACAAAGAAGGACCATTCGAAGACCCCAATTCGATGAGAAAACATTGGTAGACATTTTCAAAAACTTTTTTTCTCCAAATAAACTCAGCGCAATATGTTCAGATGATAATACATTCCGTCTCGTGCAGTCCACCTATTCTAAATTCTTCAGCCAAAATAAAACTTTCCGATTAGTTAGATGCACAGAAATCCGTAGGGACATTAGATTAGAGGACAACCAAGAAATACTTATTAGAAACTACCACGAAAACTCAAATCACAGGGGAATAAATGAAACCTTCCTGCATTTAAAGAGGGAAGATAACTTTCCCAAAATGAAAGAGTTGATAACGAAAACAATTAATAACTGTGACAAATGTAAAATCCTTAAATACGATAGAAACCTAGCTAAACCTCATTTTGAAAAACCCGAAATTCCACTAAAACCACTAGAAATTATCCATATAGACTTATACAGCATTAATAACAATATTATCCTTACATTAATAGATAAATTCTCCAAATTCGCTTGCGGATACACTTTAAGTTGTAGAAGCAGCATAACTATCTTAAATGGCATAAAGAAATACATCAGCCTTTACGGCATCCCAACAAAAATTGTATGTGATCAAGGATCAGAATTTGTTGCCAATATTTTCAAAGACTTCTGTAAGCAACATGAAATAACCTTGCACTACACATCTTTCCAACAAAACAGTAGCAATGGTCCAGTAGAAAGATTACATTCAACCCTTACAGAAATATATAGACTTATTCTATCAAAAAGAGGAGAACAGAGACTCACTACTGAACATGAAGAGATACTAACCTTCATGACTTACAACAACGCTATACACTCTTCAACAAAGCACACCCCTTACGAACTGTTCTTTGCCCGGCCTTACAAATTTAGGAAAACCCTTGATTTCTCAAACAAACACGAGTACCTTGAAAAGCTAAACGAATTCCTTAATGAATTATATCCAAAAATTCATGAACTAGTAAAAAATATTACTGAGGAGAGGATAGAAAAGTTAAACCAATCGAGAGAAACCCCAGAAGAAGTAGTTGAAGGCAAACCAGTCTTTAGAAAAGAAGCTAGATGCAACAAAATAACACCAAAATTCTCAAAACATATAGAAAAAAGAAATAAGAAAATAACAATCATTACAAATGAAAACAAAAAGATCCATAAATGTAAATTACGAAAGAAACACAAAAGACATAAAAAAAAAATAAAATAAATAATAATAATAATAATAATAACATATACGAGTATATATACATGTATTTAATTTTAAGCATTAATTAAGTTGCACGCATCTAACATTGATACGAGACACTAACCCCTCCCAAAATACTTATACCAAAACATTCAACCACTTTCTCTCACTTCCTAACCTACAGTACGTCACTCGCTGACACTCAACGAATAGAAATATTCAACATTCCCAAAGAGCATAGCATATTACCCCTCCGACTAGAACCATCTAGATACATCACTAGTTTCCAAAATTTAATACACATCATAAATCTCGATGATTACAATAACAACATAGAAGATATCACTAAGTCTCTCCATCTCTTCCAAAAATATACTACTGTCAATAGCTCTTTCCAAATAACAAAACTTAAAACTGAAGAACTTAACAGAAAACATCAAACACTATATCTCTTTAAAAGAAATAAACGCGGACTGATAAATGGATTAGGTTCCACAATTAAATTAATAACAGGAAATATGGATGCCCAAGATGCAATTAAAATTAATGACCAAATACAAAATATTAATACTAACATTAACGATTTAGCAAATTCACTAGAAAAGGAACATGTCCTTAATTCTCAAGTGATTGAAAGATTTAAAAATATAAGTATCCACATTAATATAGAGCAAAACAACATAGAGAACTTCCTCAAAAATACGGCAAATAAAATTAGAAGAGAACACGATACACTTACAAAGATACAATATTTTAACCAACTTAATTTCAATATCGACCTATTAACTAATCACCTCTCAAATATAGCAGAAGCAATAGTCCTTAGTAAACTAAATTTCATTCCTAAACTCTTACTAACATATGATGAATTAATGCTTATAAAAAATAAATTAATTGAGCAAAATGTTAAAATTAATGCACTTGAGCAAAGTTATGAATTCTTAGGACTCCAAGCCTATTATAATGGATCAAATATTATATTTAATATTCGCATACCTATAATGTCAAAAGAAAAATACTATATGTATCATATTATTCCACTCCCAATAAATGACACAAAAATAATAACAGTCAAACTATGCATAAACTATAATGAAAAACACATACAACACTTCGAAACACCCTGCCCCAAAATAGAAGGTACCTATTAATGCTCGACATCAACCCTGGAAGAAGACACCAGCAACTCCAAATGCATTGGGAAACTTTTGGACAACACGGTTGCACACTGTCCACTCAGCGACGTGGGCATATTCACAACAATAATACAACCGCAATCCAATTTTATATTATTTATTAACGTATATGAATTATTAATAAACTCTACCTGCAGGCCTAAAACACATCTTATAAAAGGCACAGTCTTGATACACTACGAGAAATGCAACATCGAGGCTAACGGGATAACATACCAAGGTAACCGGACACCTTTTGGGATACTGTACACATTCTTCCTCCATCAAGCAGCAAGATCCATACCAACTCCACAACAGACGTGTTAAGCTTACAGAAACTACAAGACTTTAACTTCAATACAGAAGCTAAGATATTAGAAATAACATCCACCACCGATATATCCAACTACTTAACGCGAACATCAATAGTTATCATCTTTATCATCATAATCATTCTGGCTACCTCTATAACCAAAAACCAATTCTACAAAACTTCCACACCAGATCATGTAACAACCCTTCACTCAACATACGCTCCTGCCAAAGAGACATCACCTCATCACTTCGAGACCGTTTCGATAACGTCACTTTGGCCATCGCTTTACTCTAAGGAGGGAAGAGTTACGATCGCAACACGCCAAGGTCAACTACCTTAACCGCCGATAAACCCAACAACACAAACAAACTACACATTGGGTAAGCAATCAACCGGATGCAATTGGAACCCACTTCCTCAATAAATCAAATTAATCAAAAACTTTGTAAATGCCAAAGCAGCACAAATGTAAACTCTAAAATTGTAAAATAATCAAAATTATATAACATATAAATAATAATAATATATATAATAATAATATATATAACATATAAATAATTGTAAAGAAAATTTAATAAAGTATTGTGTATTGTTCAGACAGAGAAAAAGGTTGTTTTTTTCTTATCCCGCGGATCTCCCAACATAACTCGCGCGTGTGCAAAAAAAAATACCAAAAAAAAAAAAAAAAGTGCAGTGCAGTGACAAAAAAAAAATATCACACAGTGCGGGTGTGGGATACCGGCTCCTAGTCGAAGTACTGTTGCTTGCACTCAATCACTGCCGTTACTGTATTTACCATACGGTACGGGCAGTGGCTGAGTGTATGTAACAACTGATGGATAGCGGGTTGTGAGTGAAAATTTTATTGGTGCACTGTTTCATATTGTTGTACGAGCATAACACCTACAACAATTTGATCCGGTAAATCAATGTCAGAATTTTCACTTCTCAGCCTTGCTTAGTATCGTCGGTGTTTGTGTTTTCTGTGTTTGTCTGTGATTATGACTAGGGAATTCAGGGTAGACGTAGGCAATATACGCGGGCTAAAAAGTAATCACTTTTCTGCGTACGTCCACGTCTGTAAGTACAGACCAGCTGTTTTTGCCCTTAGTGAAACACAGGTAGATCCCCGCCCACACCTCTCAGATCATTCTGATCTGAGGCTACCTGGCTACGAACTAGTGCCATTATTCTTCTCTCACAGCGGTCTCGCCATTTATGTGCATAGTGATATAGGTTACCAAACTTCACCACAATGTGATCCATGTTCCAATCCGGAATTCAACTTCATGTGGTTAAAATTCCATCTCCGTAAGCAAATAATCCTCTACTGCTTTATTTATAGAAGCCCCAAACTGGACAGCAATTCAACTTTTAACGAGTTTGATGCGCTATCTGGCTCCATTCAAAGAATTGTATCCTCATACTGAAGTCGTTATTACGGGCGATTTCAATATACACAATTCTGGGTGGCTTCGACATTCTGGACAGATAACACCTGAAGGACGGTGTGCTGAGATCTTCGCTGCGGAAAACAACCGAACGCAGCTTGTAAATGAGCCCGAGCGAATACCAGACGTTGATAGTCATACCGCCAACACCCTGGACTTGTTTTTAACTTCTCACCCTGATAAGTACACCATTGATGTGCTCTCATATCAGCTAATTTCTCGTACACCGACCACACAGTTAGAGAAAAAATTCCTAAAAGAACGGTATGGCAATACGAGAAAGCCAACTGGAGCGGTCTTAACAGCTTCTTTAGGAATTTTAACGGGTCGCTATGCTTCCTCGATAACGACGTGGATGCCGCTGCCGATATGATTACAGACACCATTATTTTTGGAATGAGATCCTTTATTCCTCATCGGATGAAGAGTATCAAACCAAAAGTAAAGGCATGGTACGACTCGAGCTGTAAAGAGGCCGTCAGGGTTAGAGAAATGTTTTTTCGGTCCTACAAGAACAACCCGACAGAGGAAAACCGAAAAAAGTTCAAACGAGCCAGAAATGACTGCAACGCCTTTCTTAAGTGAAATTTCTATACGACCAAAAACTGAGCCAAAAAATACTGCAATGTCCCAAAGGCAGTAAAAACCAATTTATTCGCACTTGTCAAGGGTTGACAGGCAGCCCAAAAACTCAAGAATATTTGATTGGCCAGACAAATGCAGTATCGGTTTTGAAAAAGCAAAGGTAGCCTTGGCCTCCGCCACACTTTTAGCTCATCCGATCGAAAACACAAAGTTTAATATAACCACTGATTCGTCTAATGTTTCGGTAGGTGCAGTTTTGCGACAATTTGATAAAAATCAACGTTGTTGGATACCTTTATCATTTCTCTCAAAAAAATTGCAGCCTGCAGAAACACGGTACTCCATTTTCGACCGAGAACTTCTTGCCATTTACCTGGCTATAAAGCACTTTAGGCATTTCGTTGAAGAACGCGAAGTCACAATATTTTCCGACTACAAGCCTTTAACATCTGCCCTCATGTCAAAAACAGAACGTAGTCCACGTCAAACTAGACACCTCGAGTACATTGCCCAGTTTACAAGTGACATTAGACACATCTCGGGTAAGGCCAATGTGGTAGCCGATTTTTTGTCACGCACACCCGATGAAGTTTGTAGTACAACTTTGACTAGTATGGACGTTCAAAAATTAGCCAAAAGCAAAAAAAAACAGCCAGAACTTCAACAATTACTCTCCAGTAATCAATCAAAAAAGGTCAATTTGGAACACATTTTAATTCCAAATACAGATATTAAAATCTGGTTCGAAACGTCAACAGGTAACAATAGACCATATTTGCTCGAATGTTTTAGAAAAACATCATTTGATAAGTTACATGGCCTGTCTCACCCTGGGGTGAGAGCTACTAGAAAGTTGTGTGCTGCAAAATTTTTCTGGCCAGGAATGAACACAGACACTGGTTATTGGGCTAAGAGCTGCCTACGCTGCCAAAAATCGAAAGTCCAACGGCATATCAAGTCCGAAATCGAGGATTTTCCTATTCTTTCAGAGCGCTTTGAACATATACATGTAGATTTGGTTGGACCTCTGCCACCATCACAGGGATATACCTATATATTAACAATAATAGATGGCTACACGAGATGGCCAGAAGCTTATCCACTAAGGAACGGAACTGCTGTAACCGTTGCCAAAGCTTTCATTAGGGGTTATGTAGCAAGATTCGGTTGTCCTTCTCGAATAATTACTGACCAAGGAGTTCAATTTGAATCGAAATTATTCGAGGAACTGTCGAGACTCTTGGGAAGTCACCGAATTTGAACTACGAGCTGCCACCCTCAGAGCAACGGAATGATCGAGAGAGTTCATCGTCAATTCAAGGATTCTCTAAAAGCGCATGAAAATACAAAGAACTGGAGCGAGGATCTGCCCTTAGTGCTTTTAGGGTTACGTACAACAATTAAGGAAGATCTCAATATCTCACCAGCCGAACTAGTTTATGGCCAGCCTCTCAAGGTTCCAGGTGAATTTTTCGTCCAGTCCGAAAAGTTAAAAAATGAAGATTCTACAACATTAGTCCAAAATCTCAGAAAACGAATGCGTCATATTACATTTAAACCACCTCGGTCACAGATTAAGGCAAATTCATATGTACCTGAAAGTATTCATAACTGCAAATTTGTTTTTATTAGAAAAGATGCATTGAAAGTAGGTCTTGAACAACCTTATGAGGGACCTTTCAAAATTTTAAGAAGAACTAGAAAATTGTTTATACTAGACGTAAAAGGAAAAAACAAATTAATTTCAATAGATAGACTTAAACCAGCTTACAACGTCTGTGAATCAAATTTTGAAAATTGAAATTTTGTTATAAAGAATATTTCGAACAACATTGAGCTAAGAATTAAACTTACCTATGTAATACATAAAACTTAAACTATCATTATGTTCATCTATTTTGTATACAAATTAATATTTTTTTTTTCGGAGGGGAGCTATGTGGTGGATTTAAATTATTTTTAGCTGGCAATGCTCCCACCACATAACAAAAGAACTAAAGAGCTAAAGAGTTAGACTCAGTCACCCACGAGAGCTAGCGTTGGTCACATGCGTAAAACCTAAAACTTAAATGTAATTGTTTAATAGAATTGTTTAATATCTAAGTAATTTTTATAATGTTTAAATTCTTGAATAAAAGTGTAATTTTTGAATTCGAAAACTAATTTATAATTAATGAATCACGACACGCAACAAACTTCTATTAAAATATTCAACGATTGATTTTACTTTCGATAAGGTATCAGCTATTTCTTTTGTGGCTTTTTGAACCACTAAATTTAAAGAATAAGCGAAACACCCTATCGATTCCCATCCACCTAGCATAGATAAACTAACCTAGATGTCAAACTCTACTAATACTTTTGCAAACCCTTAACTTTCGCACAGACACACTGTAAGTGAATTCCAACACTTTTGCATCTCTATAACTTTGTCAAAATTTGCTAGAATGAGAGCAATTTACAAGTAAAATTGCTAGAATAAGAGCGATTTGCACGAGAGTGTGTAATGTGGATGACCTTTTTTGGTTCAAATGGGCGTGGTTTGTATAAAAAGGAGATAAATTGCCATTGATCACAATTCACACGTATTCACAGACAAAGTCACACGGATAGAGGCGATCAGTAGAAAACCGGTTTTGATTTTCCAATATCTGGAAAGTTTGATATCTAGGTATAGTTAGTCTATGCCACCTAGTTTAACAGCGGAGAGAATATTAGAAGCGTTATCACTCACAATAGCAGAAATTTTATTTGAAATGTTACATTCCATTACTACCATTTTCAGCAATTTGCACAAATTGATAGCCGTATGTCTCTCCTTGCATTCATTGCATGAAATTAAATATGAGCATAGCTTAGTGGTTAAGTCAACAAAATGAGCAGTTACTGCAATGTAACTCACATTAGTCCTTGAAGTCCAAGTATCTGTTGTTAGGCAAACTGCTGGTGCAGTGCATAATTTTTGCTTTATTTCAATCTCAAGTTCATTATAAAGATTCTGAGACACCGTTTTTCTTGTTGGTAGTTGATAGCCCGGGCAAATAGATACAAGTTCTATAGTTTTTTTTTAAATTCCGGTTCATCTACAATTCGTAGAGCGTGGTGTTCTTTCGAAATCATTTTGAGAACTTGCCTGTCAATTTGTTCAACTTTACGAATTGGTGGTGGCCTACGAATATACTGCAAAATCGTTTCTTTATTTTCTGGTTGAGCTTGAAATGTGGTTGAAAATGTTGAAGTAGAAGGAATACACACTACACCAGCTTGAGCAACTTGATTAGATGACAATATCAAACCAGGATCTTCATTATTAGGCGTTTCATTTTGTCGTTCAATTGGTATTTGCGTAAATGGATGCTTTGCTTTCATATGTCGATAAAGGTCCCCAATTGATCCTCCAGATATACTTAAAAGTTGAGCACAATACTTACATTTAGCCTTATTTTCAATTTCATGACTGAAATGCATCCATATTCTACAAACTTTTTTTTAATTTTGGCAATTGTTTTAATATATTTAGTCCCAAATTAGTTTTAAAGTACGCAATTAGAAACCACTGTAAGGATTGAAAAACACATAACTAAAACTATGTACCAATAGCCTTAACACTTAAAACACCAAACCTCAAAATCCACTAGAACATTATCATAAAGCGCTCTATAACGTATGCCAACCTACTTAATTAAATACTCAAACAGCTTTTTTTTCATTTTTTAGATTTTTATTTATTAAATAAATCTTTGAGGCATGGTATTTTAATAGATAAGATAACTAAGTGAATTCGGATTAAACTGAAAACAAACTTACTTCAAAGGATGAAAGAACCTTGTTGCTTTACTAAATTTGGTTAAAACATATACTTCTAAGAACACTTAACTATAATGCTTTGTTATAAAATAACTCTGAACACTCTTTAATCTTAACATCCAAACACAAAATAACCCAGGCAAAATTAAAACAATCAGAAGGAACAACGGACTCTAATCGTAACCCTTATCTGCTGCCTGAAAAAAATCCCTTTCTCTTGTTTCGTCCTTATCTCTCTGTAAGTATTGAACTGCGGATGACGACAGACATCTAAGCTTGTGTAAATTGAACCAACGAGAACTAAAGGGTCCGCTATCTAACGTTTTTTTTTTCAACTAGTACTTATTTCGTAAATGGTAACACTTACCTCATGTCTGATTTGACAGATAATTAGTTTTGTCCTTCCGCTGAACGAATATGGTTGTGTATATACTTGAACAACGCTGGGAAATATTGCGACATTACTTTGAAAATCATAGTAATGTTGCAGAATGTGTGCGAAAATTGCGTACGGATTTTGGAAGAAGAGAAGCACCGTCAGCTCCGTATGTTCATTACCTTGTGAAAAAAGTGAAAGAAACTGGCATCCTCATCGATAAACCAAAGCGTGAAAAGCCAAAAACAGTGCGTACACCCGAGAATATTGCTGCTGTGGCAGAAAGTGTGCGTGAAGCGCCATCAACATCAATTCACCGTCGTTCTCAACAATTGAACATTTGAATTTTGCATAAAGACCTTGGTATGACGCAATACAAAGTCCAATTGGTTCAGGAGTTGAAGCCAACTGACCATCCAATGCGTTTTCGCTTCGCTAAGTGGGCCTGCGATCGACTTAGAGAAGATGCCGATTTTACCAAAAAAATCATCTTTTCAGATGAAGCTCATTTTGATCTTGGCGGGTATGACGGTATGAAACAAGCAAAATTGTCGCATTTGGAGCACAGAAAACCCGCACGCATACATTCAAAAGCCGATACACCCAAAACGAGTCACTGTTTGGTGCAGATTTTGGTCCAGAGGTATAATTGGGCCATTTTTCTTCGAAAATGAGCAAGGAGTGGCCGTTAGAGTCAATGACGACGTTATCGGGCCATGTTGAACGAATTTTTGTTCACAAAAATTGAAGAGGAGGATATTGGCAACATTTGGTTTCAACATGACGGTGCTACGTGCCACACAGCCGAAGCTACACTCGATGTTTTGCGACCTGTTTTTGAAGATCACATTATCAGCCGCAGAGCTGATGTCGTTTGGCCACCTCAGAGCTGCGATTTGACACCGTTGGACTATTATTTGTGGGGTGCCGTAAAAGAAAAGTGTTACGCAGACAAGCCAGAGACAATTGACGCTTTAAAGGACAATATTCGTGAAGTCATTGGTGAAATACAGCTGCACACAATCGATAATGTGCTTAAAAATTGGACCGATCGTGTAGGCTACTGCATGGCCAGCCGAGGCAGCCATTTGAATGAAATTATTTTCCATTATTAACCGGAAGGATAAAACTAATTATCTGTCAAATCAGACATGAGCTATGTGTTACCATCCACGAAATAAGGACCAGTTGAAAAAAAAAACGTTAGATGGCGGACCCTTTACATACATATGTAGTTAATGTCAATTCTTCTCGGCTCTTTTTGTGTCAGCGCTCACCAAATGGCTTTGTTGTCCGGAAGATGGTCTTTTTACTAAAGTTTGGGCCGAAAGTGTATCCATCGGCTCTGGTTTAGGTGGTCTTGATGGGAGAGTGTTTGGGTTTTGTGTAATTGGTCTTTGGTAATTATTTTGTTGTTGGGTATACGGTAGTCTCTGTTAATTTATTTGTTGTTGGGGTCTAAATGACTCAGAGTGATTCGAGGTATAATTCACAGTATTTTTTTTCTGTGCTTGAAACTTTACAACAGCCAAATCTACGTGTCAGTGTTATGCCCTCACACGCAGAATTTTTCTGTCTGAGTTCCAATTACACAAATGAAAAACTGACTTGCCATGGGCAGGATTCGAACCTGGAGCCTCCGAGTGAGAAGCGATTGCTAGTACCACTACACCAATATACCACGGCCACTGTTAGGATTTATTGATGGTTTAGAAAGAGGCTTATGTTCATATCTGATGCTTCGGCTAATGATTGTGGTTTCATGTATCTTACTGTAGAACCCAGGGGTTCTTTCAGTCCGGTTAAAAATATATTAAGACACATTTCGTTATACAGTTCTCCCTTTGCTTTAATGATATTGAGGTCTCTGTTGTGTATTTGAATATGGTTCCTTATTGCGGAAAGTATTTCGATGACCTCGCTATAAAATTGCTCTGTTGTGTTGTTTCCTTCTTGAAGGTTATGAAAGTCTTTGACAAGCGCAGATTCGTTACGCTTATCTGTGTAATGTAATATTAGGTTAGCTTTAATTCGGGACCACTCTAATGGCGTTCCATACATGTTGAGAACCTCGTTGGCAGGTCCTTCAATTTTATTACGAATAGCTCGTAATAGAAGTTTTCCATAGGTATTGTTATTTTTAGATGTCAATAATAAGAGAATTTCTTCTATGTTTGTTATAAATTCATAGAGGAGGCGAGGATTGGCTTCCTATTTGGGCAGATCCTTAATAGCATCTGGTATTCGTAAAGAATTAAAAAGGTCATTTGGACTGAAGTTATTAGAGAGATTTGATGTACCACTAGACGCCATTTCAATATTATTATTGGTTTCAGATGGTTGTATTTCACTATTAATATCAATATCACCTTCGTCTCTACTGCTTTATCTTTGATATGGTTTTTTTTTAGTCTATTTTTGATTGATTTTGATTTCAATACCAATTAGGCATTTGTGGGTTACACACGTATCGGAATTTCCTCAGTTATTAGTTATTCTTTTCTTCCTATAAGGCACGTTGAGTTTAAATTTAAAGTTGTCGGGAGCTTTCAACAACGTCAGAACATAGGTCATTAAACTCTCACCGTAGTGAATCAAGTGCATAGAAAAAAAAAGTAAACAAAATGATTTGTCTATGCTCAAAAAAGTTGAACATGCTGATGTAAAAATAGAGTGCAACGACTGTCAAAAACTGTTTCATGCTAAGTGTGTGAATGTGTTACTCCATGTGTGAATGTGTTACTCCAAAACTTGGAGATGCTCTCAGTGTACAACATCGAGAAGAAACTCTCTTTGTGCAGAAAATGTGCCTCTCCCTCTCCCACATTCAAACTAAATGGTCTAAGAAAAAGAAACAAGTGATAACATAACAAAAATAATTGAAATGATATGCAAAGCCATTCAAGGCATAAGAAATGTAAACAGTGAAATCTTAACGAAATTAACTGCCTTACAAAATGAAAATAATCAGCTTAGGTCTACAGTAAGTAATTTAGAAGAACGCATACATGTTCTGGAACAATTAAAACTAAATAAATCCATAAACATATTTAATGTGCCCAATGTTGACAATTCGACTGCACTACAAATTGCATTAAAAATCGTTCGGGATGGTGTCGGTTGTGTTATTGATGAGAGTGACATTGACTCTCTTCGACTCCGGAAGAGAAGAGAACTGCAGCACCAATAAATATTATATCTCTCAATTTAACTCGGCAAAACGTAAAAGAAAAAATTATGAACATGAAGAGAAAATCAGAACAGAGACTCACAACTAAGCTACTGGACGGTAATTTGGATGGATCAATCATATACATCAATGACAGGCTTACACATCATATGAGGGAGTTATACTTCGCAGCAAAACAAATTAAAAAAATAAAAACAAATAAACACCCCTATTGCGAGTGTCAATTACCAATCCATTGACGATTGATAAATTTGTCAATCAAAAAAAAATCGGTATTGTGTAACTCATTTGATAAAATTTCTGACAATTGTGAATAAATTGTCTGCTATGAATGAGACATGATATTTGACAATTTGTTTTGTGTTTTTTGGTCTTTGTGTTTTAATAAAATATTTAATTAAAAGAATAAAATAAAAATGAGTTCAGTGGAATTGTGGTTTGACGATGATGAACAATTTTTTGTAAACTAGTAGAAGAAGAAGGCAATTAAGGGATGTTTCCAATCCTCTAGAATTAGAGAAAAGTATGTAAGTAGATATGTAACTCCGCAATCGATATTCGTTTTTATGGATAATGCTTTTCAGTTTTGTTAAAAATTTTCGTTGATCGAAACCAGCGTTTGCCTATTTGTTGCGTGAAATAGAGGAAAAGTTAAAGCCAGCAAATAGAACTACATCAAACGTCATAAAGCTTGCCACAGCATTACGGTTATCTGCCAATGGGTCATATCAAATCAGCGTCGGGAATGAGAATTCCAAAGGTCTGGCCCAGTCAACTGTGTCTCTAGTTTTAAAAGATGTTTTTAATGTACTCGAAGAACATATTTGTCCGAAGTGGATCAAGTGGATATTTTTTCGAAAGAAGTGGAATACCGGGCGTAATACGCTATGTGGATGGGACGCATATAAAAATTGCATCACCTAAAAAACAACTGCAACAAGCGTAAAACAATAGAAAGGGATTTTATAGTATAAATGCTATGATAGTATCTATTAAAATAGAAACTTTCAGTTTATTAACTTATGTTCTCAGGTATGTGATGATGAGATGAAAATCCGTTTTTTAGCGCAAAATATCCCTGTTCGACACATGATGCCAAAGTTTTCAGCATGTCTTCCCTCAAAATGAAGTTGGAACAAGAGTACCAAAATGGAGAAAGGAATACTTGGTTATTAGGTACACAATCATGTTATTAACTTAATGCATATGTACTTATTTTCGTGCACTATCTATTAAGTGATAGCGGATATGCTTTTAAGCCATATTTTATGACACCATTCCGCAACCCTGAGCCAGCTTCACAGGAAAGTGCGTTTAATAAAAAACACACCAAAGCAAGAAACATTGTTGAACGGACAATAGGCGTTCTCAAAAACAGGTTTAAGTGTCTGCTAAGAGCATGTGAGTTGCATTAAAGGCCTAAAAATGCTACTCAAATTGCAAATGTTTATGCAGCTTTACACAATATTTGTGTAGACTTTAATGTCCCATTTCAAATCGGCCCATATCTAGATAATTGGGATTAGTATTGAGAAAGGATATTTTGTTTACATTTTATACCCTTTGCCTATCGCGCTGTGGAGGACCTAAACTGTTCAGCTCTAATGAAAAACGTTCCCACTTTTGCTGCAACATGCTTTTTGGGCAAACTCCTTTTGCGATGTTTTCATTTTCCACCATCAGTTGAACCAATCGTTCTAATGGCCTTTTGTTGCTAACTACTTTTTCCCTAGAAACCAACATTTTTTTTGTTATAAATACATTAAAATATTACAAATACTTACATTTTGCTTCGCATCAGCTTGCTCTATCGTCCTCGTAAATGCGATTAACTAAAAAATTGACATTTATCAAAAAAATTGATTTCAATTGACACTCACAATACCACTTCAGCTCCATTCATAATGGATAATTTGACAACGATCAATTGTTCATTGACAATTGACAAACGCAATACCAACGAGTCAAATTTTTTGATAAGTATCGTTTATCGTTTATTTTTTGACACTCGCAATAGGGGTGAAAGTATATGTGGATGAGGAACAGCATAATTTTCTTGCGTAAAAATGATGGTGCGGAAGCTTTGAAAGTAAGGTGTTTTGATAACGTGAATCAAATTTAAATAAAAATAAATGAAGCAAAATATCTCACCTAACGCAAGTAATTATGGCGTTCCTCCCACTACTACCCTTCTTATCCATCAAAAATTTCGCAGTATGAGAAAGAACTTCGATATATTATTATCTCACTTGAATGCATGTAATTTTAATTCAATGTTTATTGTTCTGACAGAGATTTGGTTATACGACTACGAACTATCCACATATAATATTACAGGATATGAAGCTTATTTTAACTGCAATGATTCATACAGCGCAGGTGGTGTCGACACTTAAGAATCTTTGATTTTTTTTAATTCAAAAAAAAAAAAATACAAATTTTCGGACTACGTCCCACAATCAATTGAAAATCTTTATTTCTTCTTATGACTATTACCGTTATGTTTTTTTTTTTTGTAAATTAATTGATCACGTTACAATATTAGGAACGTGGGAAACAAACGTAAGCAAAATAGTACTCGTATTATCGCATTACGGAATGTGTTTATTATGTGGCTGTGCGATTTCGTTTCGTAACTGCAACTTCATTTTAAACAACTAAATTTTGAAAAGGCTCTCACAGCCAAAACCCTAGAAGAGCATCTCATCAAACATGCTGAACTAATGCGGCTTGGCTTTGCTGAATAAATCTCGAAGATGGAAAATAAATTTCTTCGCACAATTGAGGAAATCAGAGAATGTTGGAGTCAGCAATTCGATGAATTGAAATCCAATATCTCCGGAATAATCGAGCGCATCGATGCAGTCGAACTAAACACCAATACATCTCTACAATTGCACGAATCCGAGATCAAATTTCTTCAGCAACGTTTCCAACAACGTTGGAAAGGAAGGAAGTCACATGTGATGCAGTTCTCTTTGGAGTACGTGGACTACATAACGAGAACCTCAAAACACTATTCAACCGTCTCTGTCACACTTTCAACTGTAAGCCGACTCTCTTAGTAACCGTTTTTCGCCCGAACAACGTCCCCAATCGTGTTAAAGTTTTGCAGTTCTCAAGAGCGAAACATGGTTCTCAGGACTGAATGGAACCGTAAACAAATTGCAACTGAACTTCGACTCTATGCCCTTGGTATAGAATCGAACAAGAGCTGCCATCTAAATGAGAACTTAACGAGGCAAAAAAGATTCCCCTTGAATAGTGCGGCGAAAAAAACAACTGTTTTGCTGTATTTACTAAATTCGGACATGTGTACGTAAAGAAATTGGCGAATGGAAAAAAAGCTTTCTCATTGAAAGCTCCGAAGATCTGCATTATGCTGCTGCTACTAGTCAAATGTAAATCATTATCCTAATTATTCACTTATTTCTTTATTTTGTCTATATACAGCCGCCCTGTACAAACCTTTTCTCAATTTTTCCTTCTCTCCACTAGGTTGAATGCACTTTTATCTTTTGTTATTTCTTGTCTCTGTCTGTTTCTTTTATGGTTTTTGTAGATTCTGGAAACTCATACAGTGTGAACGCAAAATCCACGTACACTATGTTAAATATTCTTTCTAATAGTTACGATGGGCTTAAAATCTCTTATATAAATGCACGCAGTTTGAATGACTACTCGTATAAATTAGATTATTTAAAGTGTTTGTTTTCTGATTCATGTGTTGATGTAGTCTGCGTAAGTGAAACTTGGTTTAAGCCCTATATACCTGATATAATTTACAAAATACGTAACTATGAAATTTTTAGCAATGATAGACTCAACGAGACTACTGGCGGGGGGAAGCGATTTATTGTAAATCAAACCTAAAATGTAAAACGATTACCAAATCTAGTGCGAACGGGATTGAATATATTTTAGTCGAGATATTTGTCTGCAGTGCTAAATGTATGGTTTCACGTGTGTACAACAAAAATAGGTGATACACTCCCTTACCTTCTTTTGCTGATATTTCCAATTACTCTGCGCTATATCAGCACATAATAATTTGTGGTGATCTTAACACAAATTTACTCACAACCGACTCACTATCGCTTCAATTGAAGGATCTAGTATATTCAATAATAATAATAATAATAATAAACACCAATTATCCTACACGTTTTGCCGACAATCGAGTACCAAGCCTTCTAGATTTAGCTATTGTCTCTTATCTGTCTCTAGTTCTTCTATTTGATCAATTGTCTTTTGATGTCTCTGATCACGATCTACTCTTCTGTACATATGATGTGAACTTGTGCAAAACTACTACTAAGGATGCTTTGACCTTTAAAGATTTTAGTTCTATCGATTTCAACAACCTCCAAATTGCAACTTGCTCAGCCCCCTGGGAGCTATGCCATCTTTGTTCGGATCCAAATGAAAAAGTTAAAACATTTCAGCTTATTTTAACTCAGCTCTTTGACGAATGTGTGCCAACCAAAACCGTTAGAATATTAAATAGAATGAAATGAAAATAGAATGAAAATATAATAAAATGGTCGGCTGAACGAGGCAATTGAGCCATGATTCTTGAACGAGGTTGAACATGGGCATTCTTACATCTTTGATAGGACCTGTTGACCACTTTGAGGGCCGACCACATTTGGGCAGTGTAGAATTTTTGGCGTATAGCGTTCACCACTGTTTCATCGTTTTGGTGCTTGCAACGCTGATGGAAGTCTTTGGTGATGTGCGATGCAATTGTATGTGACTTGGGAAGAATGATAGGTAAACCCAAATCTTCTCTAACTCCTTTTGCGAAACTGATCCTTCCATTAGCTCTAATTAGTCCGTTTTCATCCAAGAAGGGACACAGACTAGAAAGTGTACTGGTCTTCTCGACCTGCCGATTCGCTTCTAGATCCGCCACCTCTTCCGCATACACCCTTTTTTGTGCCTCTCTTACTAGGGCATTTTCCTCCACCTGAAGTTAATCGCGTGCCAATGGGCCACTTAGTTTAAGTTCCTGTGTCCTTTTAGTGCTCATATTATGTACGAACCAGAAGACGTACGCTGTGCTTCTAAGCAACTTTGTCCATCTGGAGATCTCGTTGAATCGGAACGTTTGCTCGTGACCAGATATGTGAACTCCAACAAAGTGCGTTCTAAGCTCCGCAGTTGTAGAGCCTACAATGCTCTCCTTCGGCCAAACTTCCGGAGAAGATTCCAAGAATTCGGGTCCGTTGAACCATCGGCTTGTAGATTTAAATTCGGGATGTCTTTGCCATTTTTCGGCGTTGTCAACCACATTGATTTTGGTAGGAATCCATCTCCGGTCCGTGATTTCAGTAAGCTGCAGTATTTCACTAACTCGGAAAGTTACGAACTGCCGATACCGTCGATGGTCGGATCGTAGAACACAAAACCGTTTTTGAGTTCGACTAAAAATACTGTTGGGTAAACCTGATGTCGTGCGACTTTGTGATGCTTTTAGCCAACCTAGCTCGGAGAAGGGCCACTTGTAGCTCAAGGCGAGGAACTGATTGCGATTTAAGTGGCGCCACTCAGGTTTTCGCTCTTACGAGGCTGGTCTCTACTACCTTGCCGTTGCGATTCCTTATATATGCTACTGCGGCGAACCCATTTTTGCTCGCGTCAGCGAATACGTGGGGCTGTATTTCGGAACCCCAGGTTGACGTCACATAGCATCTCAGAATTTTACAATAACTGTTTCCACGTTGGGTAGATGCTGCACCCATTTACGCCATTTATCATTTTCTTCAGTCGTTTTCAGTCGTTCACAGACCGTCGTGGAGTAAGAACGTGTTTCGGCTTTTTTCGAGTAAAAAAGAAATATATTACATGAAAACCCGTATTTGACAACGTTTTGTAAAGGGTCAATCAGCCCAGTGGAAGTGGTGCTTGAACGAAAATCAAAGTGGCGCGGATTCGAATCCCGACGGGGAACAAGGCATACTTTATTATTATTTGTTTTAAATAAAACATGTGTAAGAAAAATGTTAACAAGGCAGATGAAATCCGGCAATGGATAAAAGTGAGCGGTCCGCTCTCCCAATAGCGGGATCAGTGGATAACGCCAAGAAATCAGCCGATGAGACAATTCTTACGGGAAGCTTTTCTCGTGAAACAAGGTCTAAGAGAAGGAGTAAGATAATTCAGAATCCCAACCCTGTTAAACGAATCGCCCTATCTGCTTCGCCCGCGAAGATGCGGGTTGGTGTGAGGAAAGAGGCCAAAACAGCAGGGGAAAAACGTAAGAAATATGGTAGTGACTCCGATAGTGCGGAAGGGCACCACTTCGGGTCAAACAATAGCTTCGTCTCTCTGATGGCTTCGGAATCAGAGGACGAAGAAGAAGAAGTAAATTCCCTTAACAGCAGCATTAAGCAGATGCAAGAACGAGTGCTGGTAATTAAAGCCAAGCAAATAGCTAGAAGGACGAGGGAACTGCAAGAGACCCAAAATTCTTAACAACAATAACAGCAGACAAATAAAAAACAGTCTGAAACACAGCAATAATAAAAACAAACACTGAGACAACAGAATATGTCTCAGCCAGAAAAAAATACTACTTCGCAATAAAAGCAGAATAAACAGAAATTACAAACACAAAAAAACCAACAAAAACAGAGCGGCAACAGCAGCCACACCAGTAGCAAAAACAGCAACAATATCAAGCATAACAGCAACAGAAACAGCAGTATCAGCAGCAGAAATCAACTAAGCAAAGGGTGCCTCCAATTAATGCATATAAAATGGAATTGAAGGATACAATAGAGTCATGTAAGTCGGCCATAGGCAACAATTTCTTTATTAAAAAAGTTTAGATACGCAAGCGATCCACTGTAATACAGTGGAGCGCTACCACAAAGTCAAAAGTTTACTGAAGGATACGACGACGGAGTTCTTCTCCTACACCCCGAAGGGGGAGAAGCTGTAAAAAATGCTGCTGAAGGGGTTAGAACCGTCGACTGATCCGGAAGAGCTTTTACAGTGTGTTCGCTGCCAAAGGTTCGGGCACGCCGCGTCGAACTGCGAAATGCAGCCTCGATGCGTGAAGTGCGGAAAGAACCACAAGTCCGAGGAATGCGCTCTGGGTAAGGACGGAGCGTCGGAAAAAAGACAACTATCTTATGCAAATTATCGGGGTTGTCCCAAATTCCAGTACATCAAAAGAATAAATCTGGCCCGGCAGCAGAAAGCCGTTACTCTCCATGTTACCTACGCCCAAATGGCGGCAGGTATGAGAAATATGCTGCCTACGCCCAAATGGCGGCAGGTATGAGAAATACTGTACAGCAAGCGAAGGAACCAACCGGAACCAGTACTTGACATGCTAGCTATCTTGCTCTCTATTCAGAGGGAGATGGCTCAGCTACAACGTCATTTAACTGAACAGACCGCGAGAGTGGAAAAAAATACGCGCTGCTGCCTGGCCTAAGGCACCTTTTGCCGTAGTGGTACGTACGTGGCGGATCAAACCCTAAAGGTCCTTGCTGTGAATGTGAATTCACTGATTAGGTTAGAACGACGGGCCGCACTATTTAAGTTGCTTAAAGACCAAGCCCCCGATGAACTTTTGCTTAGCGAAACCAAGCTTACCAAAAGACACAAAATGAGGCATAGAAGGTACAAAATAGTACGGAGAAACCGACCTAGCTCCATTCAGGGAGGAGGCGTTGCGATTTTCGTACGAAAAGGTATACGTTTTAAGAGAGTAGATGGTCGTGTAGTACGAAGGTTCCGGGTGCTGGAAGCATGCATCGTGTATATCCCTCTCCGTAGTGGAAAGAGGTTGTACATGGTGTCTGTCAATGCACCTAAGGTTACTCAATCCACCTTATTCATATCAGAGCTCGAGACACTTTTTCGATTTCTGAAGCTGAAATTGGATCTAGTAGTTGGTGGGGTGAAACGTAACCTCCTTGGGAATGAATTTTCAACAGTTACCAATCGACGCCAAAAGTCCGCCCGATTCCTCATCAGCAAGTCCAAACACTCTTTCGAAGTGCTCTCGCGTTCGTGTTTTTGGTCAGGAGTGCGTATGCGCGGCACGATAACTTTTTCATATGCAGAATATTGCCCAAAATATGGTGTGTGCGCTCAGTACTAACCTTTGTGGTATCTGCTAGCTAGCGCACCTTCACTTTCATGTCAGCCAACACCATTTCATTAATTTTTTTGGCATTGTCCTCTGTAACCGCATCGGAGGGCCTGCCGCTGCGGACTTGATCGGTAGTGGAGTTGCGGCCACCACGAAACATTAGGCCCATAATATTTATCCAAATTTTCTTTTGTTTCCTTCGCCGTTTTGCCTCTCAAAAAATAATGTTTTATGAGAGAACGAAAATCGTTTTTGTCCATACTCAACATGATGCCAACCACGTCAATTGCCTGCCTTGTTGACTTGGAGAAGGCCTTCGACACCGTATGGTTAGAGGGTCTTTTCTATAAGCTGACTAGGCTGGGGATCAGTAAACTACTATTGTACATTCTTTATAATATGCTAACTAACAGACAGTTCATCGTGAAGAATGGTGATGTGACTTCTGTTGGAATATTTCAAATTAAAAATGGTCTTCAGCAAGGCGCGGTCAATTCGCCGATCCTATTTAACATTTATACAAGCGACTTGATATGCTCACTCCCCCATACTATTGCGTACGCAGACGATTTGATACAGAACAGGTCCAAAATTCGAGGTCATTAATACTCTTTTGCAGCGTGACTTCGATAAGATAAGACGATTTTGCGATGACTGGAAGTTGAAAATCAACTTTCAGAAGTCGGAAACCATTCTCTTTAGGACGCCGTTGTCTGGAGCCTCTAGGGACACCAGAAAAAATTGGCGAAAGTTCTCGATCATTGGACAACGCGGACAGCCTCTTGCCTGTCGAAATGTAGTCAGATACCTTGGGATCTGGCTTGATCAGTTTCTGTATTTTGGCAAAAATGTAGATGCTGGTCTGGCCAGAGCTAAAGGCGCTTTTGCCCTTACAAAGAGACTGTTTTATAGCGAGGGTAAAGGTAATCTGCTACATGGCCCTTATCAGGCCCATGCTGGTATTTGGTTGTCCATTGTGGTTCAATGTACGAGCAAGCTTAATGGAAAAGATTCGGGTGTTTGAGAGGGCTTGCCTTAGGGCTTGTCTTCGCTTGTACAGAACACCAGAGTCGGAGTACAAGAAATTTTATCCTAATGAGGTCCTTTACAACAGGGTGAACCTAATACGAGTGGACAACTTCGTAATTAAGCTGACTCGAAGGCACATTGCAAGAGCAATGACCTCGACGAATAACCTGATATCTGGGGCTTACTACCCCAATTACCTTTACCACGAGAGTGTACGCTCTGACGGCTTCGTTCCACCGGAAGCATTCCTCTACCTAGATCAGATAGGGTTGATCCAGGAGAGATCAGCGGTGCCGTTAATCTTCCATGTCGCTCGGACAGCTGGGGGCAGGCGACTCAACTATAGCAGAGACGTCGTACACGGCAGTGTGGATCGCCTCAGGTTCAGTAGAGCGGTGGGGAATCGCGATAAGAGGGATGTCGTTCGGCAGCACCAGCATTTCTGGGTGATGGGGAAGATGAATGATGGGGAAGATGTTTCGTCGTCGTTTCCGTCAATTACGGACCAGCCTCACTAATGAGGCAGATCTGACCAATCCGTTTTCTCTGTGAATAGCGATGGCCAGATTGCATAGGTTTAGGTTAGCATTTAAGAAATATATACATAAATTAGTGTATACAAAGGTATATACTAATATATGTATATAATTGTGTATAATGTCTATGTGTGTGTATGTGTGTATTGTGTATATAGGTTAGGTAGGCTAAGGTTTATTTTAAGTTAGATATTAAGTTTTTATAAAAAAAATAAAATCATGTCCATATGCTAAGTTTTTGTTAACAAATATTTTTTCTTAGCCTTAAGTATTCAAAATAAATAGTTCTATGTAAAATGTAAATAAAGTCGACAGACATAGTCATAAGAATTTAGAGTAGCTTAGAGCGCCTGTGTGAGGCCAGTAAGTTAGTATAAGATTGTTAAGTAATTTTAAGCTAGCATTTAAGCATTTTTTGTTAGTATGTAAGAGTTAGTGATTAAGAAAATAAAATGCATTGAAAACTGAAAAACTGAACTGGCTTTTTGAAACGTGTCGCTGAGATGAGTGGGCCATGATAAATTCTTCTTTGTTTTTTTAAGTTTTAATGATGAAGCTAGGTGCTCGTGAAGAGGTGCTAGTATTTGCGCAATTTTTGGAATAAAGCGGTGATAATAGTTTATCATTCCAATGAATCTCTGGACTTGTCTAATTGAAGTTGGTGTGGGAAAACATAAAATGGCTTCGACTCTATCTTGGCATGGAACGATTCCGTCTTTACTTATGGTATGGCTCAAGAAATCAAGCGATGTAACACCGAAAACGCATTTAGAAAGGTTAATATTAACTCCATACTCTTCAAGTCGCTTGAAAACTATTGCTAGGTGTTCTTTATGTTCTTCTTCATCCTTACTTACGATAAGGAGGTCGTCGATATAGCCATATACAAAGTCGAGACCGAAACAGACTTCGTTTATGAACCTCTGGAGTGTCTGTGCAGCGCAGCGTTTCGAAGACCAAAAGGCAACCTGTTCCATTCGATCATTCCGAAAGGGGTTGTTATTGCGGTCTTGTAAATGTCTTCTGGCGCTACTGGAATCAAGTGATATGCTCTGACTAAATCGATTTTTGAAAATCTTGTGCATCCCTCAGCGTTCATTGAGAAATTTTGGATGTGTCTGATTGGATGACGGTCTGGCACCGTGATGGAATTAAGCCAGCGATGGTCTCCAGTCCTGGTTTTTCTTTTTTACTAAGTGAAGAGGTGAGCAGGAAGGTGAGGAAGACGGTCGGATAATGCCTAATTTGAGCATGTGCTCGAATTCTGTCTTTGCTGCTTTAAATCGATCAGCGTCAAGACGTCTCGCTTGGGTGTATGGGAGTTGGCCTCTTGTTAAAATGTGATGCACTACTGAGTGTTTGACAGGATTAAAGTAGTCGGGTTCTTGTGTTATGATTGGAAAGTCTTTTAGAATCTTTCCATATTCGTTGTTAACCTCGAATTGTAAAGGTGTTGGGTCATTTGCCCTAGTTATCGACGTGTTTACATGTAGTTTTGTAAGAGGATCTAGTATCCGTTTATTTCTGATGTCAACAAGGAGACCAAATTTAGCTAAAAAGTCGGCTCCGATTATCGGTCGTTTTACTGACGCTAAAATGAACGGATGAACTGGGTTCCTTCTCAAACCCATGTCTACCTTGAGTAACTTAGAGCCAAATGTAGGAATCGTTGTACCATTGGCGGCTGACAACAAAAAAAATGAATCTTTGGATGATCGGTATGGATGTTCGTTGGGATTGTACGGCAAAACTGATAAATCAGCACCGGTATCGATGAGAAAAAGTAAGTTGTTGGATCCGTCTTTTATAAATAAGCGGCTATTAGTAGGGTTCTGCGTGTTTGCCGCTGCAACAGCAGGTCCTACTGGTTTGGGTCGTCCGCACGATTCTGAGATTTGTTAAGAAAATTACAAGGCTTGTCGCATTTTCTAGCATTTTTGCCATGTCGCCTGTGAAACCAACATATATTGCCGCTGGACCGAAATTTTTAACGAGCTCGTGACCGATTCCTGTAACCCCTGGAATCTGGTATGTGATTTTGTCGCGATCGCGAATCAGAGCGAGAGCTGAAAGAAGGATGAAATGAAAATTCCTCGATCATGGCTTCGATTTTAGCTAGCCTATTCTCAAACGAATTGGTGTTGTGACGACTGCTGCCCGGCGAATCGAAAGCCTGTGTGGCAGAAATAGTATACACATTTGCATTTTGTGATGCCTCATAGATTTTATCTGCAAGTTGTGCCAGCTCATCGAGTGTCTTGTCACCAACTGAAAGTAACGCTATATTTATATGCTGCGGCAAGCGGCGCATCCATAAGTTCTTAACAATGTCGTCATTGAATGTGCTGCCAGCCAGCATTTTCATCGATCGAAACACTTCAGATGGCTTGCGATCCCCAATGTCTGATTTATCCACATGAGCCTCTAGACGTTTAGTCTCGGAAACGGAATGGCGCTGTATAAGTGCAGGTTTTAATGTTGCATACTTGTCGGTGGCAGGTGGTTTGGCAAGAATGTCAATCACCGAATCGCAGGTATCGGGTGGAAGGGCAGCAACAGTGAGGCAATATTTTGTTTCAGAACTAGTGATCCTATAAACCGTAAATTGTGCCTCGGCCTGTATAAACCAAGTAAACGGATTGGTGTTCCAAAATGTAGGAAGCCGGACTTTTATTGACTCGATGCTGGAATCTTGGATTCCCCCGGAGGTACTCGACTGGTTGGAGCCCAGTGAATTATCTCTTGTGCCACAAGTTGGCACACTTTGATCGTTATCACCTTCCATATTGGGTTTGATATCGACCATGTAACAATAAAATCGAAGAAACCAGTCGAAAATAGCTCGAAATAAAACTGTGTAATTTATTCGAAAAATAAAAAAAATAAAACCGCACAAAATTTACCGAAACTTTAAGTACCTACATATTTAAAATTGATGCGAAAGAGATTTTGTGCTGAGTAACAAAACTCACCTGTTACATATATTTTCGATCTACACATACAACTAAAGGCGTTTCTTTGATGTCGTCTTCTTGGATGGCAATTTTGTCAGGTGTTCTGGTTGGGCTGAAATTCTATTACTGCTGTTCTGGTTGGGCGCTGCTGTCCTGGCTGGTTCTTGCGCTGATGGCGATGGCACAGCTTGATGGGGTGTTTCGCTTTTCCTTTTCTGCGTGTGCAAGTGGTGCGTTTGGCGGAAAAGTGCTCCTCGATTCAGTTTTTTTTTTTTTTTTTTTTATAATGAGCGCGCGCTCAAGGGGTTTGAGTACCCTTAAGCTGATTGTACACAGCGCGGGCAAGGGAAATTTAGGGAGGAAGAAAAGAGAGGTACCGATGTACATTGTTTTTAAATGTTTGTAAGTTATAACGACCAGGAAATACAGAGATCGGCAGGGCATTCCATAAGCGAGTTGTATGGCTTAGGAACGAATCACGATATTTTAGAGTACGTCCGAAAATGGGCTTGAGGGTATACTGATGAGCATTCATAGCGAGACGGGTGTTACGGTTGAAAGTTTGAATGGGCGGAATGCTACTGGCGATTTCAGTGGTGGAAATAGCGATAAAACAAAGTGAGACACGAGACATTTCGTCGTTGTTCGAGAGTGTCCATTGATTGACTGATATTAGTATCGTCAATAAGTTTTATCGCACAATTTTGAATCCTATCTAGCAGGTGCAGAGATGTTTTAGGAGCACCTGACCAGATGTGGGAGTTGTACTCCAATTTTGGGCGGATGAATGCCTTATATATTGAGGCCAGATCAGAGGGGGTAAAATATTTCTTACATCGCTTGAGGAAACCTAGACATTTCGCAGCATTTTCGGCGACATCAAATATGTGGTCATTCCAACGTAAGTTGTCATTGACACACATACCGAGAATGGAAAGTTTTTCGGTTTCGACGATGCAAGTGCCATTCATAGATAATGGCTGGGTGTTTAAATTTCGCTTTAAAGACAGCAGACAGCATTGTGTTTTGGAAGCATTAAATTCCACTCTATTGATAGTTCCCCAATTGGTTATGCTGTTGATATCGGAATTTAATGAGCTTAGCATACGCTGCCGTTCTCGTACTACAGTCGAAGAGCAGGGCCGTGAGGCCGGGAACGAATATGAAAAGCAGAGAGTACAGTCATCAGCAAAGGAATATATTGGATTAGAAGTAGCAGAAGAGAGCTCGTTAATGAAAATTAAAAAGAGTGTCGGTGACAGAACAGAGCCCTGGGACACCAGCATTTATTTTGTGAATATCAGACTTGAAACCGTCCAAGACAACTTGAATTGAACGTTCCGAAAGGTAATTTCTAATCCATTGAAGAAGAGAGTCGTCGATCCCAAATGCACACATTTTCGACAAAAGAGTCTGATGCCAAACTCTGTCAAATGCCATAGAAATATCAAGTGCAACTACCTTGCTTTCGCCAGATTGATGTACGCTTTGGCTCCACTTTTCGGTAAGACATCATCGCCATCAAATCACCAGTGGACCTGTTGCTACGAAAACCGTACTGCCGGTCATTGAGAAGTTTTCGTGTTTCGAGATATTTCATGAGCTGACGATTTGTCAGTGTTTCCATGACCTTGGAAAGAAGGGACGTAAGTGCAATGGGTCTGTAGGAGGAGAGAGAAGATGATTGGCCTTTTTTAGGGACGGGCTGGACAAATGCTGTTTTCCATCTGCTCGGGAAGCGTCCTAAAGTGTAGGATTGATGAAAAAGCTTACGCAGTGGTTTTGCCAGCGAGGAAGAACACCTCTTCAGAAGAAGGGGAGATATACCATCTGGACCAGCGGATTTATGTATGTTGAGATCTTTAAGTACTCTTGCTACTACAGGAGTGCGAAAGTAGATTCGTCCCATTGAAGATTCGACGCACTCAAGTGTAGGCGGAGACAAAGCACAATCTGGGAGTGTTGAGCTGGCCGCAAGGTGTGCAGCAAGCAGATTGGCCTTGTCCAAAGAGCTGATAGCTGGAATGTCATTGTAAATGAGCGTAGGGATGGAGGATGAGGCGGAATTTCTAATGTTTTTGACGAACGACCAAAAATTTTTACTGCCTTTGGGACATTGCAGTATTTTTTGCCTCAGTTTATGGTCGTATAGGAATTTCACACGCTTAAGAAAGGCGTTGCAGTCATTTATGGCTCGTTTGAACTTTTTTCGGTTTTCCTCTGTCGGGTTGGTCTTGTAGGACCGAAAAAACATTTCTCTAACCCTGACGGCCTCTTTACAGCTCGAGTCGTACCATGTCTTTGCTTTTGGTTTGATACTCTTCATCCGATGAGGAATAAAGGATCTCATTCCAAAGAGAATGGTGTCTGTAATCATATCAGCAGCGGCATCCACGTCGTTATCGAGGAAGCATAACGACCAGTTAAAATTCCTAAAGAAGGTGTTAAGACCGCTCCAGCTGGCTTTCTCGTATTGCCATACGGTTCTTTTAGGAATTTTTTTCTCTAACTGTGTGGTCGGTGTACGAGAAATTAGCTGATATGACACAATGGTCCGACGAGCCTAGAGGGGAGAGCACATCAATGGTGTACTTATCAGGGTGAGAAGTTAAAAACAAGTCCAGGGTATTGGCGGTATGACTATCAACGTCTGGTATTCGCGTGGGCTCATTTACAAGCTGCGTTAGTTTGTTTTCCGCAGCGAAAATCTCAACACACCGTCCTTCGGGTGTTGTCTGTCCAGAATGTCGAAGCCACCCAGAATTGTGTATACTGAAGTCGCCTGTAATAAAGATTTCAGTATGAGGATACTTGGATACAATTCTTTGAATGGAGTCAGACAGCGCATCAAACTCGTTAAAGGTTGAATTGCTGTCCAGTTTGGGGCTTCTATAAATAAAGCAGTAGTGTATAATTTGCTTACGGAGATGGAATTTTAACCACATGAAGTTGAATTCCGGATTGGAACATGGATCACATTGTGGTGGAGTTTGGTAAGCTACATCACTACGCACATAAATGGCGAGACCGCGGTGAGAGAAGAATAATGGCACTAGTTCGTATCCAAGTAGCTTCAGATCAGAATGATCTGAGAGGTGTGGGCGGGGATTTACCTGTATTTCACTAAGTGCCAAAACAGCTGGTCTGTACTTACAGACGTGAACGTACGCAGAAAAGTGATTACTTCTTAGCCCGCGTATATTGGCTACGACTACCCTGAATTCCTTAGTCATAATCACAGACAAACACAGAAAACACAAACACCGACGATACTAAGCAAGGCTGCGAAGTGAAAATTCTGACATTGTTGTAGGTGTTAAGCCCTTACAACAATATGAAACAGTTCACCAACAAAATTTTCACTCACAACCCGCTATCCATCAGTTGTTACATACACTCAGCCACTGCCCGTACCGTATGGTAAATACAGTAACGGCAGTGACTCAGTGCAAGCAACAGTACTTCGACTAGGAACGGGTGAGGTGGGATACCCGCACTGTGTGATATTTTCCTTTTCAGTCACTGCACTGCACTTTTTTTTGTTTTTGTATTTTTTTTTTGCACACGCGCGCGATTTTTTTTTTCTTCTTTTTTTTCACAGCACAAACAATATTGCGAGTACACTGGTGGAGTTGTGCACTCGACGGTGGTCGACTCGGTACTGTGAAATTTCTTTGCGTGATAACGACGAGCTTTGTAACTGTTAGTGCATCGGGTAGTTTATATGTCGTTAGAATTCTTTGGTGGTATATATATATATTGTTTTGTATGTATAACTGTCTGGGCATGCGCGAAGAATTACGCATGTGCCGCGTGGAGATTTCCAGGAAAAAAATAAAAATCGTAGTCAGCTACGGCACACCAGGAACGCAATTGTGTACTGATTACGTATTGGTTGAAGCGCATCCTTAGAAAAAAAATTTTACGAAATAAATGGCATTGTTGCAGTTGCTATTTTTAAATTGTTTTTCGAAGGATGTCGTTGGTGTGTCCAATGTTCGGGGTCACCACTGTGGTAGCTTGTTCCACGAAACGATAAAAAAAAATTAACTACCACTTCCAATAATTTACTATTCAACTTTATTAAATTTATTAATCAACTTTATAGAGCTTGCTACCTAGCACAAAAGAAGCTAGAGTTCGAGAGAATGTCTCAAAGGAAATTAGAATAGAGGAAACCGCGCGCGACGATAAGAAAAACTTTATCTGACCGAACTGAACGAATCAGGATGTAAATTTTCAACGATGAATTTTATGACGGTTGCTTTCAGCGCGCGAGACATAATGAACGCGTTCATGTTACATGTATTCTACAAATTTTCGCTTAGTTTCGATTTTACTCTTATTTAAATCTAACAACTCTTGGGCTGGCTTTTTCCACTACAAACTCGACAACTATTCTACTGGCCTAAAATGGCACAGGATATAGAGCTGGCCGTTAAAAAGCGCCTCATTTGTGAAAAATATACTCGAGCTAACCCCAGAGAACCACTTACACAGCCGGAGATTCACGTGGCAGGTGCTTAGAATTGACATGTTTGAGCTGGCCGGTAGAGATTACCTGGCAATGATAGACGTGTATTCAAACTGGTTAGTGGCTGATAAAGTGAAGGACAAATCGTTGACGTCGATTATCAAGTTTATGGAAAGTGTTTTTGTCCGGTATGGCTACCCTTCGGAAATCCGGTCTGACAACTCTGATAGGGCCAACATCACATTGACATTCTCAAGTCCGGGTTATCCGCAGAGTAATGGACTAGCCGGAAAAGGTATATCAATTGCAAAGAACTTGCTGAAGAGATGCTTAGAGGAAGGTTGTCCACAAGAATTTGAGAACGGAATACTGGAGTATAACGTCTCCCCACTCGCTTCTATGTCGATGTTACCAGCCCAATTGGTCTTTGCGCGGAGAATTAAAACAAAGGCACCAATTAGTAATAAGCTTCTTCTACAGGAGAGGGTTTCGGAATATGTTATCAAAGATAAGTTAATTAAAGAAGTAAGAGTAATTTAAGTGATATAATTAAAAATGCATAGAAACTGAAGTGACTCGTCTTTGATTTCATCGTCCCACTCGAACTTGGAACGCCAGATCTTCTGAAGGAGAATCTTAATATACGAGTACATCAAGAAGATTCAGTCCCAATGGATCGAAGGTGGTCATCAGCACTCTCAAAATTTCGCGTTTAGTGGGGCGTCGTGACCCGAAAGAATTTCTTCTTGTTTTAGGTTAGCGGTGATTTTAAAAGTAAACAGTCTGAGTCCGTACACCACCACATTCCGAGCACCTTTTCTGTCCCGACATTGATGTTCATGTTCACCTTGTCTGTTGGTTAAGTGCCCTCAAGACGCTGGATGAATTGGAAACCCAGTTTCGGATATGGAAACCACCCTGCTGGTGTATGTATCGAATCTCCCGAGCTAAATGGATCGCATCCTCCTCCGTCGGTAAGCTGTCCATCAGGTCGTCCACGTAATGGTTTTTCTTAATTGACTGGGCCGCTCTAGGGAACTCTGCGGCGAAGTGCTCAGCGTTGGTGTTCTTAATAAAGTGGGCTGTACAGAGAGAACACATAGCACCGAAGGTCATAACCATCATAATGTAACGGTCCGGAGTTCCTTCCTCGTTACAGCCCCACAAGGATCGCTGATAGTGTTGCTCTTTCCGAATAACAACCAGGTGGAACATGTCAATGATGTCACCACAGATCGCTATTCTCTGTTGCCTGAACTTAAAGATCACCGACGTTAGAGGCGTTAGTTAGTGAAGCACTGAAATGAGCGACGTTCCATGAGTTTCAGCTGCAACGTCCCAGACAATTCTGACCTTCCCTGGCTTGTTGGGGTTTTCCACGGGAAAGTTCGGAAGGTACCACGACAGACTTCTGTGGTTGGATATTTCTTTGGGTGTAACCTTCCGCTCATAGCCTTTTCAATTTTTCTCTTTAGTACTTCGGCCAATTATTTGTCACGTTCCATTCGCCTTTGCAGAGATATCAGACGCTTCCTGGCCATCGGGTATCTGTCCGACAATTGAAGATTATCGGATTTCCAAAGGAGAGTCGTCTCGAACCTTCCATCCTTTCGTACTGCACGATTTGCGTACCGTGTTGTGTTGCGGTTTTAGTAAAAGACACTGTTTTTAAGTTGCGTTATAAATGGTTAATGCTCTTATTACATGTTTTCTTTACATTTATATATTTAGTTTGACAATTGTTTAACATCTTCTTAAGGCTGAACATTATGACAGGTTGGACATTTAGTAATTCACAATTGTAATTTTGTTTTAGAAAATTTAATTTGCAATTATATTTTATGTTTTATATTAATTTATAAAATAATTTGAATTTGAAAACCAAACATTCTCCCCCGCCGTAAACAGGATGTTTACCATTCATCACTGTTTTGCTGCTGCCATCTTGATGCTAACTTATGCACTCGTTGTACATGAAAATGAAACCATTAGGTGTATTTTATTATGGCCAGATGATCCATACAGATCATTGGTTTACATGTATTACAAAACAAGACAAGATCCCGAAAACTATCTGGATCGTAATCGTGATCGGAAAATTAGTTTATATTTACTACTCTCTACTAGTTTTTCATTTTGTTCGTATACATTGGTACAACTGAAACCGATTTCTCGTCTACGGCATTGTCTGATAAGTAATATGAAATATTTTTTTAACCACATTTTTTTTAACAATCATTGTTTTCAAACGAAGGAAAATTTTACGAATAATAATTTAATATTTTCGAATTGATTTAATTTTTCAATATATTTGAGTGAAATCCTAGTACCTATATTATGTTTATTTGGTGTAAATAAGTAAACGTTTCAATCATGGGCAAAAAAATTAAACTAAATAAAAGTTCAAATTACTGTGCGAAGAATTATTTTCGTTGACATGGAAATCCACACACAAATGTCAAAAATTATTAAATTGTTCTGTGGCTGTGAAAATGGAAGAGTCAGGAAAAAAAGGTAAATATTCGAAAATACTCGTATATAATTTAGAATGACTTTTGATTGATTTTTCTTTTGTAGTGTAAGGAGGAATTGGACGGTGGCGGAGACAAGGCGTTCCTGGTGGTGTACGAAAATAGACACGTCGAATTTAGTCATTGCAGGAGAAAAAAATATGCCATGCAAAATGTGAAGACTTGCTAGCACAAAATGTTTTGGTGAGTTGAAATCATAATATATTTTGTAATATGTAATACTCGTATTTATTTCATTAGAGTCAGCCAACAACAGTGGAAATGCTCGAAGTAAAGTTAAAAAACTTGCTTCGAGTATACAAAGCGACTTCGGACTCCAATAATCGGACTGGAGCGTCCTTTAGCAAAGCTCCGTTCGAGGAAGACATGGAGTCGATTTTCGGGAACAATCCCGAAATAAATAACAGCCATACGCTGAATCAGTCAGGAAAGTGCATAAGTGCCTTGCCGATATCGGAGGCGCTATGCACAGAAGTGAGCGGTGGATCACCAATTCCATCAACTTCCAGTGATATAGGTAATCTTTTTGTTTCTATAAAATTCGGATATTAAACTGTTATCATGTTACAGATCAGATAAATACTCAATCGTCTCCATCTCCTTCAACTCCTTCAACTAGCACATCAAGCATCACCCGCATTAGGAACAGAGTTTCCTTCAAAGATAAACTTTTGAAAGAAAAACACGGAAACAAAAGAAACATGCGGGAAACCAAACTCAAAATTTCAGAAGAATACACAGCAAAAAAGAACAAAATTAATGGAAGAAAGAGAACAAACTAAAAAAGACCAGTTTGAAATCAAATGTAAAATCTTAAAAGAATTATTTAAAAAAATTAATTAAATGTGTTATTAGTTAATAAGCAGTAATTACGAGTACCACATACCAAAGGAATACATATATTTCATTTTCAGGTGAAGTTTTCGGTAGTCCTCTTTTTGGTGCAGTTCCAAACCGCTCCGATAACTTGTAGCGATCTATATTATAAATAAGTGCAAAATATGTAGAGACTTGAGGGAACGTGTATGCATTGAAGTTCTATATACGAGTATATACCTGTCAAAATCTGGGCAGTTGACCGATGAAATCTAAAATGTTTCTTGAAGTCCGAATCGTTGTAACTACAAATTACTTCCATAAAATCTCCGATTCTTTGGTGATTAACAGAAACATTCTCAGAGGGAGTTGAGGAATCCGTGCTTTCAGGGTTAAGTAATGAAAAAGTTGATAAGGCAGATTCTTCGCTTTCATCGTCGCTTTCAAATAAGAACTATAAAATAAAGAAATTGTTAATATAGATTATAAATCAATAAAAAAACAATTGTATTTACCTCAATTCCATTTTTATATTTTTTTTATGAAATTTCATATTTTGAAAGAAATATGTGTCAAACCAAAAAAAAGTGCTGCCACACATTAACACACACAGCGATGATCTGTGTTGTTTTATTATCTTGATCTAATCCAGATCAGATCATGGGGATAATAAAACACGGCTTTTATTAGAATATATTGAAAATGAAACACATAAACATGATCACGATATTACAACAACAATTAATGGGCAATGTTTAGTGTCATGTATTTATGATTGTCCCTTTCACACTTATGATGATGGCTTTTATTTAGTTCATTCATAAAGTAAGTTTTCATCATCCAGGTGTGACTGGTATGAAGTTCGTGTTTTTGTTTTTGGTTTCGCGTATTTATTGTTTTGTTTTTTTTACGAACATTGGCTGTTGTACTATGATGATGAGTGTTGTCTTGTACATTATTTGGTGAATTATTTTCTTATTTATAATCATGTTTTATGAGTGTTGTTTTATGTGTAAATTGTGTTGAAAATATTGTGTGTTGTATTGTGTCGGGCCTCATACGAGGTTTATTCCGTTTTCCGTTTTTAAAGATATAATTTGTTTATGGTGTGATTGCCTCTTCCTGGGCTGACTATATTCCTAGTACTGTCGAGGAGGAGCCACTTGGCGATACAATCATTGTTCGATCTAACTCAGGGTGACTTCTAAGTCGATGATCGGTGATATGCTGTGATAATGATGTTTCTGTGTTGATCTTCGATTGTAGCTTGTGAATGTGATGCATACTGTTGTTGTTGTTGTGGACTGTATCTAGTGTTGTTTAGTTGTATCTTTGTTTGTGTCGTGTTGCTGTTAGTGTCGCAGGAACTTTTCTTCGTAGTGTTGTTTGGTATAGTGTGTAGTGGTAGTGGTTGTCTATTCGGTGTTGTCGTTGCTTGGTAGTAGACATATTTTTATAATGGGACGTATCAGTTCAGAGCTCTCGGTCTTTGTTGTTGCTACTCTGACTAACCCGTCCGGCCCTGGGTGAAGTTTTATGACCCGACCAAGGCTCCATTTCAGTGGCGGTAAGCGTTCATCCTTGACAAGCATCGGATCTCCGAGCTTTAATTCATTTGGAACCTTCTTCATCCACTTTGGCCTTTGCTGAAGTTTGACCAAAGGGTCGCTGCTCCATGCTTTCCAAAATGCTTGGGTCAGAGTTTGGACTCTTTTCCACCATCCAAGTGTGAAAGCTGGATATGTTGTAGTCGGGCTGCGGCGGAGCGATTAATTGTTCTCCTACGAGAAAGTGTGCTGGTGTTAGCGGCTGGTAGTCATCGATGTTATCTGACAGTGGACATAACGGTCTCGAGTTCAGACACGCTTCTACTTGAGCTAGAAAGGTGGAGAGCTCCTCGAATGCCAATATTTGGTTGCTAACCACACGTTTGAGATGAAATTTAATTGATTTCACTCCCGCTTCCCAAAGTCCACCAAAATGTGGAGAAGCGGGTGGAATAAAATTCCATTTGGTACCCTCGTTGGCCAGTAACCATTTTATTTCCTCCCTACTGACCTGTGCTTCTCTAGCTGCCTCTGAAGTTCGGTGTTTCCTCCCACGAAGTTTCTACCACAATGGCTAAAAAGCTGCCGATGAGGACCTCTTCGTGCCACAAATCGTCGAAAAGCAGCTATAAATGACTGGGTGGTCATATTTCCGACCAATTCAACATGTATGGCTTTGGTCGCCATACAAACAAAGATAGCAAAATACCCTTTAAACATTTTTACCTTGCGACCTTTCCACGTCTTCACATCTATGGGGCCGGCATAATCTACCCCAGAGTGAGCAAATGGTTTTGAGATTGCCGTCCTAACCGCGGGAAGTTCGCCCATTAGTTACTGCAACGGATTTGCTCGGAAACGATTGCACATTATTCAGTCGTGAATGCACTTTTTCATTGCATTTCGAATGTCCAAAATTGTTGTCGGATATACGCAATTACCTTTTGGTTACCGCCATGTAATGTTTGAAGGTGTGCTTCGCTTATAGCTTCATCAATCTGTGGTCCGATTTTAAAAGGATTGGATATTTCGTGTTGTATGGGAGGCTGGAATTTGAAAGTCTTCCACCCACTCGAAGAATACCTTTATCATCTCGAAATGGGTTTAAAGTTTTGTACCCCTTCTTAGTGCTGTTTTCCTCTTCATCGCCTGTGTACATTTGTCTTTGTATTAACTTGATCATACACAAGAGCGCCATTTCCAATTCTTGTGGTGTCAAGCAGCCTCTGTTTCGATTGGTGTTGTGTCGCATTCTTAAACAATAGGCTAGAATTCTTTTTGCTTTGTTTAGTGTTGAGTGCCCTTCCAAAATGTCGTTTATTAACGAAACACTTTGCGTTTTCAGAGCATGAGATGTTACTTTTGCGCGAACTTCTTCTTGGGTTTCCAGGTACGATGGTTGAGAAGGAAAAGTGTTTTTCCATTGTTGCCGTAGAAATGTTGGACCGCCCCACCATAAATTGTTTTGTACAATCGCTGACGGACAAACTCCCGTAGATGTTTTATCAGCTGGATTTAATCCTGATGGTACATGTCTCCACTTCGCAAACTCTGTGATCTTCTGTATCGTCGCTACTCGATGACCAACAAATGTCTTCCATTTGGATGGTGCGGCGTTTATCTACCAAAAAGTGATGATCCAATTCGTTCATGCCCAGGTATTGAGTTCATCTAGCTTGAGGGATCGTTTCACTTGACATGGCAAGTTTTTCAACAGCACAGCTCCGCACAGTTCCAGCCGAGGCAATGTGATGGTTTTTAACGGGACTACCTTCGTTTTAGAAACCAGGAAATGCATGTGAATGTGTTGGTTTTGCTTGAGTACTCGAAGATAGATCGCTGCTGCGTTTGCCTTCTCTGAGGCGTCGCTGAAACCATGTACTTCAACCATTTTTGACGTTTTATTGGTGTTAATCCAACGAGGAATCCGAACCTGCTCTATTGATGGGAGATCGTCACTAAATGCTTCCCATTCTCGCCTTAAATTTTGAGGAATTGGATTGTCCCAATCAATATTTTGGCCCCATAATTGTTGCATCAGGATCTTGGCCTTCATAATGCACGGCGGAATCCAACGCATCGGATCATATATCTTGGCAATTGACAGATCTCTTTGTTACAGCTTCTTTAATGTTTCTTGCTACCTGAAATGAAAATGTATCGGATTTTGGAAACCATTTCACTCCCAGCGTCTTGAAGCTGTTTTTATCATCGCATGAAACTGAGAAACTATTCTGCTGGTATATATTTGAGTACATCAATCGTGTTGCTGGCATGTTTTCTTAGAGAGAAACCCCCAGACGCCAAAAGTTGTCGAACTTCCTGCAGCCTTTCCTGTGCTTCTTCTACGGTATCTCCTCCACTTATAACATCATCGACGTATGTTTCTTCTTTGATGATCGACCTCCCGGACGGAAATCTAGCTGCCTTATCGTCCGTCAACTTCTGAAGAACACGGATTGCTAGATAAGGCGCCGATGCAGTGCCAAAGGTGACCGTTTCTAAACGATATGTCTTTAGTTCTTCTAACTTATTACTTCTCCAAACTATAAGCTGATAGTCTCCGGTAAACGTAAATTTGTATCTTCTCCAACGTTGAATGATATCACAAACAGGTGTTTGCAGTTTTGGCCCTACGTACAACATATCATTCAGCGAAGGACCGAATAGCGATTCTTGTGTGGCATCGAATACCACTCGTACTGTAGTCATTGTGCTGGATACGTTTATAACTGCATGATGTGGTATGAAAAAATGGTGAGATGTTTCACGCACTTCCTCGTCATCGATCAGAGTCATATGTCCTAATTGTAAGTACTCCTTTAAACATTTAGAATATTCACAATATAGCTTTGGTTGTTAGTTTCGATGGGCCCATCTTTGGATGTTGAAAGCCTTTGAAAGGCAAACAGACTTTGTAATGACCATTTGGTAAGCGGACAGTGTTGGTTTGAAAAAACTTTTCACAACTATTATTTACCTCGTTTTCTTCCTTTTCAGCTGGCAATTCTTCCACTTCCCAGAACTTGCGAAGCGTTTTATCAAGCTCCAGTTGGTTGGTGAATGTCTGGATAGACATTGAGGTTGTTTGGAGTACTGTACCTAATAATATCCATCGGAATTGGGTTGATTGAGCTATTGGTCCAATAGGGCATCCGCGTCGCACCTCTCCCAAAACACCCAACATCACTTCCAAGAAGAACGCTCACTCTTCCTGGTTACCTAAAGGTTGGATCAGCCAATTTCGACCCTAGTAAGTGAGTCCATCTGTCGAAGTTAATTTTTTGGGCCGGCAGAAGGCCGTCAGTGAAGTGAAAACTAAAGATCGGCATCGTCCTGCGAAGCTGGAAGTCATCGAATGAATTTCAAGATCAACAAGCTTATGAGATGTTCCATTGCAAACCCTCCCCCACCCATTAACCTCGGCGCGTGTCTGTTCCGTTTTTAAGCGAAGTTGTTGAATTGCTGATTCGGTTATAAACGATGCTTCAGACCCGGAATCCACTAAGGCTCGTAAGGTAACGAAGCTACCATCACTCGCTCGAGCTTTTATTAAAGCTGTCGCCAACAATACGGCTGAACTGGTATGTAAATGATAGCTATTTAGATGTACCGACATTGATGCTTGCTCGTGGTAAGGTTGGAACTCCGGTGCCTGAGGATTTATACTAGACATCTGGTATGAGTTTGCTGTGTTGTTTTGTGGTGTTGACTGCTATGAAGATTGACAACTGTTTCCACCATTTTGACCAGCTTGGGAAACGCGTAAACTATCATACAGCAAAGTGTTGTGTCTTCTTTTGCAGTAGTAGCAATTCCTGCTGCTTGGGCACTTTTGCTTTAAATGGCTTACCTCATAAACAGCCTTTCGCCTCTGATCAATATTCATATTCAAGAATTTTTTACACTGTCGCAACGAATGATGTTCTTCATGACAAAGCCTACAGGTAAACTCTTTGTTATTTTCCTTTTTAGTAAAATGTGCTTGTTGATTGCTCAACCGCCTCCAATGCCCTAAAACGCCATTGAAGAAAATCGAAGAACTGTTTTAAAGTTGGGAGTTCCTTTTCGTTGCCCAGCTCTCTTCCTACATTTGTTGCACTGAATTACCCGCCTTTTGGATGATTATAAATATCAAAATTGTATCCCAACTCGTTACTGGAATTCCTAAGTTTGACAGCGCATGGATGATTTCCTGCGATGTATCTAGTAACTGTTTTATATTTTTAGTACCCTCTTATGGTCATACCTTTCAACTAAAATCTCCCAAGCCCGCTGGTTGTGTAGTAACCGTTCAACTTCTCCTGTGACACTTGATTTTAAATAATGTAGTTGTACATCTGACAGCGACTTATTTTCATGAATTAAAGAGACGAATAAATCCCGAAATGGCCTCCAGCACGCATAACCCCCTGCAAATGGTGGTAACGTAATTTTTGGAAGACGAAAGTCCGGTTGTCCTTTCTCCTTATGTTCTTTATCTCGGGAAGACTCAGAACCTTTCGATGTTTTCGCATCTATAACCAGCTTAATTTTATTCTGAGCCCCAAGGATTATCGTCTTGTACTCAAGCTGTGTATCTAAGATTTTTTCATAAACTGCATTAAATTCATCTGCTTTCAACCCTTCTTCTAACTCCCCCTCAGTTAAAATTTCTACCTGGTACTTCTGGGCTAGCTGTTTATGCTTCTCCATTATATCTAAACGGTTTTTTTTTAAATAATTTGGACGTTTAAACGTTCCTTCTTATAATTTTCGAAATATCGTTCGACTTGGTGGAGTATAAATTTTTGTAACTTACTAGCCATTTTAAGAATACTTATGTATTTATACTACAGCCCAATATTAAAATTAATTAAAACACAGGACACAACCAGACTCACATGAGATTCGACTGGACTCTTGTGCTGTTGCTGTCTGTTTAATGGACTTGATAACCGGTTCTGGATTGTGTTTTCCGTTCTTGTCGATGCAGGACTTGATGCAGGTATTGGTTTGACTTTTCTTCCGCTGATGTGGTGAATAAAATCCTTTGTTTTGTATGTTTAAACAAAACCAAATCCAAAAACTTTTAAAATTATGTTTTAATTATATTATTATAAAACTAAATTTAACTTGTGTTCAAAACGGCTCTAGAAAGACCAAAATGTACGATTTGCGTACCGTGTTGTGTTGCGGTTTTAGTAAAAGACACTGTTTTTAAGTTGCATTATAAATGGTTAATGTTTTTATTACATGTTTTCTTTACATTTATATATTTAATTTGACAATTGTTTAACATCTTCTTAAGGCTGAACATTATGACAGGTTAGACATTTAGTAATTCACAATTGTAATTCTGTTTTAGTAAACATAATTTGCAATTCTATTTTATATTTTATATTAATTTATAAATGAATTTGAAAACCAAATATGTACCGTTCGATGGTTAAGCAGATCTAAAGCTCCGCTGTCATTTTGGGACATCGTGATCCTTTGAGTGTTCGATGCTACCCCAAGGTTGGGAGGTGTGTTGTTAGGACGGCGGCACAAAGGCTGGTGGCTGTAAACCAACATTCGTTGTAGAGTGCAGGCAATTCTATTCTGGTATTCCGTCAACCCAATTGTCTACGTTCTTTTATGTAGTGGTTGCAGTCTCCGCCTCTGGAACGCTTTCATCCTCGTCGCCCGATGAATCTATAACCTGACTAAGAATAAGATACTTTTTGTTTAAATACTTGGTATCCCTCACTTTTCGGAGCTGGAGTTATTCCTCGACTCTTTGCAACTCGATCTGCATACGTTTGGTAGACAACTTGGATGATCTTGAACTAGTTGAGCTTCTAGACCTCGGTGGTTGAGTGACACGAACTGGAGCAGTACTCTTCTCCTTCACACGGGGCAAACTATTGTTGGTAAACTGACGGCGTGTATTAAATCCGACTGTGAAAGTTACGATTCTAGGAATTGTAATCGCATTTATAATTGTAGAACCTTATCCGGGACTTACTGCAGATGCAAATTCTCCATTAGGTCCATACATTTTGGATGCGTTTGGTTGCAAATGTGGTAGCGCACCTATATTTTGCGCTGGAGTCATTGCATAGGGGTACGGGGTGAAGCTAGCAATCGATGTAGTGGATGGAACAAGGTTTCTACATATAGCAGCAACTTCTGCCGCAATCGGCGCAGGAGTTGGAACAGCATTTAGTGCAAACTCAGCAGTGTTTGTTGATGATGGTCTTCGCGATTTAGAGGGATTAGTTGGGGTCGTCGTTGCGGGAACAGGGCCGGTACGTACATCGAATTTGTCAATCGTATTTGATGAAGAAAAAGGCGTAGAAGTATTTGTTGCTGATGGTGCCCTCGATGATATGCATAGCATATCGGCGTTAATATCGACGAATCTCACAGCAGATGTAGTATAGGCCTCTGAAACGTTAGATAGACACATACTCTTACATGTACATTTCTTGCATAAATATAAGGCATCTTGGATAAAGTTGTATACTATTCCCCGTTGAATCTGGTGCATCCCAACTGCCGCAGTTGTATTCTTTGTTTTACAGTTTGGGATTCCTTGCCGGTGATCGCACAGTTTTCTTCGATATACTGAAGGGTTGCTGGATCGTTGGCTTTTCCGTGGAATCCTTATGGTAGTTTAGCTGACACCGGATTGGTCAATGGCATGATTGTGGAATAATCCGCTGGTTATATTCACTTCCAGTACAAGCGGGATACGGCGAGTTGGCCGCAACCGGAAACTTTTCTGTCAACTACTTTGGCAAGTGAATGAAACTGCATTTTTCGCCAAGTTGTTACAAAACCTTTAAACCTTTATTCAATAGATATGTATATATTAAATTACAAAGTTAAATTCACTTAGACAGTAACTTACTTTGTCTCTTTCTCCAGTTCAACTTAATTAAATTCACAGTTATCTTAAATTGAGGTCCAAGCAGAATCTAACTTAACCACCAGGAATTAGCGAGGAAATCCATCTGTCAGTTAGCGAACCACCTATCAGCCATTAAGTGAAGCTCATATTGAATCTTTGAAAACTTGCTTCGGTTACACTCTTAGACACTCTTACTATTTGCGAAAAGTCTGCTTAACTCCGCTCCTGAAAACTGTTTATTACGCCATCTTTCATTAGAAGCTTCAATATGGAATTGCTTGTTGGGGAGGTACTTATTTTAATAAAACAAAAAGCCTTTTGATCTTACAAAAGCACGTAATACGCAAATTATGTCGAAGACCTGTAAGGAGCCCAAGTTTTCCCTTATTTTTTGTTCAGAGAATTCTTCCGGTACGTCACCTTTATTGTTTTAAAGTATTAAAAATTTTCTTTATGAAGTCTGGTAATCGCAATTTTCGTTTAATGTCTAATTTTAATGTACGTGACAATTTTGCCAATTTGGTTACAATACCAAGGTATCGCACAACGGCGTATAAGGGTTTCAACTCCGTATCCTCTTTTTGTATATTCAATAATCTTCCGCAGTCTATTAGAGCAATTTCTTTACCTGTGATGTTCGCAAGAAGTGTGAACATCTGGCTTTTCAACTTAAACTATTTAAATGTTGAATCTATTACTAGTGGCATGTTGGTTTAAAATTTATGTTATTTATTTCATAAATAGCATTTTTTTGTTTATTCTTTCTTTTCCTTAAACTAATGAGTTCATAGTCAAAATGTAATTGTAAATTCAATCATATACAACTATTTATCATTTAACTTTTATTATTCTTGCAAAAATTATTTTGAATTATCTATTGGAGTAACTTATATAAAACCTGGCCACCCCGCCTTGTGATTCAGTAACATTGTTTGATACTATCATTTTTTCCTTTAGAATAGCATTCAAAACTATTCAATACTTCTGTAAAGTACAGAATGTCAATATATTTCTTAAAATATTTAAATTGTTTGATTATATTTTTTTTACTTTTTTCAATGTAATAACTGGATACAAGAAATAAACGAAATTATCTATCTATCTTTCTAATACTTTGTGGTTCGTTAGAACTTTCGCCAACAAGACACATTAGCATTATTCCATGCCTGGCAAAGGCATTCGAGAAAATTTTATCAAAACTAATAACTAAATACCTTGCAGTCAATAAGTTGCTAAGTGATGAACAATTGGGTTTTGGAGTAAATAGCAGCTACTCTACTGCTATGGTCAACTTACTTGAGGAGATCAGACAGGATTTTGATAAGTGATATGTTTCGTTTCTGTGTGAATTAGATTTTCCTAAAGCGTTTGATAAGGTAAACCGCTCTATCCTATGTCGTAAGTAGTTTTATCTTCCTTAAATTTCAAAGGGTATTCTCTGATAAACGTTATTCATCCCTCAGAGAGCTCAAGCAGGGGGTACCCCAGAGTTCAATTTTGAGTCCGTTGCTATTCTGCATACTTATAAAGAGCTTCCCATCTGTGTGCAAGTGGGCTTCCGTCCACCTATATGCAGATGATGTCCAACTTCATCTAGCTAAGCCTCATTGCAGACTAGGTGCATTAGCTGTTCTTATGAATGAAGATCTTAAACTCATTTAAACTTGGACTAAAGCTAATGGATTACTTCTCAATCCGACTAAGTCTCAAGTAATCCCAATATCCAAGACCAAACTGAATTTAAACATATTGCCTAAACTTTACCTTAACAATAATAAAATCCAAGCTGTAGATCCTGTCACTAGCCTTTGCTACGTAATAAATTGTAGTTTATCCGGATATAACCCTCCCCCCCCTCCCCCCCTCCGCACAACTCGATCACATTTTCCTAGATTAAGTACTAATTGTGAATTAGTTATTACTTAAGTTGTCAAATCAAGCTAAGCTAAAAAGCTAAATACTAAAAAGATATCTTAAGCATAGTACGCACATCGACACAAGACAAATTTTGTCACCTATGTAGAAATAATTAATTGCACAAATCTGTGGATATGAACAATAATTCAAGTTTATTTCAACAGTTCAAGTAAATGGTTGCAAATAAGAAAGTCTTGAAGGAAAACTTTCGCCTGGTTTCGCCGGACACGTTCAAAAGTTTGTATTTGCTTGTGAAACCGTCCCTGCTACCACTTAAAAATACCAAGCCCAAAGACAACATTACCCGATTTGAAAAAGTTGCTGTTGTAATAGAGTACGTACATACAAATACTTACGTTAAAAAAAAAACATTTTTTACAGATAAAATATAATTATAAGTTCCTTGCAAGTGGGGCAATACGAAGACACGTCGCATCGACTTACAGGATAAATAAGCAGCATTTTGGAACAATTTTTAAGGATGTCTGCTCTGCGATTTGCAAAGCTTTGTCTGGAGAAATACCTCTACTTAACGAAACTGAGATGGTGAGGGTTTCAAATGAATTCAATGCGGAATGGAATCTACCAAACTGCGTAGGAGCAATCGATGGAAAGCATGTTGCTATAAAGTGTCCACCAAGAGCAGGAAGCATGTTTTATAATTATAAAGTAATTCTTTTCAATATGTTCTTAAGTTCTTTAAATAACCACCGGTTGGTTTAAGAGTTTTCATAGCATCGTTTTGATGGCAATCTCAACGCCAATTACACGTTCCTTTACATCGACGTGGGGGCGTATGGTAGTGAAAGTGATGCCCACGTATTTGGAGTAACTCAACTGGGAAAGAATATTATCCAGGACAAGTTACTATTTCCCTCAGACATGACAGTTGGATCCGAAAAGCTGCCGTTCTATTTTATAGCAGATGATGCATTTCCTCTTAAAAAGTGCATAATAAATCTTTTGCACCAAGAGAACCGAAGAAACTTTCAGATGAGGAGCGTATAGCTAACTAGAGGATAAGGAGAGCACGACGCTGCGTAGAGAACTGTTTTGGAACTTTAGTTTCAAAGTGGATTCAAGATTCAAGATTCAAGAACGATATTTTGTGGTCCAAACAAGGCCCAAAAGGTCGTAACTGCATGTTGCTACCTTCACAATTACTTGATTCGCACAAGTAAAGCAACGTACTGTCCTCAAAAATATACAGATTCCTATGATTCTGCTGGTATTCTAATAGAAGGCGAATGGCGGAAACAAGTTTCACAGCTTGCTGAATTGCAGTTTTTCCAACCCATACATGGTAGGCCCAATGAATCCGGAAAACTTTTAAGAAATAAGCTGATAGACTTTAAAATTCTCTTGTAGGGTCTATTCCATGGCAAACAAAATCTGCGTTCATAAAATAAAATAGAATACCAAAATTGATTTTTGTTTTGTTTATATCTATTTATTCACTTTCAATTGTTTTTTTTAATTTTTCATTGCATCCAGTGCCCGTTGCTGCAAACTTATCCCAAGACCTTCAACCCCATCGTCAGGAAGCTTTTGAAGGACTCGATCCAAGTTCGCCAGCAAAGAGTAGTGTACTAAATGACCTTGCTCACTTTTTTTGTTAACAGTTTTTTCGATAAAGTTGGAAAGAAACATTTTCCGTTATTGCGGCCTTTTTTTTAGTTGCCTCGGAGCACTCTGTAATGTAAACAAAATATTATTATTGTCTTACTAAATATTATGCTAAAATATGTACATTATATGTCTAACTGGAGCTCAGAGTATCAGCTTCAGTTATTAAAGTTTCAATCGGGATAATTTCATCCGCTGATCCGATATTAAATGTTCTAGAAAGGATTTCATACCCTGTTTATCCGACAGCTCAATGTACGTTGAAGCAATCCGCATTGGATTGCCTTTGGTAGTCTCTAGTTTCGCAACGGTTACGTCGGGGTCGCTGAGGTTGGGAAGTAGAAATACATTACGGCTACGTTTCACTAATATACAAGTTCTGATTTTACCTTTGTCTCTTGTGTAGAGCGGAGCGTATGCGGGTGTCCTAAGTCCACGAACCACACCTTCTATAATCCATGGTTTCTGGATTAGGATTATGTCTTCTGCGTTTTTAGAAATACGCAGAATGAGTGCGGCCAAAGCCTTTTTTGAGTGGTGGAGATTAATCTGGGGAAACCGTATCATTGCTACAGTTTTCCAGAGTCGCCTTCACCACGGTATTGTTGAGGTCCTCCGATTCTGAAGATGTCCCCAAAAGCTCATCTTCTATCTCTGATCGTGTAGGACCTCTCTTTGCTTCGTCATCGGTTTCCATTTCCGACAGAGTGTCAGAAGAGGAGACCGACGGCTTGATAGTCACCTCGGACAGATTGGAGTCGTCGCTATCCAATTCTGGAAAGGAAGTCGACGCTCCGAGATCTAAGGTTGTGTTATCAGGTATTAAAGGAGGAGGAGGTTGCTTATCAGCATCCAGCTCATCCTTTTTGTATTCCCTTAAATGTATGGACTCGAATCCGAACCGAATCATGCCTTTCGTCTGCGCCAGAAGATTAAGGGATTCCTTATTGATCACGATTAAGGCGCATCTATAAGAGCCCTTAGTTCCTCCAGTTTCGCGACTTTCTAGTTATGAGTCGGTTGGAACATGCGATGAGCTTGAAATGGCCTTGGTGCCAGCCAGCGTCGCTTGTGATAGAAGGTCAAGAAGTCGCTCGAAAGCTTCAGCTTGACCATTGAAAGACCTCAGATATGTGCTGTTGGCTGGCTCAGGGGTTTTGGAACTATGTGTTTTGGGCCTCTTGGAAACCGGCACGGTTTCCTCCAACGATCTCTGGCGCTTCGAGGAGTCTTTTAACATTTTGGGAGTAGTGGAAGCAGTGGGTAATCCGCCTTTTAGGATATTTTTAGCCCACTCAACCTTGCTCTTTATATCCGCACTTCTCTCATGGAATTGATCCGATGGCTTTGATAATGCATAAAGCATTTCGGAGTCTTAGATAGAGCGCTTTAAATTGGGCTTGCCGATTCGGCTGAGCTGCAGATTCGTCCTCAGAGGGAGGAGTTTTGGTAGCAGCAACAAGTCCGTGGCCTGCCACAAACTTGCTGCTGCTAGGAGTGAAGGAAGTGATAGGACCATGGCTTGCCACAGTCTTAAAACTCCCTGAATTTTTATTTTTAGGCTCGTTGAGTTTGCCTTTTGAGGATGGTGCACCATGGCCTGCTACAGTTTTGCCTCCTCTCGACAATGCAGGAGTCTTGCCGATAGTCGGTGTAGTCACCGTTCTACCGCCCGGTATTAAAGGAGTACCGGCCTCGGATTTTGTTTTAGTGGTTTTATCCATAAATGGACCCACGAGTATCGGAGAAAGGGGTGTCCATCTGTACAGAGATCCACTGTATACAGATAAGGCTAGCTAATCCGGAGGTCGCCAGGTATCCGGATACTCCGTCCGCGTCTGAGCTATTTTTGGAGATCCTGGGCCCTCAGCCAGGTTGATCTTCAGCACGGGTCGTATGTAGAGCGACCGAACATTCGGCTTCTGCTTCGGCTTCGGCCACATTCGGCTTAAATTTCCACCTTCGGCAAAAAAATTCGGCTTCGGCAAGAAAAGGCCGAAGATTTTACCGAAGCCGAACCATTTTTCCGCAATAATTAAACTATCACACGCACCGTGTTTCGTTTCGTTTCTATAGCAGGTAGCTACAAGGAATGCTGATATTTTTAATTATTGGGCCTCAAGCTCTTATACCTACTTGAAAGAAGTAGCTAACAAATATTTATCAGCTGCTTTGGATTTTTTTTACTGGTTATTTTTTGTTTTTATTTCTTTGCTAAGCATTCATTTTGATTGTTCCGTTTATGTGTTATTTAAAAGAGTCTCCTGCAATAATTTACTGGCTATTTTGCTATTTGTGTCTTTGTAAAATAGACTGATAAAAAAGAAAATATCTACCGATCAATTTTATCAAACTGATCACTATATTTAAGGCTCTTTAGCATTTTGAAAAACAATCTCCATTAGATTCGGCATTGGCTGCGGCTTCGGCCAAAAAATTCACCTTTGGTCGGACTCTAGTCGTATGACACCTTGATCCAGTCCAGGGGAAGAAGGGAGTGCTCTGGGAGTTGGGGAGGGGTGGAGCATTCTTTGGTTTCAGGACTCGTCTGGAGAATTTCTTCTCGAGATTCATTGATCCTACTCAGCCTCTACAACTCGACAAGTTCGATGCTCGCGGTAGAAGTGAAACATTCTAGCTTTTAGAACTTTAATCTTGTGAGTTTTGGTGTAAAACGATTTTCGTGTTTTGTCTGAGCAAAGAAAATAAAGTTCACGCGTCGTGCAATTAGTTGTGTGAGAGGTACATAAAAATACATAAGGTGATTGAGTTTTCTATTTATATATATATGTACATATATTTTGCCCTCTTAAACACATACATTTGCCCTTTATACCAATTCAAACTGTTAAAGAATTCATTAGCCATAATTTGCGCTTAAGTTCATTTAACTTAAGACGATACCCGAGAACAAAAAGTCAGGAAACATGCTCAACGGCCGCCTTGCTGTACTTGAGTACAATTACCAATAAAGTGCCTTGAATGAAAAGATAGCTGCGGCTGCTGGGGACGAAACAAGTTTTATTGAAGAATATCAAACGGTTTTTAATGTTAAAAAGGAAACTTACCTAGACTATAAGACAGTTTTGCTTGATGCGTTAGATAACGTACTGATATCAATATGCCAACGTTTTCAGGCAGTTATGATAATTGGCGGACTTTCCCAGAGGGAAGCGTATAAATGCAAGGTGTGTAGCAAGGTGTGTCGCTGCGTAAGTGTAGCCAATTTTAGAAAATGAGTCCTATAGAGCGGTGCAATATTGTTAGGAAAATTAGGTCTGTAACAATTGCCTAGCTTATTGCACGCGCGGTGCTACAATTGCCAACAAAACACTCTCTTGCATTATACTACCACCCAAAAACAAATTAACAATTTTTTAATTTTCCACAAATTACGCAGTCACAGCCAAATACTTATAAACAATCATATCAAATTTATATTTATCCACCTGCACTACAGCAATCTAACACAATAGAATACCTCTAATTCTGTCACTGTAGATAACCCTTCCAATCTTCCTTTAAACACATACCATACTCAAAATTTTTCAAATTCGCAGGTTTTGCTAGCTACTGTAGTGATTAAGGTCAGGTCATCTAGGGGAAAGTATTTCACTTTCAAATAATTGGAAACACCTCAACGGCTTAGAATTAGCAGACCCTACGTTCTACAAACCGGCAATAGTAGATTTACTGTTAGAAAGTAACATTTTTGCCGAATTTATCCTACCGGACATCGTAAGGAGCGAAGATGGCACGGCAACCCGCAGCACAGAAAACAGAGTTAGGTTTTGGGAAATAGAAGAAGCACCCTATTTAGATACCGAGACTAAGGATTGCAAGACGTGTGAGGACTATTTCTTGAAGACAACTACGCGTCTATCAAGTGGAAAGTACGAAGTATCTTTTCCCTTTAAGGATGGATGGACTCTCAAAGCAAGATGCCTTGCGTAGGTTCCATGACTTGGAGAAATTTTTCGAAACAAACCCAGAACTTTACAAGGAGTACGCTAATTGTATCATGTAATACCTGGAGTTAGGGCATATGTCCGAAGTAGACGATCCCAGCGATGATATTCTCCATACTCCTTATCACTATTTTGATCGTCATCATGCTGTTCTGAAGGAGTCCAGCACGACAACCAAGCTGCGAGTCGTCTTTGATGCAGCTACGAAGATTTCAGATGGTACGTCGTTAAATCAACACTTGTTGATACTACTTAAAACACAACATAACATTATTGATATTGTGTTAGTTTGGAGAATTTATCAATTTACCTTCACCGCAGACATCGAGAAAAATACGAATGACGAAAAGCGATTCTTATTATCAACAAATTCTGTGGCGTGACAATCCAACTCAACCCATTAGGACACATCGTTTGCAGACAGTCACATTTGGAACTGCCAGTGCACCCTATCTTGCCAATCGCACCATCCGAAAAGCTACAGACGACGAAGAACATCACTATCCAATCGGTGCAAGTGTCATCCGCAAGGGTATGTACGTCAACGGTTTAATCGCTGGTGCCGACTCCTTGGAAGAAACACATAAACTACGTGATGAAGCGAGAAAATTGTTATCACCTGGCGGATTCAAATTTTTAGGGATATTTTAAATGATATTCCTTCGTACCAAAGGGAATTAGCTTCTACTCCACAAATTAAGACGCTAGGTATTAGGTGGTCCCCCGTAGTAGATTCCTTTTCCTTTCAAAATGTTATTTTTGACACAGGTGAAGCCCCAACAAAAAGATCGATGCTGTCAACTATCGCAAAACTCTTCGATCTTCTTGGGTGGATTTCACCGTGCATAATTTTAGCGAAAATTCTGATGTAGCAGTTATGGTGTTGTGGACTTTCGTGGGACGACTTGATTCCAGTAGAACTGAAAATCCAGTGGGAAACGTTTCGACGCGAGCTGTAATCCAGTCATCCATGCAAAATATCCAGATACCATGATGGAACCATTTCAGCGTAAAACGACGAGACCTGCAAATACATGGTTTTAGTGATGCTTCTGAGTAGGCTTATGGAGCGGTAGTCTACTTACGAATTTTAAATGACGACGGCAATATTCACATTCATTCGTGATGTCAAAAATTAGAGTGGCTCTGCTGAAGACCGTAACGCTACCTAGGCTAGAGCTTTGTGGCGCGGTAATTCTAGCCACACTTCTTCATTATACCACAAGAGTTTGGAATTTTGACACTGTCAGAACCTACGCTTGGTCAGAATCCAAGATAGCATTAGCGTGGATCATGGCAGATCCGGCTAAATGGAAAACTTTTGTCATTTATCGCGGTGCAGAAATTCAACGGCTTACATATTGTAGTATGTGGCACTACATCCCAACTCAGCACAATCCAGCGGATCTGGCCTCAAGTGGGTTATTACCAGCCGGCTTTAATGGCAACACACTTTGGTGGATTGGACCAAAATTCCTTAAGTCCGAATGGAACCTTGAGGCTCCTCCTCAACCAAAGACAGCGACAACTGATGAGGAAAGACGAAAAATTCAATCTCAATGCGTCGTCACAGAAGATAATGAAATTAATACACTCGCCACTCGAACCTTCGGAAAATTCTGCGGATTTTAGCGCATTTGTGAAATTTATTTATTTCTAACATGCGAACCCTAACTGAACTTCGAACTGTTTAGTGGACTGTAACTGCAAATCCGAATCGAACTTCGAACTGTTTAGTGCGAACCCTACCGAACTTTGAACTGTTTAGTGGACTTTAAGTAAGTCGATCCAAAGTCAGTGCGTTATCTTGTATATTAATTGTTAATTTTAAGAAAGATGGGGAATCTAGGAAGGCAATCAAATATTTAATAACGAAAAAAGAGACACTGCAGGAAAATTGCAAAAACTTTCTGGATAATGACGTAAAAATCCAGGATTTGAAAGAAAAGTTTCCTGACCATAATTATTTTGTAAATAATTTCAAGCGGTTGTAGACAAAATGATGAACGATATAGGCAATCGGATTAGAATAATTGAGAAATATACAGTTGGAGAAAATCAAGAAGATAAGCTAACTAGCAGGCAAGATTTCAACCTCAATACAGAAGTAGAATTTTGTTCAAACTAACAATTACTATATATTAAGAAGCAGGACATAAGAAGGTCCATACTAAGGAAATACATTGAAAGAGAATGTGAGACTATAAAAGAGAAAAATCGCTAATTAATTGTCAGTTTAAGATAAATGAAGCCAAAGATATGTGGAAGAACATATCCCACTTGGATGAAGAAATCTTACTGCACGCTAGCGACGATGACACATATATTGCCGACAAGCGTTACGAATTGCTGGAAGAAGAATACCACAGCTTCACGATAAAGTTGCACAGCATTGAAATAAAAGCAACTAAGAAAAACGAAGATGATCGCAACGAAAGCTGGAACCTGCAAGAGCAATGTAATGCTTGAATTAACTTCAAGATACCCTTCCAAGTACAAATTAATTTGCGAGGCACTAGTCCTTACAACACTAACGAACACTCAGCCTGAAGAATTCTCAAAAATTGGTAAGATAAACCATTTCTTAAACAAAAACTACATTTTGCGGATCCAACGTTTGTAATACCAGGCCCAATAGATCTTTTAATTGGAGCTAACATATTTCCTGAAATAATTTTAGAAGGAGTAAATAAAACAAAGGAAGGCATACTGGCTCAAAACACACAATTTGGATGGATGTTATCTGGAAAAACAGAAATAAGAACTAAAACTACAAACAAAAACATTTTGTCGATGATAACACTTAAAGACATAGACGAAGAAGTAAAACGGTTTTGGGAGACAGAAGAGTTGGCCCAAGATGTTGAAACGACAATTGAATGTGAATATGAAGATATTTACGAATTGAATACTGTTCGAAATAAAAATGGAACTTATGCTGTCAAAATTCCATTTAACGATAAGGAGTTTAACTTAGGAGAATCTAAAATAAGAGCGATGGCGCGTTGGTATCAAACTGAAAAGAAACTATCAAGGAATAATACTTTACGGCAAAACTATAATAACTATATGCAAGAATATCATATCTAGATCTTGGTCATATGAAGCCTCTAAACGGAGTGTAAATCAAGAATACACCAGGCAGTTATAAGAGAAGGAAGTTCAACTACGAAATTGCCCGTGGTGTTTGACACATCGATGAAGACAAGTAGTGGCTTAAGCTTAAATGAATTAATGCTAAACGGACCAAAATTACAACATAATCTTCAAAGCATTTTGCTTCGCTGGAGAATTCATAGGTATGTTTATACGGCAGATATAGAGAAAATGTATCGACAGATATATGTTTCTGAGGATGATCAGGACTTGAAAAGAATACTATGCCGACCGTCTCCAAACCAAAAACTGCAGGAATTTAAATTAACAACTGTAAAATACGGTATTAGATCTGCTCCTTATCTGGCCATAAAAACGTTACGGAGATTGGGCGATGATGAATCAGCAGAATTCCCCGACACAACAAAAATTATTAAAAGAGGCTTTTATGTAGACAACTTAATGTCAGGCTCAAATTCATTGGTAAAAGCCAAAATAATACAGGAACAACTTATTGAAGTACCAAAAAGAAGAGGGTTTAATTTAAGAAAATGGAATGGAAATCACCCTGAGACATTAAGACATTTAAATGCAATTTGCAACAACACAAAAACGATTGAAATAAATAAAGAACAGACAGTCAAAACCACTGCACTGGTCGCCGGAAGCAGACCATTTTCATTTTAAGATAAAATTACAGCAATGCACAGGAAAACCAACAAAAAGAATAATTTTATCAGATATCGCGAAACTATATGATCTCTTGGGATGGTTGGCACCAATTATTATAAAAGCGAAAATTGTAATGCAAGACATTCGTATCAGGTATCAGGCACATATAAAAACCTTAAATGATAAAATAATAACACTGCCTATGCTTAAATTGTGTGTTGCGGCTTTATTATTTAAACTTTTAAAACAAGTTCAAGTATCAGTAAAGTGCAGGAAAGCAGAGGTTTATGCTTGGAGCGATTCAAAGATAACTTTAGCCTGGATTAATGGTGCAGTGGACAAATGGAAATGTTTTGGTGCTAACCGAGTTAAGCAAATACATGAAATTACGAAACCAGGAAATTGGCATTACGTGAAATCAGAAAAAGGGGGAAGAACCGAAAATGCTCAAAGACTGTAAGTTATGGTGGGACGGGCCTTCCTGACTTCACGACGACCAATACCCATACAAAACGGAAACACAGAAGATGGTTAAAATGAAAGAGGTAAAAGACTTGCCAACTAAAGCTATGATAAAAAAAACACTGAAATCAAGATGGGAGCTATTGGATAAACATTCGTCGATAAGACACTTAGTAAAAGAAGTTGGTTATTGTATCAGATTTGCTAGGGCTTGTAGGCACCGTAAGAAATTTCTAACACTTGAACTAACGAGAGTAGAGTTGGAGCACTCCTTAAATACTATCATTTGTCTGGTACAAGAACAACATTTTCATTCAAAAATTGTTTCAATAAAGATGGGAACAAATTTATCAAAATCTAGTAAGCTTTTATCACTGAACCCATTTTTGGATGAGAATAGCATATTACGAGTAGAGTCCGACCGAACATTCGGCTTCTTCTTCGGCTTCGGCCACATTCGGCTTAAATTTCCACCTTCGGCAAAACATTCGGCTTCGACAAGAAAAGGCCGAAGATTTTGCCGAAGACGAACCATTTTTCCGCAAAAATTAAACTATCATACGCACCGCGTTTTGGAGGAGATTTCGAGCAATTCATTTCATGTTTGTTTCGTTTCTGTAGCAGGTAGCTACAAGGAATGCTGATACTTTTAATTATTGGGCCTCAAGTCCTTATGCCTACTTGAAAGAAGTAGCTAACAAATATTTATCAGCTCCTCCTACTAGTGTACCGAGTGAGTAATTATTCAGTGCTGCTGGACAAATTTATGCTGATCGGGGCTAATTTGCACGGAGAAAATGTACAAAAACTTTTGTTTCTTGCATATAATATTAAGTTATTTAATTTTGATTATTAATTCTACTTCATCGTTTGTCTTCTCATATTAACTTTGTTTGTACCCTACGAGGTACGTGTTATCGAATGTACCTAGGGTTTTGGATTTTTTTACTGGTTATTTTTTGTTTTTATCTTTGCTAAGCATTCATTTTGATTGTTCCGTTTATGTGTTATTTAAAAGAGTCTCCTACAATAATTTACTGGCTATTTTGCTATTTGTGTCTTTGTAAAATAAATTAATATAAAAGAAAATATCTACCGATCAATTTTATCAAACTGATCACTATATTTAAGGCTCTTTAGCATTTTGAAAAACAATCTCCATTAGATTCGGCTTTGGCTACGGCTTCGGCCGAAGGTGATGAAGAAACCGAAGTTTGGCTTCGGCTTCGGCCAAAAAATTCACCTTCGGTCGGACTCTAAATACGACTAGGAGAATTGAACGATCAAGCGTTCCATACAATCAGAAGCATCCCATCATACTGTCAAATAACGATTTTGTAACTAAACTAATTATAACAGAATCACACTTTTCAACCTTGCATGGAGGAAACGAGGCAATGCTTGCCTATACGCGATGTAAGTTTTGAATATTGCATGGGAGGAATGAGTTCAAAAATGTAATCAGAAACTACATTAAATGTTGCCGATTCAAACCCAAAACTTTTAATCAAATCATGACCGATCTACCTGCTTCACGAGTACGACCATATAAGCTGTTTACACACACAGGAATAGATTATGCGGGTCCAATACAGATAAGAACAACAAAAGGCAGAGGTTACAAATTGTATAAGGGATATATTGCAATCTTTGTCTGCTTTTGTACAAAGGCAATTCATATAGAATTGGTATTTGATTTGACGATGGAAGCATTTTTAGCAGCATTTAGAAGATTTTCTTCAAGGAGAGGGCTTCCATCCGACTTGTGCAGTGACAACGGAACCACATTAGTGGTTCATTAGTGACTTATGAAATGCAGTGAACGAAATTTCAACTGCAGCTCTATGTTTACCAATTGATGGAGTTTGTTGGCATTTCATTCCAGTGGCAGCTCCTCACTTTGGAGGACTTTGGTAAGCTGGTGTTAAGTCGATTAAATATCTCTTAAAACGAATAGTAGGAGAAACTACACTTACATTTGAAGAAATGAGCACTCTTCTGACGCAAATAGAGGCATGCTGAAATTCATGACCTCTATGTCCAATAAGCGATGACCCAGATATAGAAATATTAACACCTCCACATTTTCTGGTTGGCCAAGCTTTGGTTACTCCACCAGAACCAAACAAACTTCAAATAGAAACACATAGATTAACTAGATGGAACCTTATTCAAAAAATGGCGCAGCATTTCTGGAAGAAATGGCAGACCGAATATTTATCTAGATTGCAGCAGCGAAAGAAATGGCAT
>OX422141.1:66974672-67238847 GCA_949129095.1 Volucella bombylans
AAAAAAATGTCTGCTATCATCGAACACCTAAATAACATCATTGTACATCACTTACAAGATCATCATGACTTAGAACATGTTCTAGGCATAATTTACTGTGAGGCTATAGCCGCCCATAGATCAATTGGTCTTAAAATCAACACAACACCAACGGTCAATCAACAGCGCAACATCAAACCGTTATGGCAACGACGATTTGAGGCTAAAATATCAGTGCTACGAGCCAATCTTGGTCGCCTAACCCAATATAAAAGTGGTGTTAGGTCGCGGCATTTGATCAGCAAGGTAAGTGGTATCGTGCGACCTCGCTTGCTTGAGGAAATGACACACCAGGAGCTTGACATGGTGATTGACAGACTCACTCAGCTACTTCAAGTCCTGAGCTATCGATTGAGAAGATATCTGGTCAGTCAGACAAGAAAGACTGACAATAAAAACTTCCAAAACAACCAACGGAAACTTTACGCTGAACTGACCAGCAATAACCAACACAATGCCCAACAAATATCTGATGTGACGTCCCTCGAAATATTTTGGGGAAGCGTGTGGGAGAACCCCCAAATGTATAATACTCAATCCACTTGGTTAAGCACAGCGCCTGAGTATCCACAAATGAACAGTGCCCCAATCAATATAGATGAACTGAGAAATACGCTGAGGAAAAATAAGAATTGGAAAGCGCCGGGTCCGGATGAACTTCAAAATTTCTGGCTCAAGAAATTCACTAATGCACATGTGCACATTGTTAGAAATTTCAACCGAATTTTGGACAAACAGTACGACATTCCTAATTTCTTCACAAAAGGAAGAACCTTCCTAATCCCTAAGGATGGAGAACCAGACAATCCATCGAATTACAGGCCGATAACTTGTTTGCCAACCTTATACAAGGCACTGACATCCATCATCAGTGATCGAATTTGGCAGCACTGCGAGTCACATAATATCATTCCAAGCGAACAGAAAGGATGCGCCAGAAACTCCAGAGGATGCAAAGAGTTGATCACCATGGACGCTATCGTTACCAACAACTCAACTCATAACCAGCGTAACCTCAGTGTAGCATACATTGACTACCAAAAGGCGTTTGATAGTGTCCCGCACTCCTACCTGTTAGAAACGCTTAAGATTCACGGTGTAGAGCCCAAACTGATATCCTTCTTCGGAGATGCCATGAACCAGTGGAAGACTACTGTTAATATAGGTGGAATAAGAACAAGGGAGATTTGCATAAAAACAGGAATTTCCCAAGGTGACTCATTCAGCCCTTTATGGTTTTGCCTTAGTCTTGCTCCACTAAGCAGAATCCTTAATGAATCATCGGATGGATATCGTATCAAATCCGGCGATCTACAGAGTAACATCACTCATCTCCTATACATGAATGACTTAAAGTTATTTGCAAGGTCCAGACAACATCTTGCTAGCCTGCTCAACATAGTCAGAAACTTTAGCAATGATATTCATATGAACTTCGGATTCGACAAATGTAAAGCAGTTGAAATGGTTAAAGGAAAGATAGTGCGAACAGAGGGATTCACTTTTGATGATGGGTTAATAGCAGTGTTGGGGGAAGAAGAGAGCTACAAATATCTCGGCCTCCAAGAAGTGCGTGGAATTCAACATAGCAGGATGAAAGACCACATCAGGACTCGTTTTAATGACGGAGTGAAGCGGCTATGTAAAACCAAGCTAAACAGTGGTAACCGCTTTTATGAGGTTATGAGGTTATCAACACATTTGCTGTCCCTGTGTTAACATATTCCTTCGGACTCATAAAGTGGAGTCAAACTGATCTGGAAGACATTGAACATAATCTCAGATCCTTATTCACATCTCACCGCTATCACCACCCAAGAGCGGCAGTACAGCGTGTTTATCTTCCCAGAGATGAAGGAGGTCAAGGAGTAATAGACATACAGTCAACACTTTGTGCAAGTTGATCAACTGCGACGATTTTTCTCCGAAAACCGTGAGAACAACCACAGATACAATATTCTAATGCAACTGGATACAAATTTCACACCGCTGAAATTGGGTGACTTGGGAGTTTCAACCGAGCAACAACATCCGCACGGCTCCCAATATTATAGAAAAATGGAAGTGCAAACCAATCCATGGGAAATACCCTCATAAGCTGAGTGGGCACGGAATAAGCAAGGAAGCTTCAACGATCTGGCTGCGCAGAGGTCAACTGTTTCCTGAAACAGAAGGATTTGCTATCGCTATTCAAGGTGGTATTGTCGCTACAAAACAATACCGACGGGTAATCTTACACGAAGACATAGACAATTTATGCCGACGATGCCGACAGGAGATAGAATCCATTGACCACGTAATAAATGGGTGTATAACTTTAGCAAACCACGACTATCTCAAACGGCATAATGATGTAGCTAAAATCATACACCAAGAGCTTGCCATGAGATGCAAATTCATCGAAAGAAAGAAACCATACTACCAGTATGAAACACATGAGGTTCTAATCTACTCCAACTCTAAATTGTACTGGGATCGAGCGATGACTACTGATCATTGTATGATCAGCGAATAGACCTGACATAGTGTGGATCGATAAGACCTTGAGAAATGGATATATCTTGGATGTAGCAGTACCGCTTTCTATCAACATCAACAGAACATATGGAGAAAAAATCGGGAAATATGTTGAACTGGCACGTGAGATCAAACAACGAGAAAGGCTGAACCAAATACGGGTGGTCCCTATCATTATATCCAGCACAGGAGTAATCGAAGAAGCTGTTGCTGACGAGCTGAATAAATTAAAGTGTGAACATGTTGTGCACGAAATGTCAAAGGCAGTTATCCTGAACACATGCAGGATAGTTCGAAAGTTCCTGGAGCAACCATAATAAAAGTGCCGATACGACTTGCAAACTGTAACTGCCGTCGTACTCGGTGTAAATGGACCCAAGCTCGCGCGGTACCTGGGAGGGAAAGAGGCGTGGGATTATATTAATAATAATAATAGTAATAATAATAATAATAATAATAATAATAATAATAATAATAATAATAATAATAATAATAATAATAATAATAATAATAATAATAATAATAATAATAATAATAATAATAATAATAATAATAATAATAATAATAATAATAATAATAATAATAATAATAATAATAATAATAATAATAAACAATGATACTTATGCAATACCGTAAATTTCAGCGGACTTTATGGCAATAGACTACAATAACCAGAACTTCTTTGAATTAACAGACAACGAACTTAGCAGATGTAGCACATTGAAACTATTCACATTCTTGTGTAAGCACGGAGTTATATGTCAGATTGCTGACAGTAACACTTGTGTCATCGACCACTTATATCGGCGGATACCAAAAAACACTTGCAGTATGTAAAAACTTTGGATACCCAACACTACCTGGAAACATCTATACCTTCAGAACACATGGCTCTTCGTGGCAAACAGGGCAATTGAAGCTGCAATTATTTGTAGCGGCTAGCGGGAGGACATCGCTTTAGACGGTATTTGCATAATCCAACTTGGCCAATCGTTTTTTATCCAGACTAGGGAAAATACTCCCTTTACAAAAAGAAACCCAACGATAGATATTCAATCCACTTTTATAAAACCACTAAACTTTAGTTTAAACTATTCATAATACTTGAAATCTGAGATTTTCAATTCCAGGACGAAAATCAAAGAATTCGTTTTATCATCAGCAGACTCATGGGATAACCTTAACCAAGAAATTAGCAGTGACGAGCTGTTATATTGGAAGAATACAGAATACCATTCAACCGCGGTTGGTTTGTTGGTTACAACATTGCTGACATTGGCTATTGTTTGGAAAATTGCAACTAGAAGTAAAACCAGACGGGGCCAAAGAAGACTTTATTCTAGAACCAGTTGATGATGCACCAACCTCTTCTGCACAACTTTAACTTTCTAACCATGGCAGAATGTCTACAAAGGTTTATCTACTTTTATATTTACATTTACTTAAATTACATTATATTTCTCACACTTAATTTTGCTAAGTGCGCGTCTCGCATCTCAGATTGCCATACACATTTTTGATAAAATTCACTTTCCCTCACCAAAATTAGCTGAATACGCGTCTCGCATATCAGATTGCATCACAATTTTTGTTTTGTATTATATGTTACATTCTAAGTTGGAATGAAATAAATATTCATTGTCTATTTTACAACCGCGAAATCAAGTGCCTTTATCAGACCTACTGAGTAGTTTAGAAACAGCGGATTTAGTACTTATCGGTGGCAATAATGGAAGGATAGGCATGTTCCAAAATAAGCGGTTTGGGTACATCATTGATATATACAAACCAAACTCTAAGGATGAAACCGGCGACGCCAAAGGAACTGCAATTCTGAAATTATTTGATGCATGATTGCATTTGATTGACGATTCCTTAACGGAAGCTTTGGAGGGGGATTTTGTGGGGAGCACACATTTCTTCGACTGACACCATTTTCTGCTACAGACTACTGTATTGTATCTGTATGTATTTGTGCTGATATCTTAAAGAATATAAAGTAGCAATGAAGACGTTCTTAGACCACATGCCGCTGGAAGTTACGTTTTACATGTGCAAAGACCCGATCAATAACACATTTATTGAGACGAACCTCAACAAAAAGCTTGTAGTTTTGACTAATGCGAATCTGACATCGTATCCATCCATATAATTTAATATATGCATGTATATCATAAACAAATTTATATTCTATATCTGATAAACGGCCTTCAGCCAAACCAAAATAGACCTAGAGACATTTGTTTGTAATATTTATAATGAAATAAAGTCAGTTACTACTACTACTACTACTACTATTACTGGTATCCATATGAGAGCTTTCAAGAGCGATGTGCTGATACATTTCAATGTAACCAGTGAGATGCAAATATTAGTATCTTCCCTGAAGTGCAAATTTTTGTTGAACAGGGTATAAGAACCGCAGTCAAATTCCCATCCTCTCATAATTTCTCCGCCCTGCTATGATAATGGCTCTACTCATACCTAAGTCAGTGAGGTATAGAGTGCCTTCGGTCCTAACTAATCTAACCTCTAGCTGTGCTTTTCACCTAAATTATTATATTTATTGCTCGAAACCATTTGGTAAACGTTTTGCCTTTATTTTCAGTATTTTTCCTTGTACACGATTATGTAGTACACCATACTGTTTGTCCAAAGCAGGTTTTATGCATTGTAAAATAAAAATTAAAATAAAAAATAAAATAAAAATAAGTTGTAACCCACTTCTTTTCGTACAAGCTTACCTGCCAGTTGTGATATTTGTGTTAAAAGAAAAATAACCGAATATCGAGCAAAATCAATCATACTCACTTTATTCTCTGCTGAAAATATGTATTAAAATATGTATATTAGTATTAATGAATTCAATAATATAGTTATTTTTATTGCGTCACCTATAATGAATAGAGAGGGACTAAAAGTTTAATTTACATTTACGAATGCAAAAATAGTAATAGTTGTCTTGAAGTTTCTTATTTATTTCTAAAACGATTATAAATAATCCATAAGTACAAACGTTTACAGCTACTATAAATAACTTATTTGTCTAAAAATGTATAACCAAAAACAGTTTTCATTCTTATTTAATACGTTTACGTAAGTTCATATTCATTAAATTAAGAGTGGGCATATTTTTAAAACTCTGAAGTTTAATATTTGGTAACCGATGAGTCCATAAAAGTTGAATACATATAGTGTAAAGAAAAAAAGATATCTTTATGAGTTAATAATGCTACATATACATATGTACATAAAAAACAGAGTAATAGTTGCTAATGTAGTACCTTACATACAGTTAAAGGAGATCTTGGGAGCGTTAGAAAAACCCTCCGAGCTCAAATACTTTCTCGTTTTTTACTAAAAGGAAAAACAAAAATTAATAAAATGCAACTACGAGTATGTAGGGGTTGCAAAATATCATTATATGCATAATATTTACTATGTTCATAATAATATTTAATAGACATTTGTTTTTTTGCTTATTTAGAGGGATATTATGTACAAAACATTGTTTTCTATTACTTTTATGATTTGTATTTGTGATAGGATTTTATTGAAAAAAATCCTCAAATTGAATGTGTAAATAAATGCTTTGAACTAAAAAAGTAGAATGAGATTTTTTGATGCGGTATCTTCGAATCAGTTGAACGGATTTTTTTAAAGTGGAGCTAATTTTTTTGTAGTTTTCTCATCTATAGTTAACATATGTTCATAAGCTGGTGACTATTTACTTGCCGTTCGTATTTGAAATAGGTACAACTTCCGTCATCGTGTGCGTCGTCAATCGCGGTATCAAACATGAATCTTAAATTGTTTTTGCTATAATTTTTTACTAAACATAAGAAAATGTCACTAAAGTATAAATAATTATAACCGGTTAAAGTTGATCACTTCAAATTTGAACAAACAATTTTGAAAATTTTTAAATGATTTAATTTTGAACCTGGAAGAGCTCTAAGATAGAACTAATTTACAATAGTTTCAGAAGAGATGTGAAGTATCATAGTTTGCGCCATATTCTACAGTTCGTTGCAAGTCTTTGCAAACATGTTGATAATATATAAATTCAAATTTCATGTTTTTGGAACACTTTTTAGTTCGATTCAGTGTATTGACAGTCAGTGAATAAACCCACTATAACTGCTTGTCAATTTAAACTAAGCAACAATTCAGATTTATTATCCTCCAATGCAAAAATTAAATGAAACGGAAAAACTTGCAGAAAGAACAAACAATTATGTTTAAATTATGTTATTTACCTACATACGTATGTTGGTATGTTTAAGTCAACATCTGAAATAAATAAAACGTATTTGATAATTTTTTTTTTACAAAATAATATTATAGAAGGTTGATATCAACGCTTGATAATGTTTTTTACTTTTGATGTTGCAAAGTGTGACTATAATAATTTTAATTTAATTACTGCTTTATTTTCCGCATATAAAGATATACACAATTGTTAATGTGTAAGACTTAGTTTCATTCTTAACTTATATATTTGCCGGAAGTCGCTTATTGTGTCTAAATTATTATGAGGTAAAATTTGTAGTATTGTAGGTCTAATCCAAATTATGTGGACTTGATGTTCCACCCAAAATGAACGGTGGGCTATGTGCAGAAAAACTGTCTAAATCTAATGGTCCATCACCTTTGTCAGTCATTGAAGACCCATCTTGTTTCATCATCATTCGACGCCATTTAGCTCTGGCATTTTGAAACCAAACCTTTTTAGACAAAAAAAGTCCGCTTAAAGTCAAAGTTTATAAAACATTTCAGCAAAATTGATAGTTCACCTGAAGCACTCTTTTCGGTAGTCCGGTTTTTTGCGAAAGCTGCTTTAAGTCTTTAGCATCTGGGTTGTGATTAATGGCAAAGTACGATTTCATTGTCCGCAACTGATGATGCTTAAAAGAGGTGCGCATTCTTTTTGTACGCGATGATGAACTCATATGTGCCCCTCGACCAAAGTCCAAGTATTCTGAATTTAAATCTGAAATTATTATAATTAAATATATTTGTGAAACCAACTTCTGAATATGGATTTTTATTTCACTTTAAAACTAATACATTAAGAGCATGTAACTAAAAACAGTAGAGATTTCTAAAATCTAAATTTCTCTAATTATTGATAATTAGTAGACCTTCCCAGATACCCATTTTTACAAAGAAGAAAATGTTCGAAAACTGTCTACTTCAATGTATTACACAATACATAAAATATAAATGATTGTGTTATTCGTAGCATACGTGCTTTGAGAATTTTTAAACCCAACGCAAGAGAGAAGACTCCGCCTTAACTTGTGTACACAATTTGAGGACAACCTTGGCCAACTTCAAGTACGTAATTGTTGGATATAAGCAGGATATCGATCAAACTAAGGCTGGCCTATAGTAGCCAACTCCATTCGAAAGTGAAGTTAATCTGCTTCATGGCCCTTATCGTGTAGTTAACGTGAGTGTAGGTTTATTGAAAGATTCAGGTATATGGTAGGTTATAAGTAGTGTTAATTACAAAAAATAAAAAAAATTTTATAAAAATTAATTTTAATTTAATTAATATAAAATAATAATTAAAAAAAATAAACACTAGAATTGATGGAATGCACTAGAATTTAGCTAGTTTGTGAATGTTGAATAATATAGTTTAATTAGTTAAACTGAATTGCAAATATTTTTTTTTATCTATTCATAAATAAAAATGCAATAAAGATTTGCCTAGATTATTGGATGCTTGGCAATTTTTCGAATATCTTAAAGCCAAAGTCGACCTTGCTTTCCTTGATAGGAAAGAAAAAAAATTTCCATTGCTTCTTTAGACAATTAAAATTGTTCTTTATATAATAGAAATTGGTAAATTCTTCTTAAACCAAATTGTAAGGACAGAAGATTACTTTTTGCAATCAATAAATAATCTGGTATTTGAAATGTAAAAAGTAATTTATTCGAATGTTAGATACTCGTATTTACCTAATAATTCGGATGTTAACATACTTCGTAAAAGACGTTGAAAAATATGACAAGGCAATAAGGGGTCGGGAGGTACGGTGTTCAAATCCCAGCCTCGTCCGAAAGACATTCTTTTTTTCGGGCAACTTAATTTTATTTATTTATTTATTATTCTGTAAATTCCTTAAACAATACAATTCAAAATAAATTCATTTACATTTATCTATGTAATAATAAAATTAGATATGAAATTTAAGAACTTCATTTGACATTCTGTATTTTCTATACTACGGTAATGAAAATAGTGTTGAATGCCATTACACTGACTACATGACAAATCAGATAAATTATGTATGTATGGGTGGGGTGACCCTCAAATAAAAAAACTGATACAAATATTACTCAAATATTATAAAGCAAGCTTAAGCAGACACATAATAGAACAAATTTGCTATAGAGCATCAAATAGATGATTAGTATAAAAACTTGTTTCATTGGTTATACCAGATAGTCAAAGAGAACAGATTCTAAGCTAGTGAAGTTGAAATTGAGAAGCCAGGATTTTAAGAGTTTAAGAAACAATCCAGGCAAGGTAATCGATCTGAGCGATAGAGGAAGTCTATTAAATAAACGAAAAGACAAAATATAATAAAAATTATGATAAGCAGTGGTATGGAAGGGTGGAACAGATACAGAGTATGAAAAGTTTCCACGCAGGTTAAAGTTAGAAATCAGTCCTAAGTTCCGATTACCAGACTTCATAAAAAAGGTCTTCAGCACCTCAAAGCAGTATAAATGTCGGACGGGAAGAATTTTTAAGTCATAGCACAAAGGGTACGTAGAATATCTCCTAGGTTTGCGGCATAATTTTCGTAGAATATATTTCTGTATTATCAAAAGAGTTTGTATTTTATTCCTATAAGCACCTCCCCAGCAAGTAATACCGTATTGCAATTTTGAATTAAAAATACCATAATAAATAATTTTTAGCAATTTAGTAGAACAGATATTTCGCAAATAGAAGAAGTACCTAAGCGTGCATCGGAAATAGTTTCTCAAAGCTTCTAAATGATTAGAAAAGCTCATTCTAGAGTCTATAGTAAGGTATTTGAATTCACTAACAATATCGATAGGGAAACATTTATCACTGTAATTCAGGCTGCAATCAAAAGAAGGAGAAGATAAGCCAGATCCACAGTTACAATTTGCAAACATGAATCTTTTACACTCTGGTGCGTGAGAATAAACATTCAGATACATTAATTCACGTATGACGAATGGTTGCCTCTAATACAACAATAAGTCCAATTACACTAATAATTTAGACTCCCCATTAAATGTTGGATGCCACCCATGGAGCGAAATAACCACTGAGGCCAAAAATCTTTCTTTCTCTCTCTCTGTCCCATTTTCCTAAAGTGCGAAAATTGATTCGTCCTATTGAAGATTCGACTCACTCAAGTGTAGGCGGAGACAAAGCGCAATCTGGAAGTGTTGAGCTGGCCGTCAAGTGTTCGCAAGCACATTGGCCTTCTCTATAGAGCTGACAGCTGGAATGCCATTGAAATAAGCATTAGGATGGGGTATGAGGCAAAGTTTCTGATGTTTTTGACGAACTGTGAAAAGCTTTTACTATCTTTGGGATATTGTAGTACATCTTCCATCAGTTTGTGATCATATTGGAATTACACTCTTAAGAAGTGTGTTGCAGTTTTTTGTATTTCCTTTGTCGAGCTGATCTTGGCCGATAAACCAGTCCTCTTACCTTAACAGGCTCTTTACCGCTCGAGTTGCACCACGCTTTTTTTTGGTTTGATGTTCTTCATCTGATGATGGATAGATGATCTCATCGTCGAGGAAACATAACGATCAGTTAAAATTCTTAAGGAAAGTTGTTTCAAGAATACTTTTTTTAACTGTCTTGTCAGTGTACGAGAAATTATCTGCAATGGCACTATGGACCGCTGAGCCTAGAGGAGAAGGTATATCGTCGGTGTACTTATTAGGGTGGGAAGTTTAGAACAATTCTAACGTATAAGCGATACGATAGTCAACGTCAGGTATTCGTATATACGTAAATGGCGAAACCGCCGTGCACTAGTTCGTATGCAGACAGTTTCTGATCTAAGTGATCCGAAAGGTTCAGGTGGAGATATTCCAGTGTTTTAAAAAGAGCCCAAACGGCCATTTTCAGAGGTGAACGTACGCAATAAGTGATTACTACCAAGGTCGCTTATGTTTGTTGTTATATCCTCTCTGAATTCTCGAGTCATTGTATAATATTAAGCAAACAAATATCAAGGCGATGCTTAGCAAAGTTGTTTCGCTATTTAAATGCAATAAATTTTACAGTGCTAGGTTGAAAGATATGGTCCTTTGAAGGCAGTGGAGCAGAATTCTTTTGTCCCACTTAATGCTTTCTTGCAAAGTTTTTTGTTTCTCTTCAGTTGTTAAAATTATGAGATCCCTCTACAAATCGTAATTTATTTTGCAACACCGTGATAGGTAATTTATCTTAGCACTTCGTTTTCAAAGTTTGTAAAATATTGGCATATATTTCCTTGGTATGTTTGATTGTATACCAAAGGCCCGCACACGCTTCAGTACTTGTAGCTTAAGAGCAGCTTGTTCTCGACGTTATACTTGCAGCATTTTCCAAGAAACTAGTACACAAGAGATATAGAAGCGGACCAAGTACACTTCCTTGTGGTATACTGGCTAAAATTCGAATTGCAAGAACTCGTTTCCATGTCTGGCACGGAAGAGTCTATTATCGAGATACATTGTCAGTATATTATATAAGCTTAAAGGCAAAACTTGTTGTAATTCGAATTTTAAGCCTTCATCACTGTCAAAGTCTTGTGAGGCATAAAGAAATGCGCTTCTTTTTCTTTCTTTCTTCAAGATCTACATATATCAGTTAAGTAGGTGATTCTAGGCATCTCATCAAAAGTTGAATGCTTGCTTCTGAACCCAAATTGGTGAGCAAGAATTACATTTTTTCCGTCAATAACAGGCAGTATATGCTTAAGTAGTGTCGCCTCAAAATTGACAAAATTGAGAGGAATAAAATCAGTCTATAAGACCCGATAACTTTCCTGGTTTTGTTACCATTATAACTTATCCTGACTTGTAACGTATTCATTTTTAATACAGAGCAGCTTAGTTAATGCGCTTTAAGACATCATTAATATCACTGCCAGTTAGTCTAGCTGGTACACGTTTTTTAATTAGAGTTTCACTCATTGCAAAAATGACTGGATATACATTCATTTCACAATAAATAAATCGATAAGATCAGGCATTTGCGTGGTATCAGTTGGACAGTATTTTTGATTGTCTGTCGATTCGTACTCACAATTGTTTTCCATAGCAGCTTGATACAGCTTTATACCTTTTAATGATATGCATATGGACCTCCAGTAGGTACGTTTTGCATTCAACTCACTCACAAAAAATACAAGAGACCGTCATTTTGAGTCTGGCACAAGCTGCAGAGATGTTTTTTCGTGAGAGCTTGTTCCACCAGACAACCAACACTTAGGTAAAAAATTCTTTATCATAGTCGTATGGATCAAAAGAACCCTGCTCTTTTTACATCGAAAGTTAAATGTTTAGTTACATATTTAGTCCAGAGTAATTTGTTTTCCAGGATGGCACCCAAATACTGAGCTCAGTCAGCTTTCTTATCATATCATAGTAAAGAGAAAAACCTCAGTTTTGAATGAATTGATTGAAATACCACTTCTAGCGCATCAATCGTCGACCACGTATAGGGCTGCCTGCACTTAGTGCGTTAAGGGGTGAGTTAACCAACATGCAGTATAGCAAAAGCGGCAGATTGTCTTGATCCGCAACCTATCATCTGCAATCAGTGTCCTATCCTATTCATCAGATTTGCTTTTTCCCACAAAACTAGTTATTTCTAAAAGCTTTCAAATGTAAAAAAAAAAGCTTTTTGGTTCAGTTTTTGACTACCAGGAGGCAGATGCGTATGTGTGTGAGCTTTCACTTTTTCGCTTTTTGACTTTTTACCGAATGTAGTTCATACATAAGGCTTTGCTTAAAACCTCTGTATCACGGAGGGGAAACATTTCTGACCCCGCCCACCCATATGATTTTTTTGAAAATATGTCAACGAATCTCCCCTTAAATGGATTAAACAATTAGCTAACTAATAGAAAAATGTAAAAGTTTAGAATAAATCACTTATTTCTGAGAATAAACATTTTTTATGACTAAGCAAGGTATAGGTCATTTGTGATAAAAGTTAAATGACCGTTTAGTTGAATAAATACCCACTATTTGATTAAAATCGATTGCGTAATTATTCGCAAGTTATAGTATCTCATAAATTTGATACATGTTCACACAGTTATAGTACACCTTAGAGGACACATTCAAACTGGACAATATAACGGAACCCCCATTTTTTCGGGGAAACCAATAATCAGAAAGTCAACTATAAAATGATAGCTTAATTAATTTTTAATTTTCCATCAACAACCTTTCTTTAACCCTCTCTAACACGCAAGTTGGAGAGCTAAGTCTCTTTTCCTTGTGGATTATAAAGTATTTTTTTTATTTATAATTCTTCCAATAGACATCTTTGAGGTTTATCTTCAATACATATTACCTATTCACAAATTATCAGACATAGACTTAAACTGTAAGAACGCCTGCAGTCAGTTTTTTTTTCAGTTTAAATGCATTTTTATTTATATACTTAAATTACTCTTACATGCTAGACAAAAAAATGATTAAAAATTAGCTTAAATAACTTACAAATAATCTTATTCTAACTTACAGGCCCCATGCGGGCACTCTAAGTATACCTAACACTTAAACTATGTCTTTCGACGAATCTTACAGTCTAATTTTATTTTTATTTTTACATTTATTATAACTGAAAATGAATTTTAATTAAAAAAACTTAGTGTCTGGACTTTTTTATCTATAAAAATTAAAACTAAACCTATAAACTACTTAAAAACTAAATCTTAATCTAGTTAGCCTACTTACATCTAATACATACGTACATATATATATATATATACATACTATATATATATACATAATATATACATATATGTATATATATATATATATATATATATATATATATATTTGTTTTTTTTTTCATTTTTTATTTTTAATTATTTTTATATATTTTTTTTTCTTAAAATCTAACTTAAACCTACCTAAAACTATGTAAGCCGACCATGGCTACAAAAAAAAATTAGGCTGGCCACCTTGCTTCACATGAAGCTAACTATCACTGGAAGAGTTCGATGACGAAGCATCCTCCCCTTCAACAAGCCACCAAAAGTGTTGCTGCTGCCGAGCAACATCCCTCATGTCGCGACTCCCTACCGCCCTACTGAACCGGAGACGCTCCGCACTGCCATGTGCGACGTCTCTGTCGTAGTTGAGTCGCCTGTCCGCAGCTATTCGAGCGACGTGGAAGATTAGCTGCACCGCCAATCTGTCCTGGATCAGACCTTTGTTATCTAAATAGAGGAACGCTTTTGGAGGAATAAAGCCGTCGAAGCGAACTCTCTCGTGATACATATAATTGGGATAGTAAGCCCCGGAGATCAGGTTGTTCGATGAGGTCATTGCTCTTGCAACGTGCCTTCGAGTCAACTTAATGACAAAATTGTCCACTCTTATTAGGTTCGCCCTATTGTACAAGACCTCATTAGGATAGAATTTTATGTACTCAGACTCTGGTGTTCTGTATAAGCGAATACAAGTCCTAAGACAAGCCCTCTCAAACACCCGAATCTTTTCCAATAAACTTGCTCTCACGTTGAACCACACGGGACATCCGAATACAAGCATGGGCCTGATAAGGGCCATGTAGCAGATTACCTTCACCCTCGCATCGAGTTGGCTGTTATAAAACAGTCTCTTTGTAAGGGCAAAAGCACCTTTGGCTCTGGCCAGAGCAACATCTATATGTTTGTTAAAATACAGAAATTGATCTAGCCAGATTCCAAGGTATCTGACTACATTTCGACAAGCAAGTGGCTACCCGTGCTGTCCTACGATCGAGAACTTTCGCCAATTCTTTCTGGTATCCCTGGAGGCCCCAGACAAAGGCGTCCTAAACAGAATAGTTTCCGACTTTTGAAAGTTGATTTTCAACTTCCAGTCATCGCAATATCGCTTAATTTTGTCGAAGTCACGCTGCAAAAGTATATTAATGACCTCAATCCTTGGACCTGATCTGTACGCGATTATGCCGTCTGCGTACGCTATGGCATGGTGAAGTGAACCTATCAGATCACTCGTGTAAATGTTGAATAGGATCGGCGAATTTACCGCACCTTGTTGCAGACCGTTTTTAATGTTAAATGTTCCAGCAGAAGAGAGCATATCAAAAAGAATATACAGCAGTGGTTTACTAATGCCCAACCTGTCCAGCTTGAAAAAGAGTCCTTCTAACCATACCGTATCGAAGGCTTTCTCCAAGTCAACCAAGCAGGCACCAGAGCACTGTTTCTTGCCTTTGTTCCATTGGATATCAGAAACCAGTTTAGACGCAGCATGAATGATATCATGTCCCGCCTTGAAACCGAATTGATTATCCGGAGTAAGAACGCCTGCGTACCAGTCAAATTGTACGCGGATGATCCGGCGTTGCCAATTCGGTGTCGATCGCTACAGTTTGGCATTTATCTCAGCCAACATCCCGCTTATGTTGGATCTCGTATAATCTCAATTAAGTATATTCGTCGTTGATGGAATGTTGAACACCAAACATGTGTATATCATATTTTAAGTTCAGTTTTTTCCTGTTTGCGACACTGCAATTTTAGAGTTATTCTTCTGAAATTGTATTCTTGTATGTTTTAAAATATATTTTAGAATACGCCTTTCTAAAATCCTTTAGCTACTATCAAACTGAAACAAGCTAATTCATTTAAGATCAATTCAATTTACGAGTAAGTACAAATAAATTTTCTCATAAAACTATCTCTGAATCCAAAATTTAAAAAGCCACATAATACTTTAGACATTAATTATTCACCCTTCTGATATGGCATGCTAAACCAATATACCGTTTTTTATATGATTTTGTCAAATGCATACATAAAATTGGTAAGAACTTTTACTTAAATTGATTTCGTGTGATTCTTTTAACTGGAAATAACTTTATTTTAGATTTTGTATTTTAATTGAATGATATATTTCACCAAGGATATAAGAAATTGTCGAGTTCTCTTCTGGTTATGGAGGCATATGTGATTGTGTTTGTATATTTCGAATTGTTTTTCAGCTACTGGTGTCCAACTTATTTTACAATAGATCTGTCGTTTTTCTTTCAAGCCAAGTAATTTTTGAGCGATGCTTCATGTTGCGCTGCTCTATGAAGACATCATTTTTCAAAGTTGGTTATGTATACAAAACTTCGATGTTCCATAACTAAATTTGGTGTAATTCCCTCTTGGACCGTGCAACACAGGAGATCAACAATTGACGGCCAATAAGCAATATAATTACTATGTGGGGTGAAAAGTAACCTCCTTGACCACCAGAATGCGCTGCTACTGCAAAAAAGGTTATGGTGCCTTGAAGTCCGTTCATATTTAGGCAAACATGCCAAATTTCAGTGCGATACTGTCTTTAGTTTTGTTTTGACAGCTGATTGTTGTTGACGTGTTTGGCATCATGTTGAGTATGGACAAAAACGATTTTCGTTCTCTCATAAAACATTATTTTTTGAGAGGCAAAACGGCGAAGGAAACAAAAGCAAATTTTGTTTCGCAACCACGGCTAAAATCAATGACATATTGCTCCAATTGCTGTCGCATCCACCGTATTCACCCGATTTGGCTCCCTCGGACTATTATCTCTTCCCAAATCTCGAAAGATGGCTCATCAATAAAAAATTCAGCTCACGTGAGGAAATCATCGACGCCGCGGAGGAGTATTTTGCAGACCTTCCGGAAAATTACTTTTTGGACGGGATCAAGAAGTTGGAAGATCGCTGGAATAATTGTATCAAGCTAAAAGGGGACTATATTGAATAAAATAAAAAAACATTACAAAAAATATGTTTTTCATTCCCAAGGAGGTTACTTTTCACCCCACTGTGAACATATGTAAATATTTGTTTAACCGATTGTTCAGAACGTCTGTTACTTGCTATTCGGTATCAGTATTCGTATTTCGCTCTGAAGTTTGGGTTTGATTTGATGTCTTAATAGCGTATTCGAGATGCGTTGAAATCTTTATCAACTTTAAAGAAAGTTGATAATTGTGGACGGCTTATGGGCAGATGAGATTTTCCTGTGAGATACTCGTAACATTTTGTTAGTTTAGATCACACAAAAATAGTTATGCAAATGAAATTAACATATTGATTGAGTATAGCCATTTAAGTATTTAACTTTGAATCCAACTAGAATCAGACTGTTTGTCTATCTACAGTTGACATAGTTATACATTACGTGTTAGTCCCCACCTAATGAATATGACGGGCATGGGAAGGAACTAGAGGAGAAATATCATGCACAGAAATCGAGAAATAGAAAAAAAAAGTACAACAAAACAAGGGAACAGTTTGACTCGCAAATAGTTTTTGAAGCAAGTGAAAGAACATTGAACATTAAAGTATAAAATAGGTATTAGTTTGTAGTGTTGTTCGGTTAGGGTTACAATGGTTTGTAAGAGCAGAAACATTAAATAAAATTAAATTTTGCTTTAAAATCGACAAATTACTGTATGTTCTAGTCGAGCCCAAGTGCACATATTACATCATCTCTAAGTTTAATTTTCAGGTTATTAAAAACTATGGAAATTTTAGATATGCTAAATGTCGAACCCAGAACTATATCGTAATAGTCAACTGAGTACCGAGCTGATATCTGTAAAGTTATAAATTTACACTCCTCTTGTGTTGAGTAAGAAAACAAAAACCTGCCGGTCCCATAGTTTGCGGCCACCTCAACATTGAGTACGTTGAATCTTCAATGCGACGAATCCACTTTCACACTCGTGTAGGAGCAAGAGTACTTAAAGATTTTAATATATACGAATAGGCTGGCCCAGATGGTATGTATGTACATATAACTCTCCTTCTTCCACGCTGGCAAAACTCCTGTGCAAGCTCTTTTTATCAATCCTACACTTTAGGACTCTTTCCGAGCAGATGGAAAACAGCATTTATCCAGCCCGTCCCTAAAAACGGCGAATCTTCTTCTCTCTCCTCCTACAGACCCATTGCACATATGCCCCTTCTGGTCAGCTCATGAAATATCCCGAAACACGAAAACTTTTCAATTACTAGCAGTACGTTTTTCGTAGCAACAGTTTCACTTGTGATTTGATGGCAGGTCTCCTCTTCAATGGAATAGAAAAATTACCTTTCCGAACGTTCTATCTATCTACAAAATAAATTCTGGTATGCACCAACTCTGCGTTCTGATTTCGAAACTCTTTTTCATTTTCTAATGATCTCTTGTCTAGTACTTCTAATCCATTATATTACATTGCTGACGACGACAGTTATATCTGCTTTTTATATTTGTTCCTGAACTTATGTCCCTGCTCTTCAACTGTAGAATGTTAACGGCTGCGCTAAGCTTATTAAATTCCGATATTAGCACCATTGCTAAATGGGGAACCAACATTTAATTCTTGTCTGCTGTTAGTAAAGCGAAATTGAAATACCCAGCCATTATCCATAAATGACACTTGCATCGTAAAAACCGAAAACCTTTCCATTCTCGGTATGTGTGTCAATGATAACTTACGTTGGAATGACCCCATGTTCGAATTTGCCAAAAATGTTGCGGAATGTTTAGGTTTTCTCAAGCGATGTAAGAAATTTCTTTCCTTCTCTGATTTGGCCTGAATATATTTAAGCATTCATCCGCCCAAAGTTGGAGTGCCCCAAAGTCCTCTTTGCACTTACTAGATAAGATCCCAAAGCATTCCTTAAAACTCATAGGTGATTCCCTTGAACTGAACGTAGTGTCTCTGGCCTCACATTGTTCTATCGCACTTTTCACCACCAATGTTCAAATCTAAATAGACTATAGCATTCCGCTCGATCAAACTTTTAATCGTAATACGCGTGTCGTTTTGAATTCTCACCAGTATACCCTTAAGTCCATTTTCGGACGTACCATGAAATATCGTGATTCCTTTCTAAGCCGTACAACTCGTTTATGGAATGCCCTGCCGTGCTCTTAATTTCCTACTTATTATAACTTCCAAAAATTTAAGACCAACGTTCATCGGTATCGCTCTTTTTTTACTCCCTAACTTTACTCTGTCCGTGCTGTGTGAAAACATTTTAGGGGTACTAAAAACTCTTTTAGCGCGCTCTAATTATAAAACAAAAACACTGTGTCATGCAACAATAGATTCCATGAACCAAGTAGATGAACAATTCGAAGAATAGGAAAAAAAAAGTTCAATATCTGCCGAAAGTTGATGAAGAAAATAAGTTGATGAAGAAAAGAAGTTGATGAAGAAAAGAAGTTGAGCGGCTGGCTCGCAACTGCCACAAAGAGGAGAAGTTTGCGCCCATAATCAGTGGAGCAGCCGCAGAGATTATACAAATAATTGTTGTGAAAAACCATAGACTATGATATACGTCATTTTTTGTTAGCATTAGTAATATTTTTCTAGTGTTTGTAATATGGATGAGTTAACCGGTTAGGGATTGACCCGGGAACAGAAAGCAGCAGACGTATATAAAAATAAGGGCTGGTACGCAGGAGAAATAAGTTAAAATTTGAACTGAACATATTAGAAACAGTGGTGTGTGTCATCACATACGTCTGTCCCGTTTGGTATAACATTTCATCCAACGTCATGGACAAAACGAGATTTTTTTTGTTTTTGTTTTTTGTTTAAAGTACTTAACACTCAAGTGGGTATGACTATACTTATGATGCCAAAGCATGTGTTAAGTTTTTCGGAAAATGGTTCAGAAAGGGAAACAAAGATGTTTCTGTTCAGTGGCTACTTGGTCCTCCGATTCAGGACGCCTTAACGAGGGGCTACATACTCCTTTGACGTTGACGAGGAAGAACAGATACGTACTGGCAATGACATGGCTGCGATGATGCAGCTCCTATTGTTAAGAATGGACGAACAAAAGAATAGCCTTGAACAAAATCGGAAGAACAAATTCGATGAACAGAAGAATAGCCTCGAACAAAAAATGGACGAATAGAAGAACAGCATTGAACAAAAATTCGACGAACAGGTTGATCAACTCTCAAAAGAGCTCGACACGGTGCGGAAACAGAACCTCTGAGAATGTTCTTTAAGCGATCCAAGGAGAAAAGAGTTGAAGCCTCCCTCATTCGATGGCCAGACTCCATGGTCTACTTATAAGTAACAGTTTGAAATGGCTGCCTGTGCAACGACTGGGACAATGAGAGAGAGGAGAGACTTCATGGTGGGAAAGACCTTAGTCTGTCCAGACCAAAGAACAACATGGTCCCTGTAAGGATTCTAATTCCAAAGGCATTCAGTGTAAAGGTCTAAAAGGGGGAGATAGTGGGAAAATGTGTACCTATTGAGGCTATATCGACCACAACGGAAACAAATGGTGCAACACCGGTTGAAACAGTTCAGAGCGTAAAAATCAAGAACAAAATTCTCTGCCTCTGTAATCCGGACGAAGATCAGCGAATCTCGGCAGAAAGACTAATCGGTGAGTACGCTGATATATTTGTTGCACAAGACGGAGAATATGGACGTACGCATATTGTGAAAACACCACATTGCGAAATGGTTTTCAACTCTTGAATTGAAGAGCGGTTACTGGCAGATAGAGATAAATCGTAAGGATCGTGAGAAAACTGCCTTCACTATAAGAAGCGGTCTTCGGCAATTTGCAGTGATGCCGTTTGGACTGTGCAAGGCCTGCCCCAAAAGATAAACACCAACTGAGAAGCTTCTTGGGACTCGCCACGTAATACAGAAGGTTCGTAAAGGATTTTGCTGGTATTGCAAAAAGCCAGCATCAACTTACGGAAATGGGTCTACAGTTCAGGTCGTCTGGAGATTTTCGCATTCGCACTTCAAGAACTGAAGCGACAGTTGTGCAATGCCCCCATCGTAGGTTACCCCACGCCCGGAAAATTGTTCATCGTGGACTCAGACGCTATCAATGTTGGAGTCGTACCTGTGATCTCCCAAGTTTATGATGGTCAAGAGAAAATGGTCGCATATTACAGCAATTTAAGAACCCTGAAGGCCAAGCAGCAAGATGGATCGAGAAGTTGCAGGGCTACGACTTTGAAGTCGTAAAATGTGAACACTGCAACCGTAAAGAAGCGAAAGAACAGGCCACTAAGAACTGAGACGCTAACGCACATCACACGGTATGGGGCAGTACCGACATCAATGATAGAGGTGAGTCACTTTTAGACTATATTTTAAGTACTAACCTCTTAATTTGCAATATTGGCAATGAGACCACTTTTATAACTAGAAACCGACAAGAAGTGCTAGATATTACTCTTGTCCCCGACAGCATAACCCAAAGGCTAACAAACTGGATGGTATCGTCTGAACACTCCTTTTCAGACCATAGATACATCCAATTCAGTCTGAGTGATACTCCCTCCAGCCAACCATCTTTCCGGAATTATCGGAAAACTGATTGGTCAAAATACAGAGAAATACTGTCAAAAACGTTATCCTCTGAACTATTAAGTCCCCCGCGTGACACTAATGAGCTTGACATGAAAGGCAGGGAATTTACTCTGGCTCTTAATCAGGCTATGGTCGCTTCCTGCCCTCTTATTCAACCAAGAGGCAAGAAAAAGCCACATTAGTGGACATCGGCACTGGGACTGCTCAGAAACGCCTGCAGAAAACTTTACAACGCAGCAACAAGCACAAGAAAAGTGACCGACTGGGACTCATATAAAGAATTATTATACAAAAAAGAACTGAGGAAGGCAAAGCGACAATCATGGAGGTCATTCTGTGACAAAATTACAGAAACCTCTGAGGCATCGCGGCTAAGAAAAATCCTCTCCACAAATCCTATGATGCCTAGCTGTTTGAATAAAACCGATTGCTCTTGAACAACCTCGAGTGATGAATCACTCAACCTGCTTCTGGACACCCACTTTCCAGGTAGCTCCCAACTCGCGGCCAGTAGCAGCCCAAACAGGCCTACTGCAACCATGACCAAAATTCATGGTCTGATTACGAGAGACAAACTGCTCTGGGCGCTGCATGGCTTCAAACCATACAAGTCTGCTGGTCCGGATGGTATAATACCTGCCGAGCTACAGAGGTCCTCAGATATTATTCTACCAATGTTAGAAAATATTATGAAGAGCTGTGTAGAACTTATCCACATTCCACTGTTATGGAGAGAAGTCAATGTAGTATTCATTCCCAAAGCTGTAAAATGTTCTCATGTAGTCCCAAAGGACCTCAGACCTATAAGTCTATCATCATTCCTTCTGAAAACTTTAGAACGACTGATTGATATCCATATTCGAGCTAAAGTTGATCCAAGACTTCTGTCTACGGCTCAACATGCCTACTGTAAAGGAAAGTCAGTGGAAATGGCTTTGCACTCTCTGAGTAGCCACATCGAACGATCCCTACAATATAAAGAGTACACAATGGTTGCTTTCCTGGACATAGAGGGCGCCTTTAACAACGTCAACACATCCGCAATCACGACTGCGCTGTCAACTCTGCAGGTAGACGACTCACTTGGGGAGTTGATCGGTCTAATGCTAAAAAGCAGGATAATCAACTCCAAACTGGGTGAGACTTCTGCTAAAAGATATGTCAGTACCGCAAGGCGGTGTCCTCTCTCCCCTTCTCTGGAACTTAGTAGTTAACGAACTACTGTAATACCTGGAAGCGGGTGGTAGCAGAGTGATTGCCTATGCGGATGACGTTGCCATAGCCGTCTCAGAAAAACATCTTAATACCATTAAAGAACTCCTCCAAGTAAATCTCAACAGATTAACCCGCTGGGCAGATCGCTGTGAATTGGGAATAAACCCCCATAAAACTGATGTTGTCCTCTTTGCTAGGAAATATAAAATTCCAATCATAGACCCTCCTTCAATAAACGGTACCAGTTTAGTTTTCTCCGACACAGCAAAATATTTGGGTCGCATTTTTGACAGGAAACTAAACTGGAAACCTAACATTGAAGAAAGAGTCAATAAAGCTACAATAGCTTTATTCTCTTGCAAAAAAGCCATTGGGAACAAATGGGGCCTTCAACATCGCATAACCCACTGGCTATACATCTCGGTCATAAGACCGATACTTACTTACGGGGTGGTTGTCTGGTGGACGGCCTTAAAGAATGCAGTCAACCGCGTTAAACTAAGCAGAATCCAAAGAACAGCATGTCTATGCACAAGCGGAGCCTTGCGGTCTACCCCCTCTGCGGCATTAGATATTCTGCTTCACTTGGCACCCCTCGACATTCTTGCAAGCAAGACTGCAACTATTCGCCTTAAAGCGACTAAACAGTGGACAAATAATTCATTTGGCTGCGGTAATATTCTTAATACATTAGGAATCCTCATAGAGAACATCGATTACACCATACCTGAACTGTGGTTTGACAAAAACTTCCATGTAAGCTTCCCCTCTAGATCATTCTGGGAGGAGGATGCTTTCATGGAGGACAAGTCAATCCATCTCTACACAGATGGATCTAAAACCGATGGCAGAGTTGGTGGCGGTGTTTTCTCAGATAAGCTAAATCTAAGCCTCTCTTTCCGCCTTCCAAATCACTGTAGCGTGTTCCAGACCGAAATTTTGGCGATTAAAGAAGCTCTGTCCTGGCTGAAGAAAAACGTGATATCTGCAAAGGATATTCGCATATTTTCGGATAGTCAGGCCGCCATCAAGTCCCTGGACTCGGTCTCATTATATTCTAAAACCGCCCTTGAATGCCGATCATCTCTCATGGAGATGGCAGAGCAGTTCAACATTCACCTTTGTTGGGTACCGGGCACAGAGACATTCCAGGGAACTGCAGAGCCGATGAACTCGCTAAAATTGGAACCACTCTACCTATCCTACCGGACAAATGTAGTATGGGTATACCAATATATACCAAGATTCATCTATTAGCTTTCTTCTACAACGACCTAAACGATCTAGAAAAATTAGACGTTAACAGACTCCTACGCGTTATTATAAGCTCAAACTGGTTCCAGTAGTAAGAAGATCATAGATCCACGTGGCAACACAATGGGCCAATAGGCCTAAGTGGGTTGGTATTTCCAACAGCCACTCTTACCTAACCTAACCTAAGCATTTTTATATTTATTTCCTTAATATATTTACTTCATTATAATAAATATCATAAGCATAATAAATATAATAAGCAAGAGTAGAAAGAATTCAAATTCCCAACATATGAAGAAAAAGTAAAAAAGAGACTGAAGAACATCGTCACATGGGGAATAGAAATAAAAACTCAAAATGAGTACACCCCTAAAAATCTCACCATCAAAAGAAAGCTGCACAGTTACTGTGTATGCTTTACACAAAGAAAACAAAGTACAAAATCCAAGCAAGCTTCCACCAATTATTGCACTGAAAGAAAATATTCATACCTATAGCTTGCTCAAATTTTTGGATAAAAATAAAACTAATGTTAGTACAGCACTAATAAACAATAATGATATCAAAATTAATATGGTTGAAGGAGAGAGGAGAGAAGGAAAATACAAAAGCCTCAATAAATACTAAACCAGAGAAAAATACAATGGTATTTCTATGAGAATTAGAAACATACTTGGGATGAAAGTTTAGATTCATACCTTATGTAAATCAAAATTACAATAGTGTCCCAATGCAAAAACTGTCAAAAGTATGGGCATATGCATAAATAACACAGCTGAAACCCAAGATGTGTAAAGTGTGCAGGAATCATCATACCAAAGAATGTATTATATTAAGAAAGAAGATGAGCATCCTAAATGTAACACTGCAATTAAAACCATTATATAGGGTTTTCCAATAAGGACTTGACAAATTTTTTTTTTAATAAAACGCAAACCATTTGAGATATTTCAAAAACTTTATTATCGGCTTGAAGTACAATCAAAACATTTATGAATGGAACTCGACTTCGTTCATATGGCCACCGCGGGCACGTTTGCAGCGGTCGATTCGTTGGACCCCATTTTCAACGACTTGGCCACACATTTTGGCCGAAACGGCCGCTATTTCACATTCAATGTTGGCTCTGAGCTCTTCCAACGTCGTCGGCGTGTTGGTATAAGCCAGTGACTTAACGTAGCCCCACAGAAAATAGTCAAGCGGCGTTAAATCGCACGAATGTGGCGGCCCATTTCTTGAGATAAAACGCTCACCATTCTTACTCTTCAATAAATCGATTGTAGCGTGTGCTGTGTGGCTTGTGGCATCATCCTGTTAAAACCACATGTCGTCCAAGTCCTTATCTTCCAATTCGGGCCAAAAATAATCGGTGATCATGGCGCGAAAGCGCTGATCGTTCACAGTAAAGTGACGATCGTTATCGTCGACGAAAAAATATGGTCCAATAACGCCGCCGGCATGCAAACCGCACCAAACAGTTATTTTTTGTGGATGAAGTGGTGATTCATGAAGCACATGTGGATTTTCACCCGACCAATAACGCATATTTTGCTTATTGACGAGCCCATTTAGCCAAAAATGAGCTTCGTCGCTGAAGATGATTTTGCGATGAAATTCATCATCTTGGCGCATCTTCTCCAGAACCCAATCGGAGAACGTACGTCGCTTCAAATGGTTCATCGGCTTCAATTCTTGAGTCAGCTTGATCTTGTATGAGTGTAAACCAAGATCCTTACACAAAATACGCCATAATGTGGTCTGAACGATGCCCAATTCTTGAAAACACCGTGGAATTGACTGATTTGGATCGTTTGCTACGGACGCCTATTTTTTCGATATTTCGACCAACCCGTTGTCTCACTGACATGGCAACATGACACAACGAATATGTAGACTCAAATTTTTGCTCTAAACTTGTTATTGCCTGTCTACTAGGGCGAGAATTACCACCGAAAATTGGAGTTAACACTCTTAAAGTTGCAGTCACCGACTCCGAATTTCGGTAGAAAATTTTTTTAATTTGCAGACGTTGCTCGTTCGTGTACTTTACCATGATGAAAATGTTGAGTTTACTGAATAAATTGCCAGTGACAGTTTGATGATTAGTGAAAGAGTGCGTTCACAAATTAAATTCAAAATTGTCAGTGGCAACAAAAGAAACCACAAAATAGCTCAAATGAGGAAGCACAAAAGATCAAAACTTACACAAGAGTCCATAAAAAGAAAAACTTAAAGATCAAGTGATCGCCAAAAAGGACGCAAGACAAAAGACAGCGGGTCAAAAATTGCATATGCTCAGGCAGCATCACAAACAATTCAGATATTAGCAGAGAAAGCCGCAATACACAACTTAGTGTCAAACACTGACATGGAAATCCTCATGAAACATTCTAAACAGAATTGCTTCCATGGAAAAATGCAATAAAACGATATTAGATAGAATAATATTGCTAAAGAGACAGAAGAGCAACAAAAAGACAAACATGATGAATAAAATAAAAATTCGTGAATAGAATGGTAATGGTATCGAGAATCGAAAAGGACGAGATGCAAGTGACTCTCGACCTAAACCAGATAGATATATGTTCATTGATAACTGACTTCCAACTTCAAGGATAAAATTTATATAAATCCCCACATGCTCACAATTGTGCAAAAGTGGCTGCAGTGTTAATAAAGAATACGGTAGAACACCATATAGAAGCAAAAACCCAATTTATAGACTAAAGAAAAATTATTTTAAAAATCATTTAGATAGCGTAATAGATTCCCAATATATTAATAGCGGAAGGGGATTCAAGAATAAATATTGGGGGTCCGGATTAAGAAATACTAGAAGCAGAGAATTATGAAACTATTAAATAAGATGGCGCCAAATGTCAATCAACGGGAAAACCTGCCTACTGGCCAACAGATAGGAACAAAATCCCAGATCTTGTCGACTTCCTATATCTAAAAATATATCTTCAAATCAAATAAATGTAGAAGAAGGGCCTGATCTTCAGTTATGTTTTAATTTATTACATGGCGCTGCGAACGAGGCGTTTCTTTGACTGTACTTTTATTACTGTGTTAGATCTTAGGCACTAACTTAACATGATACATATTATGTATTTATAGATGTTTAGTATATTAGGAGAGAGAGAGTTATGTTATGCATACTTTGATGTGCTGGTAGCCATACAGGGTGACCCTGAAGTATGACATCAACCTCTTACATCTCCCTCCTAAGTTTACAAAAGTATTTTCGTTATTTATTTGTTTGTTTTATATCTTACTTATAATTTGTACTTCGTTTATATTTATATGTATAACTTGTTAAATTTAATTCATTTTATAAGCTATAATTAATTTAAACTTAAATTTTGTTACTATGAGTAATTGACTGAAAATGTGGTCTAGGTCACTTTTCAAATATGAAATAAGGCCAATTTTTGAATTTTTCACGGCACCAGTAGTTAGTCTTAAGAATATCAATAAAGAGGACGCATTTCGGCGTAGCATAAAATAAATAATCTCATTACTCAACAACCAACATTAATTCACCCCATCGTGCTGAAACCAAAGTCCATCTCTAATTTCAGCTCACAAAAGTTCGATAATCATGGCTCTGTAGCGCTCATCGTTGACCGAAATGGCATTTCCTGCAGCATTTTCGAATTAAAATGAGCCAGTAATGCCACCATTCCAAAATCCGCACCAAACTGTCACTCTCTGCGGATGCATTGACTTCTGGACAATCATGTGCGGGTTTTCCGATCTCCAGATGCGGCAATTTCCTTTGTTAACATAGCCGCAGAGATAAAAATGTGCTTGGTCAGAAAAACGGGTTTTTCGGCCAAATTCGACGTCCAATTCGCGCTGCCGTAAGGTCCAAACTGAGAAGCGATAACGAAGCGGATGGTGGTTCGCCTTCAATTGCTTGAAAGAGAATAATCCGAGATTTTATAGCAAAATTCTCATCAGGCTGGTGCGTGAAATGTTTCGTTGATGAGAAAGATGGGGAGCTGATGTTCCTGGATTGAGTCAAACACTTTCAAGCACATACGCCACAATCTTGTCAGTACATATCGTACGACGACGGTGACCGTGAGTGTTATCTGCAAACAACCCAGTCTGACGACTTTCTTGCACAAACTTGCGAACAACAGGTGCGGTGGGAGTTTCATTTTAGCCGAAACTTCTTTTAATAAACGCACTGATTGGGCAGCACAGCACTCATTTTTCAAATAAGTTTGCAATATTTACCAAGTTTGTTCAAGCGTAAAGCGATTCATTTCGTTCTGCGGAGATATAGTACTGATTGACGGTCAAGATATCATGTAGGAAAGAGCTTCAGTGTCAATATAGCATAAGATTACAAAAGAAACTTGTATTTGGACCACGTACTACATTCAAGTATGTAGAAACAGGATTTTTTTTTGTTTTAAATATGATTCAAGTCGACTTTTCATTAGATTAAAGTTGAATAAAAGATTTATTAGACGATAATTCACAAATTTTATTTTTTCAAATAATGTGAATTCACAGTTAACCAATATCATTCAACTAAAAATAATACAAAAAGGCATAATTGTCTTTATAAAATATACATTCTTAAAATAGAAAGTAAATATTGCTTATTATATAAAAAAAAATTTAATAACGTAACAGCATTATGATTATATTTTAATTAATTGAATTTGTTGAGAAAAAAATATGCACATTCATCCATAACCAAAATATTGTGTAAAACGGAATTTTTTTTTGTTTTATTTTAATGCACTCGTAGGTACATTTAATAATACAATATTTGAAGAAAAGGCACATAAGGAGTTTTTCCAAGCACTACAGTCTGCAAGTGCCCTATTTTGAAATTCTGTGCTTCAATCGTATTGTGAAAAAGACTAGGTAAATGCTTTACTTACAAAATCTCGGGTCAAAGAATAGCATATTTTATTAACAGCATTTTAAAGTACATAAAGTACTCTGACCAGAGTTGTTTAGAATCTAAGCAGTTAGAAACTGTGATTTGATCTCAACTGTTTCTTATTCTTTTTTCAATATTATCTTACTCGATCAAACTAAGCAGGAGTTAAATAATTACAGTTGTGCTCTCAGATTAATTCTTAGAATTTTGAAATGCAATATTTCCGAAATTGTGATTAGAAAAATTTGGATTGCCTAAGAACTTATCGGATAAAAGCTTCCATTTAAAATAATTTCTTAAAACATTAAAAAAAAAATGATAAAAACGCAAGTATTTGGAATTTTTAGTTTATTTTAGTACTGTACAGTTTAGTTAACTCCTCTTCTGTTAAGTAAGTAAGTTGATTAAGTTAAGAATAATAATTTAAAAATCGTTTGCATCATTTAACTCGTCTTAAATTTCGATTGAAAGATTCAAAAGCATTGGGCATCGTGGCTCAAAGAATGTGTCTATTAATGCAAAAATAATGGTTAATAGCCAGTTTTTACTTAAACTTCAGTCTTTCAAAGAAACTACTACATTTTCATTGAATTTACTATATAACATTGGTCGACTTGAATTTGAATTTGTTTTGAAGTCGTGTGGAAATAAGAAAAACAGTTTCTTCGTTTATATTTATAAACGGTGATGCCAATATACTGAAATTAATACCCTTTGTTGGTTACCTTTTTCTTTCCTAAATGAAAGCTGGATTCCAGGAGTTTGTTCTTTTTAAAACTCTAATATAATATTATTTTGCTCAATTTATAATTTTGTATAACGAAATATGTAGTAGTATGTATTGTTTCAATGAAACATTCACGAAAAGCACATTTTACCAATTTTTACCGCAAATAAAATTTATAATTTATAAAAATTATAATAAAATAAAGGGATTAAAAAACTAAAATTCATGAAAATTAAATAACGCTTATACGAGTACAGTTTCAACTAAATAATTTTAGTAACTTAGATACCAAATCAGATCTTTTGGCATGGCCAGCAAGATCGCCCGATTTAATCATCATCATTCTTTCTGGCTACTTGAAGTCGCGGGCTTATGCCAACAAGCATCAGACAATCGCAGCCCTTAAGGAGAATATTCGAACAGTTTTCACCGGAAATCTTGCGGAAAGTCATGGAAAATGCGATTAAACGGGCACAAATGCATATCAACACTGGCGGCAGTCACATGGCAGATATCATCTTTTCCACTTAACAGAAACAATTGTAAAGGTCCAAATAAAGATTTCCAGCACCCAAAATCATTTTTTTTTATTTAGAAAAAAAGTAATTCAAAAACAAAATTGGATGATTAATTTTGCGCTACCTTGTATTTTAGTCGAGATATTTGACTGCAACATCAAATATATGTATGGTTTCATGTGTGTACAACAAAAATAGGAGATGCTCTCCCTTACTCTTTTTTGCTGATATTTCCATTCAATTCACGGCATTAGTAGATATGACCATATATCTGATTACGTGAGAGTTTTCTTAGGCTGTAATCTCAAAGAATACATCTGCATAAGAAATTGTATTTTTCTACACAAAGTTATTTATACTCAGCGTGTATCCTACTTGTACAACAGATTATGTTTTAGTAGGTCCCACAAAGGTCTTAATTTAATCTCCCCTCGTAGCAACTCCTCGCGCCTTTTTTTCGTTCATGCCGTAAGATTATGGAACTCATTACCAACCCAAATTAAATCTATTAGAAATCCGTCAGAATTGAAAAGTGCAATCCTCCTTTATTTCTCAACCATAAGCCCAAACATAAGTCCACTTCCTAATTCTTGATCGAATGAAAGCCATTTTTCCCTCAATATTCCATACTTATTTGCCGTTACCCCCCCCCCCCCCACCATCGTTAACTTTTTCGAGATTAAGTACTATTTGTAAATTAGTTATTACTTAAGTTGTCAAATTATGCTAATAGTTTAAAAAGCTAACTACTAAAACAGATTGTGTACCTCAATGTACAAACCTTTAAATTAATTTAATAAATGAAATTAATAATAAATTAAATACTCGTATTGGTTTAACGATATTCAGTTCATAAATTTTGTTTGAAAGGAAATTGTCCAAGTGTCTTTAAAGCCCAGTTATTTGCATGTGTGTATATACGAGGGCGGGTCAATAAGTCCGTGACTTTTGGAATAAAACACAGATTTTTTGATGAAAAAATAATTTTATTTTTCAACGTAGTCTCCCTTGAGCTCTATACACTTTGTCCAACGCTTCTCCAATTTTTTTATCCCTTCCAAAAAAAATGATTTGTCGAGGTCCTCAAAATAGGCCTTTGTTTGCGAGATGACTTCATCATTGGAGTCAAATCTTTTTCCACCAAGCCATTTCTTCAGGTTTGGGAACAAGAAGTAGTCGCTCGGAGCCAAATCTGGAGAATAGGGTGGATGAGGGAGCAATTCATAGCCCAATTCATGGATTTTTGCCATGGCAACTGCACATGTGTGCACCCTTGCATTGACTTGGTTTTTTGGTTTTTTTTCGCAAGAAATTAGTGAGTAGTCTGATAAAAATAGCTGTCAAACACAAACTAACTGACGCAGCAAGTTTAAATTTTGACAGGAGTCAACTGACAGATGCCTGTTGACAGGAGCAGTGTTGCTGTTTCAGTAAAGAGGTCAGAAATTCAAAAAGTCACGGACTTATTGACCCGCCCTCGTATATGTACAATAAAGAAAGAGAGAGAGATCAAGACTTAAGGCACTGAGTACCTATTGATTGCATACAGAAACTGTAGCAGATGTTTCAGTGCTCTACAAAACCCAAACAACCGTAACAAGGTCAGAATATGATAACGAAGCGGTAGATATATTAGCAAGGAAGGGTTCTAACTAGAACCCTACAGAAGCTGATATTTTCTGCGGTGTCCCTAATTCTAAACTCAACAGCCTATTGGACTGGTGCGAAAAGGATCTACTCCTAGTATACCGACATAAACAAATGACAGGCTGAAAGAACCATATATACCTATATATTAAACAAAAAAGTCGTCATATACACAAGAAATGGTATCTAGAGGCTTTTACAACTTCTTCATAGAATACTTTGGTTTAACAAAATGTCCTGTCAGCCGAAACTTAGTGCCACAAACACAGAACATGTATCTTGTTACTTTGCCACTTTTAGTGACATAAAGAGGTATTGATATCATTCTTAAAACTGCAGTTAGTGAGTTTCTCAAATTTATGAGAAGTTCCTAATCCATTAGGATTTCCACACGAAGTAATCCAGCTGCCGTAGTCCCTATTTCTGTTCTGTTAATTCTATAAATAATATTTACAATAAATACAAACAGTTTTTTCCATAACTTTGAATGCATAAAATCATGCATATACGAGTACCTACTTCTAATTATCAAAATACACTTATACTTCTGCAATAAATTTTTTTTTCATTCACTTAAGTAAGTTTGCCAACTATGTAGTTATTTATTTATTTGTTTTCTACAGATAAAAGTTTGGTTGCTGTAGTTTACCATATAACGAAGTTTCGATTTTTTTACACCGTAAATAACTTTTTCAAGTTTGCGTCTTTACTGAAGTCTCCATATTAACAAACTGATAATGAAAAAAAAACTATATTGGATAGAAAAATAATTGGAGGATATACATGGTTTTGTACGATACGTATTATATATTTAACAGTTAGTACAAGGATGGTATGCACATGTACTTACATTCTTTTCTTAAAGAACTGGGTATAGCTACACTTATAATGCCCATGCATGTGTTAAGATTTTTGGAAAATAGGATATCGAGAGAATGAATGGTGTTTGGGCTCAGTTGCGTTTTCGCTACAAGGGTGACATCCAACGTTTAATTGAACTTGTTGTATTTTAAGCGACCACTCATCTCACGTGGTTTAAGTTGCCTGAGCAAAAGTATATCCTTCGGGCGCGGTTGGGATTTGAGCGTCGAACCGATCGACTTGAGCCACTCCCATGGACACCCACTCGCCCCATGCATATGGCCGTCGTGTATGTAGATATGACTTTATTTGTATACATTTTTATGCGGAGATTTGTATGATGCATAGATGCATATTTAAACTTTTTCTCTATTTTTTTATTATTTTAAAGTTGATAAATAATCCCATATTATTACCAGTACATATACTCGCGTGTTAGACTATATCTGTAATGCAATGTAAACAATATTATCAAAATATATATTTTATTAATTTTTTTATCGTGTAACCTTTTTCAAGAACCAAAGCCGAGTTTTCTTTAATCGAATAACATTGAACCTGACCATTGTAGTGGTAGTTTTTTGTTTGTACAATACGTGTCGTGTTCATTTTGAGTAATAAAACTGATCCAAGAGGATGGTTTATACTCGTACGTTAAAAAAGCGTATGGGATGAAACCCATAATCCAACGTTTTTATCGTAAATTTTTACACGAAATGGCTGCTATCCTAAAGATATCTGCGAAAAGGTTTATAGACATTTTATTACTGTGTTTATACGAATTTATTTTTGCTTTATTTTTGGAGTCACAGGTAAAATGTGTTGGCGCCACGAAACTAAATCGTAAATTTTCATCAAACAGAAGAGAAAATGTGTGTGCAATAAAGTCTTAAAAAATCCAGTTGTGCTTAATAAAATGCAAAACAAAACAGCATCTGTATTAAAAAATATTGCAATTTGAGGCCGTTCAATTTGACCCTTTATTCTTAAATACGTGTATGCATTTACTCTTACTCTCTGTGTACATGTTATTATATTCTTTCGTAGCTGCCTTTGTCTATTGAATGATCATACTAAAAACACTTGACTTTCTAAACTATAAACCAACTACTGTACATAATGTAATCTATCCCTATTAAAATAAAACACTTCGTTTACCGCTGTTAACTTCTGTAGTTTCTTAGTAAATAAAGTATACTGTGGGAAATGGTCTTAATGAACATGCACAAGTTATAAGAAAATGTAAGCAGTATACTTTTAATTTTTTAATGAACTTAATTAAGAGTCAGTAAATGGTTATAGTAGAAAAAATGTTTTGAATTTAATCACTTTTAATAACTTAGCTGCACTGTTTTTTTATATTAAATAAGAAGTTTCTGCTTAGATTTACCTATGTTTGCTGTGAGGGAGTCAATATCTTTCGGTTTTCTCTTTCGTGGTCTTCCTTTTTGTCGTGGTACTTGTGGAAGACCTGATATAACATGGGAAGCTGGCACATATAATCCGGTAGGAACAATTCTATTGGGGTCATTCGGACTTGAAGAACCATTTGCTGGTGAACCAAATTGGGAAGCGTATGAACATGAATTGACTAAAGTCGAAGGTGTTGTTGGGACATCTAAAGATATTCCGTAATGTAGTCTAAAGTAAAGCAAAATTAGTTAAAATAATTGGTTAACATTTTTTAAAACTTACCTGCAAAATATAACTGAATCTTTAATTCCGAATTGATCGCCTTTATTTAAGGTTGTATTGCACATAGCACAGCTAAAACAATTTACATGAAAAACTAAATTTCGTGCTCGCATAACTAATTCAGAAGAACTTATTGAAGCTAAGCATCGAGAACATCTTCTGGTCCCGAAAAGTCTGGAAAAAGCATAAAAATCATTATCATTATTTATGGGCAGATATATATTTTTGCTTTGAAGTTCCAGCTTAAGCATAACATTTCACATACCTATTTGTGCCCTATATCTTAAGAATACAAATATATATAACACATATATGTACTCGTAGTATCTGCGTACGTATGTATATACAATGCTTAGGAAAAAAAAACATACAATAAACTTCTTCCATCAAATCGCATGATTTTGCAAATATCATTTAAATTATAGTGTACCGCTAATAATGGTCCTATCGACAGTTATTTAGTGGGTGCGCAATCGAAGATTATTAGTTACAGATGAGAGTGGCAAGACGATTCTTATGAAAACTTTTTGATTTTGAAATGAACAGAAGTCAAAATCATGTCTGAAATTATATGAACAAAATTCACTACTGCATTCGTAAAGCCATTCATTTGTTTCTTGTGCATTTCTTTCTATAATCGTTCTATGTGTGATCTACGAGTATGTACATAAAGGTATGCTATTATGGTACATTGACGGTATACGTTCATATTTTAACTTCAAATATTTTATATACATGTATAAACACATGTAACTAAAGAAATAGATAACGCAAACAGTTCACTTAAGACCAGGGTAGGCAGTTTGTTTTTCAGCTTATTATTTTGTACGCAGATGATTGGGACCTTTGATTTTTTGCCGACTTTGGTGCCGACATTATATCAGAAATTTAGATTTTCGGAGGTTGGCCATCGCCTGTCGAAAGAGTGATTTCAAAATATTTTTCTATTTTCGATGTATCATTGAAGATGTGGATTCAGCATTTCTTAAATTCTAATCGATACGGAAGAAAATACTTGTGATCACGCACTGTACATCATGTACATTTGTTCGTATTATACGAGTGTTATAATATTAGAAGCAATGTGTTTCTAACGGGATACATGGGTCTTATTAGATATTCCAAAATACATATGTACATATATGTATGCACATGTATCTATGATATTAACTTAATATAATTTGAGGTTAAATGTTGTTTGAAAGATATATTCCTTAATGTTTTTTGCTTATTAAGTATAAGTTCAAAATGTGATCCAATGTACTCGTATGTGTACGAGTATATGTACATTATATATACATTAGAGCATATTCTTATTTTTATTTGTTTATCCGAGCAAGTGGTAATGAATTACACATATGTATGTACATTCACGTGTACACGTATTCAAAGAAAAAAGGTTAAATGATATTTCCTTGTATATTCATTATAATACATTACTGCATTATCCTATTATTGAAATATCTCAAACTACTCGTATATAAAATTTAATTTTACAAGTGCATACATATAAAAATATAAATGAGAACGCATTTTATTACCCGCTCTGCGCAAAAAAAAAGCAAGCAAATGACTTAATTTTTTGTGTATTCTTTTCCGTATCCTTCTTCATTCTCTTAACATAATACTCAGTCAGCAGAGATCTTAGTCTTCTTGATAGTACAAAAACTCCAAAAAACACAGATGGAGAAAAATGAATTATGATTATTACCATGTAAAAGAGCAAGCGAAATGTCAAAGAGACATGTTTAAATATATGATTATGTTTTTCTGGGCTCGAAATCTGATATGGTCACATGTTTACAATCTTTGCTTAACCGATTTATCATAGAATGCTAAAGACAGTGCGTATTCTAGTGCGTTGATGTGGGCCTTCCTGTATTCATCACATTCTATTTTAGCATTTTCAAGTTATGTACGATATGTACTCGTGTCTAGCAACGCGACTTTTTGAGGTGCTACTGATTTTAAGGGCATATATAAGGGCGTAAAAAAGAAACTTTTTTTCCCCCAATTTTTGTATTCATATATCATATGAATAAGAATGTTTAATTTATAGTTTCATATTGATTTGTGTATTATTTATTTGAACATTGCCAACACGTATCTACATAGATAGAAATATGTATGTAAATAGGCGTTCATACATATAATTTGAATTCAGATTGAATCGAATTGGACGGCAATTAATCACGTTACCTATTGCTCTATTTAATCAACAGAAAAAGAAGAGTTTTATCCGCTTAAATATTGTTGTAATACACATCAATTAGAGTAATACTATATTTACTTTTTTCCGTTTGGAATAAGTGTCTTATCACATCTTGTACATTATGTTGTTTTATTGTCATAAATGAATGACTTTCACCACGCACATTCGTTCTAGAACAAAACACGTCCAATTGTCAGACTAGATTCGAAGAAGAAGATGAAAAAAGAAAGAATTGGATCACTCCAATAAAAAATCCTTATCATACTTTCGGCTGTACTTATGTGGTGGCGGGAGATAGAACAGCCTGTAATATAGTTTTCAAATCCGCGAAGTTAGCCAACCCTACAAGAGATAGAGAAGCAATCCAAATATGAGGGAAAAATATGTATGTAGCATTGGATGCATCTGCTGCATATTTAAATGATAGGAAAAGAAAGAAGAAATAGACGAGTAATAATAGCGTATTATCTTTGGTAAATAGAAAAAAAAAGTTTAGAGTATCATATTTGGACAAAATAACATATGTTTACGTATGTAGACATTTCTGTAAAAATTTTAATATACAACTTCTGATGTCATGATCGGTGCTTTTCGTACTGTTAACATCCAAGATAGCCTTAGCTTTTGTAGTTTGTTGAGTCCAGGACGTATTCTATTTTGCTTTGGTTTATGGGACAGAATGGTTGACATAGAGGTAACCATAGATATACAAATTACTGTCTAGTTTTCCCAAGTAGACTTTTGCTGAACTCAAGCGAGATCCTAGATTTTATGCATGCGCTTTTGATGAGGGGGTTCCAGATAAATATTTAATTGGAGGTTATTCGTAGGAGTGTTACACCCTTAATATTTTGTAGCTTTGGCAAAGGGTGTTAAATTTTCCGTAGGGTTCCGTTCATTCTTTTAGAATTATTAATGGTTAACTTATGTTATATGTATTTATAATTTATAATACAAGGTGGCGCAAAATTAATCACAGTATCGGAAGATAGTATATTTTTTTGCAAATGGCGTCGTATGTCAATCATATTTGATATTTGTGAACTAGAAAGCTGCAGTATACAAACAGGCAATCAATGGAGAGCTATACTCCTTAAGAGCGTGGAATAATTGTGTCGATGTTTTTGACCAATAGTCGGTCGGTGGTGTTAGCGCAGCGTGAATTTCGACGTCGATTTCCTAATCGTGTCGCGCCAACTGGGCAAACATTCCGAAGCTTAGCTACTCGACTCGAACATAGTGGAAACACAGGAGATGATGCAGGCGTGGCCGCCACCGGACTGGTCGTTCGGTCGACAATATCGAGGTTGTGGCTGCCGATGTCGCTGAGAATGAAGAAACTGCAACCAGACGACAGGCCACGCAATTGGACACCACCAAACGGACACTAAAGCGAATTATAGTGAAAGACTTACACATGTTCCGGTACAAAGTGCAAACAGTGCATCGGTTAATACCTCCTGACCGTCAGTCGCTTGTGATTTACTGTAATGCCATCCTCAATATCAACAACGAAGAGGATGATTTTGTGTCGAAAATCATCATGAGCGACGAGGCGAATTTCCACTTAAAGCCATTACATCCACTTAAAGGCACGTTGTGGTGGGGCGTTCACTCGGTAGGAGTGATTGGGCCGTATTTTGAGGACGCCATCGGCAATAAGGTCACTGTTACTGGCGAACGGTACAGGGAAATGATAAAAGACTTCTTACTGCCGGAATTGGATTAGAGGGGCTTGGTGAAAATGTAGTTTCAACATCACGGTGCAACCGCCCACACAGCACGAGCTAAAATGGATATTTTGAAGGAAGCGTTTCCTTGTCGCGTAATCTCCCGTTTTGGCGATTTGGCATGGCCAGCAAGATCACTCGATTTAACTATCCCAGACTTCTTTCTTAGGGGCTACTTCAAGCCGCGGATTTATGCCAACAAGCCTCAGACAATCGCAGCTTTTAAGGAGAATGCGAACAGTTATCACCGGAAATCTTGCGTCATGGAAAATGTATTTACACTGGTGGCAGCCACTTGGCTGATATCATCTTTTCCACTTAACAGAAACTATTGTAAAGATCCAAATAAAAATTTCCATCATTCAAAATATTTTTTTTTTTATTTAGTTAAAAAGTAATTCAAAAACAAAATTGGATGATTAAGTTCGCGCCACCTTGTAAAGGGTTTTCCAATAGGGACTTGACAACTTTGAATTTAATTTGTGAATGCACTCTTTCACTAATCATCAAACTGTCACTGTCAATTTATTCAGTAAACTCAATATTCTCATCAGGGTAAAGTACACGAACGAGCAACGTCTGCAAATTATAAAAAATTTCTACCGAAATTCGGAGTTGGTTACTGCAACTTTAAGAGCGTTAACTCAAATTTTCGATCGTAATTCTCACCCTAGTAGACAGTCAATAACAAGTTTAGTGCAAACATTTGAGTCCACATATTCGTTGTGTGATGTTGCCGTGTCAGTGAGATAACGGGTTGGTCGAAATGTTGAAAATATCGCTGCCGTTCAGACGTCCTTAGCAGACGATCCAAATCAGTCAATTCCACGGCGTTTTCAAGAATTGGGCATTGCTCAGACCACATTACTTTGCGTATTTCGCGTAAGGATCTTAGTTTACACCCATACAAGATCAAGCTGACTCAAGAATTGAAGCCGATGGACAATTTGAAGCGACGTACGTTCTCCGATTGGGTTCTGGAGAAGATGCGCCAAGGTGATGAATTTCATCGCAAAATCATCTTCAGCGACGAAGCTCATTTTTGGCTCAATGGGTTCGTGAATAAGCAAAATATGCGTTATTGGTCGGGTGAAAATCCGCATGTGCTTCATGAATCACCACTTCATCCACAAAACATAACTGTTTGGTGCGGTTTGCATGTCGGCGGCGTTATTGGACCATATTTTTTCATCGACGATAACGATCGTCACGTTACTGTGAATGGTCAGCGTTATCGCGCCATGATTAGCGATTATTTTTGGCCCGAATTGGAAGATATGGACTTGGACGACATGTGGTTTCAACAGGATGATGCCACAAGCCACACAGCACACGCTACAATCGATTTATTGAAGATTAAAAATGGTGAGCGTGTTACCTCAAGAATTGGGCCAGTCGATTGGCCGCCTCGTTCGTGCGATTTAACGCGACTTGACTATTTTCTGTGGGGCTACGTCATTGGTTTATGCCAACACGCCGACGACGTTGGAAGAGCTCAGAGGCAACATTGAACGCGAAATAGCGGCCGTTTCGGCCGAAATGTGTGGCCGAGTCGTTGAAAATTGGGTCCAACGAATCGACCGCTGCAAACGTGCCCGCGGTTGCCATATGAACGAAGTCGAGTTCCATTCATAAATGTTTTGACTGTACTTCAAGCTGATAATAAAGTTTTTGAAATATCTCAAATGGTTTGCGTTTTATTTAAAAAAAAAGTTGTCAAGTCCTTATTGGAAAACCCTATATTATTAATGAATGACAGTTATACGTACATCGGCATTTTCACATGTTCATGTACATAATATTGTAGCTATTTTTGTTAAATATGATTAGGTCATTTGAAAACGAATAGATACATCTGTCTTATTGGATTCACCATTTTCGCCTTCGGGGATTTCACTTAGCAGAGATGCGGTGAGAGGCCTACTTAAATAATATGTTGTTAAATAATGTTGTATTAAATAGAAGAGAGCTGAGTTCAAGTTACAAACCATAAACAATAAAATAATGTGGTACGTAAAACAGAATTACGGCTTTTGGAGGTAACATATCAATAAATTCTATGAATCCAACATGTTATCAACAAATATTGTTATTTTCAACAACAGTTCTTTTAAACTCCAACTTGGAGTGCTTAATTTTATTTTTGTTAAGATACTCATTATATACGAGTAGCATTATGAATCAATATATATTGTAATTGGTATTGGATAGTTAATTAGATTATCGAACGTGTGTACTCCTATGCGTGCAAGAGAGATCAATCAGCTTAGCTCACATTTTTTCACATCATTATGTTTGTGCGTAAACAGGGTGTGCCGAATGAAGGACGGAAAACGTTGAAGAGTGATTTGTAGATATATTTTAAGAAAAAAAAAATGTATAGTTTGGGAGGGGAGATATAGAAGTTTTAGACAAAACTTTAGGTTGCTCAATTTCGCCTCTTATTTCATAAGTACGAGTATGTGTACTTTAAATGCTTAAATGTTACTTTTACTCTGGCTTAATTTTATCAAAAGTTATTTAAGGTCAAAATGAATTTTCCTTTCTCAAAATTTTGATTTTGTGTTTTTTCTGAAAAATAATAGGTAATTAACCCCATCTATTGTAGCCGCAAGACGTAAAATTCGATATTTGTAAACTTTAAGAACAGCTAAAACTCTAAATACACAAATGGATTTTTAAATTTGAAAGAAAAAAAAAAATTTATTTTTTATTTTTATCATACTCAATGTTTAAAGTGAATACCATTGCTTTGAATGCACTGTAAAGATCACCTTGAAAGGTTCCTATAGTATGCATTCGTTTTAATTCGCCTCTTATTTTAGCAGCCTCATCGATTATTTTGTTGAAATCATCAAATGTTATTGTTTCACTTTCACACGTGTCCATAAGTTAAAATTCAAATTTTGAGATCTTTGAGAACACAGAATGGGTGGATCCTGTTCTATCAACGAATTTTCTGACTTGCGGTATTACCACTCTATGACGCTAGAGTATGACGTATGCTCCTTTTTAATTTTAGATGTTGCCACCTAGTAATTGTGGTAACTTTTGTTGAAAAACTCTCTTTTTCGTGGAATGATGGGTATTAACTGACCAGAAAGACAGATTATGTGATTTAGTAATTCCATTCCAGGAATATTTGGTCTCATCCAACCAATAAAATGTTCGTCTGCAAAGTGTCATGATTAGATTGATGTATTTCGTATATAATTTTACAAAAGTTTTGTGGCCACATATTTTTTATTCGGAGATATGATAATTACTTATCTCTCTACTGAAACATTATTTTTAAAGTGAGAAGGTGTAAAAAAATGATAATTATAATACAGGATAATAAAAGAAACAATGTATTGGTATAATGGTATAATAATAAATAAATAATAATAATTATAATGAGATAGAAAAAGATATGTAGCAGAAACTAGAAAAAACAAAAACCCGCATATGCTGCGTTTATATTTGTAATGGGTGATTTTTTAAGCGTTTGGTTTTTAATTGTCCAGAAAAATACAGGAAAATTGGAAAAGTGTATACAATTTGTATCTGAGTTGATAAATCAATGCTTGCCATTTACCTTTTAAGGATTATTTCATAAAAATTTTGACCACAACTACGTTTTAAGTGATCCGTACGGAGAGTACAATTTTGGATCAGGGTCCAAAATGAGGGATAGATTGCTACCGAACTTATTTCTCAATTGGTCCATCGATTCACGTGATGTGGTCTTGCTGGAAGCACATGTCGACCAGGTTCATTTTATGCAAAAAAAAGTTCGAAATCATTCAACGATAGCGGACGCCATTGACTGTAACGTTGTTCACAAGGTCATCTTTAAAAAATACGGGCCAATGATTCCGCTTGACCATAAATCGTACAGAACAATGCATTTTTCCGGACCAAATATGGCATGTATGTTCATTAACATACCCATTAAATTTTTCGATAAAAAAGCGGATCTTCCTCTAACTTTTCTAACGCCCACTCGCAGGAGCTATATTTTGTAAGGTTTTTGACCGTAATCATTGCGTAAAATCTTCCACGTAGTCGAATAACACAGTCCCAATTGCTGCGAACGGCAACAAATGCATGAATCACAGTCTTCATTAACATTGTTGGATACAGCAGCAATATTTTCCTCTATACGCACTCTACACATACGGGTAGGTGGTTTGCTGTAGAATGGCGTGAAATTGGTGCAAAATTTAGTCACCATGGCTTGAATTGCTTCCTCAGTAGGTCTATTATGATGACCAACGGTCGAAGTGCGCGAAAAACATTTTTCACAGAGCACGAATTTTGATAAATTCAATAATTTGTAAGCGTTGTTCGGGTGTAAGTCTTTCCGTAATGAAATGGCAATGCTAACTAAGCATATTTGAGCTGTCAAAAATAGAACACTGAAAAACCAAAGACACCTGCAGGTTGTGACACATTGCACAACTTCCCCTTACTTGGCATCCATATAGCAGATTTAACTGAAAAATTAACGTTTCAGTTAATCATTTTATTTTCATTTGAGATCAGTGACTTTTGACTTATAAAGGGACCGAAACCTTGATTGCAATTGTAGTTTTTTTTTTTTTGAGAGTAGAAGAAAAGATTTTTTTTTTCTCAATTATGTAGGTAAAGATCGGAAATCAGATTTGTATGTGTCATATAAAACAGCCTTGGGAATCGTCTGACTGAAAGTTGATATTAGAGACAGAGTGCACATTGGTACTTTAAAACAACGATTTGTGAAAAACCTTAGAACAATTTTACAAACATAAAGTGGAAAGTTGAAATGGATTATTTAAAATACAAGTCCGTTATGTCAAACGGTATTATAAAATGCCTCTACATCGAGTAAGACCGATTCGGTTGATTTTCGTACTGAACATGCAACATTTCAGCTAATATCAAACTGTGTATTACCTACTTATTTATTATTACCATTTTCTTTTCTTCATTAATCTTTTTTTATTGATTTTGTTTTTAATATTTCTAAATTCATTTAATTTATTAAAATACAATTACTAAAATAAAACTAATTTATTAAAATCTGTAAATTTTCATCGTCTTCATTTATGTTGTTTTTATTCGTATTCTATTGTTATCTACAAACTTTTGGCGCTGTTTGTCTCCTGGTACAGGTCGTTTCCATTATTCCTACTACTTTATGATCTCTATGCAATCAAATTCTAGTCGTGCGAGTTTCACGAGACGGGGTAACAAGGCGGATTTACGTTGCAAGTTGAATGTTTTTGGAACACAACAGGTTGGCTTACATGTACTCGTATGTCACAGGTTGTTCCCAAAAATCAACGAATTTCATGATTAGTTTGAAGGTTCTATGGGTAATGGTACTTGTATCTCTGAAACGTGGTTTATCGATAAGGTTGGAGATGTTGTAGTTACAGAATAGGGAGACACAGTCTAGTATGCAAATCTGACGTTTATTTTTTTGTCGAATTAAAATCTGATACCGGGACCCTACTTATTGGTTCCGTTTATAGACCTAAGAAATATATTGGTTTTAGTTCCGTTTTTTCCCTTTTATTTTCTATAACCTCATACTACAATATCTCAAAATAATTGTTAGTGGTGATCTAAATAGTAACCTTTTAGTTGAGTGAAATATTTCAGACGACATGAGGATCTTTAACCTATTCCCCGTCAATACAATGGTTACACACGTTATCCCAACGTAGGAAGTACTCTATTGAATGTTTTTTTTGTAAGTGATTCACATAATAGATCGATGCTATATGGTTTTTATGTTTTCTCCTTGTGATCAAATAACGTTCTTGAACCAAAACAGGCCCTGTATAATAATCACGTCAATATCATTGTCAAGTATTTAAAACATAGTCAGTGTCATGGTTTGGCTCTGAAATTCGGCTACTTATTGAACCAAGAAATAATGCCTTTAATGACTGGAGGCATTAAAGTCTACATCCCCATAAGCAAATTTTTTTTATTTAAAAAAGAACTTAACACTTAAGAGGGTATGACTACTTTTCGGAATATTGGATAGAGAGAGAAAAAGATGTTTGGGAGCAGTGGTTATTTCGCTCCATAGGTGGCATCCGAAATTTAATGGTGAGAGAAATTATTAGTGTAAATTGACTTGATATTGTATTTAGGCAACCATTCATTTCACGAGATTTTAGTTGCCTGAAAAAGAGCCTCGACCACGGCTGGTATTGAACACGGAATCGAACGATTGGGAAGCCAATACACACTATCACTTGAGCCACGGCCACCCACAAGCAACTATATCGGTCTCTGCAAAAGCGAGTAGTCAATCAATTAAAAGTGGCGTAACGAAATTTCTATAGGAATAAGATAAACCCACTTCTAAAGAGCAAGCAGCTATGGAAAAATCAAACAAATTGGAGTTGGAAAAATGTCACCTAAATTAAATAACGCGTTGGACTTAAACAAATTGAATTCGAGCTTTGTATTGCTTCCTTTCCCACCCCTTGATACTGTAGCCATAGGGTTCCTTGGCTATAACCAGAATAATGTTCTTAAGTTTGCTTGCGTTGATAATGTCGAAATTGTTGATTGTCTTTTATCCATTAAACCTATTGCACATAATCATATGCTAGCTACTGGTATTTATCCAACTCCATGAAAATTCGGAAAAATGAGGTAATACAAGGTGACATTGTGGTTGAAAAGGAACTTTTCCTTCGTTAAGAAAATAGCTGGTGAGTTTTTGACGGACCCGAAATGCTTCTTCTGCTCTATTATTGGTTATACATCTCCGAACAGGTAACAAGTCGTTAATTTCTTGACGCCACATGTCATCAATTCGCTCATCGTTTGCATTATACATGTCATAATAAACTTCAGGGCAGTAAGAGTGGTACAATGTAACAGTACAATGTTTATCCGTAATTTTCAGGAAGTTATGTAAAATAGTACATGCGAGAACAACCTTGTCTGCGTTTATTTGTCGAAATTCAATACACTTTCCCAGTACTCGCCAACGAGCTGCTAAAATGCCAAAATCATTTTCAATAACCCGTCGAGCTCTCGTTAGTCTGTAATTGAACACTTCCTCCGGCTTTCTTAACAAAGCTCCAGGATATGGTCTCATTAGGTGCTTCCGTAAAGCAAAGGCACTATCGCCAACAAAGTAGTGCAGTGTAATCCTTTCAGATTTCGTAAGCTTTTCTGGTGGTGGTAGATTTATATCGCTTGCGAACATTTTTTGACCAACGAATCAATTGAGGAAAATACCAGCATCACTCTGGCTACCGAAGGCTCCAACATCGACAGCGATGAAAATATAATTGACATCACATATAGCCAATAAAACAATGCTGAAGTATCCCTTATAATTAATATACTTCTAACATGTGTTCGACAGACACTTGATTTCAATATGCTTGCCGTCAATACTACCAATACAATTAGGCATATCACACCGATCGTTGAACTCTTTGGCAATAGTTATATCAATCACAAGTATTTAACTCCGACATATAAACAGGTTACACGACTTTTCAAAACACTTGACAAGTTTCCACTATTATTTTCCGAACCCATTCGAAAAGGCCAGGCCAAATAATTTGACGTTACTCCTTGGGACAGATACCTTTAAAATAAAGATAAATTACATTTAAGAAAATCATCAATTTGGAAGCTACATACATTAGAGTTATCACCATTCTGCACTCCGGATCTATAGGTTTCCGTATGGATTTCTTCGTGTGCGATTTTTTCACCAAACTCAAAAGCAATTTGTATTGAATCATGTTCATGCAAGTTGATATAAAAGAAAGATCCGGATCGTGCTCCTTTATGAAAGCAAAAGTTGTTTGACAGAAACCTTTGCTCTTCCTTTCTCGCCATAAAGGACGTTGTTTTTTGTCAATAAGTCCGTGACTTTTGGAATAAAACACAGATTTTTTGATAAAAAAATAATTTTATTTTTCAACGTAGTCTCCCTTGAGCTCTATACACTTTGTCCAACACTTCTCCAATTTTTTTATCCCTTCCAAAAAAAATGATTTGTTGAGGTCCTCAAAATAGCGAGATGACTTCATCATTGGAGTCAAATCTTTTTCCACCAAGCCATTTCTTCAGGTTTGGGAACAAGAAGTAGTCGCTCGGAGCCAAATCTGGAGAATAGGGTGGATGAGGGAGCAATTCATAGCCCAATTCATGGATTTTTGCCATGGCAACTGCACATGTGTGCACCCTTGCATTGTCTTGGTGGAAAAGAACTTTTTCTTGGCCAAATGAGGTCGGTTTTTTTTCAAATCGTCATTGAATCGGTCCAATAAGTTGGCATAATATTCCCCATTGGTTGTTCTTCCCTTTTGAAGGTAGTCAATGTGGATTATCCCGCGTGCATCCCAAAAAACAGTCGCCATAACTTTATTGGCTGACAAACCCACCTTGGCCTTCTTTGGCGCCAATTCACCCTTAGAAACCCACTGTTTGTTCTCTGGTGTGTTGTGATGGATCCATGTTTCGTCCACGGTTACAAAACGGCGCAAAAACTCCTCCATATTGCGATTAAACAACGCCAAACCTTCCTGTGAAGTTGTTACACGATTGCGTTTGTGGTCGACTGTGAGCAAACGCGGCACCCATCTTGCGGAAAGCTTTCTCATGCCCAAGTGATCATTCAAAATTGAAACCACTGAGCCATGCGAGATCCCTACGGCTTCCACAATCTCTCGCACTTTCAATCTTCGGTCGGCCAACACCATATCGTGAATTTTTTCGATTGTTTCGGGTGTAGAGACCTCAACTGGGCGTCCAGGACGTTCGGCATCTTCAGTGCTTGTACGGCCACAACGAAATTCAGTAAACCACTTTTTTACCATTGAAATCGATGGTGCAGAGTCCCCATAGCATTTATTAAGCTTAGCCTTGGTCTCGGTAATGGTTTTTTTTCGCAAGAAATAATGCTTAATAAGCACACGAAATTCACTTTTTTCCATTTTCTCCTCAAATTAGTGAGTAGTCTGATAAAAATAGCTGTCAAACACAAACTAACTGACGCAGCAAGTTTAAATTTTGACAGGAGTCAACTGACAGATGCCTGTTGACAGGAGCAGTGTTGCTGTTCCAGTAAAGAGGTCAGAAATTCAAAAAATCACGGACTTATTGACCCGCCCTCGTAATTGGCGCTCGCACAAGGGATTTATGTACCCTTAAGATGTTTGCACATAGCGCTGTCGAAAGGAAATTAGGGAGGGAAAAAAGAGAGTTACCGATGTGCGTTGGTTTTAAATGTTTGCCATTTATACTGGCTAGGAAATAAACAGCTCGGCAGGGCATTCCATAAGCGAGTTGTACAGCTTAGGAAAGAATCACGATATTTCATAGTACGTACGAAGATGGGCTTGAGGGTGAACTGATGAGCATTCATAGCGAGACGGGTGTTACGGTTAAAAACATGAAGGGGCGGAATGCTACTGGCGATTTCAGTGGAGAATTGGTGGTGAAACTAGCGATAAAACAAGGTGAGACAGGAGACATTACGCCGGTGTTCGAGGGTGTCGAATGACTGTGTAATACTGGCATCACCTATAAGTTTTATCGCACGATTTTGGATCCTATCTAGCAGGTGCAAAGAGGTCTTAGGGGCACCTGACGGACGTGGGCGTTGTACTCCAGTTTTGGGCAGATGAATGCCTTATATATTGAAGCAAGGTCAGAGGGGGTTGAATATTTCTTACATCGCTTGAGGAAACCTAGGCAGACATTTCGAAGTATTCTTGGCGACATTGATGTCGCTGGGTGTTTAAATTTCGCTTTAACGACAGCAGACAGCATTGTGTTTTGGAAGCATTAAATTCCACTCTGTTGATAGTTCCCCAATTGGTTCTGCTGTTAATATGATTGATGTAAGTCTTGCCAGGGTGGAAGAACACCTCCTCAGAAGAAGGGGAGATATACCATCTGGACCATAGGATTTATGAATGTTGAGATCTTAAAGTACTTTTGCTAATACACAAGTGCGAAAGTGGATTCGTTCCATTGAAGATTAGACGCACTCAAGTGTAGGCGGAGACAAAGCACAATTTGGAAATGTTCAGCTGGCCGCAAAGTGTGCACCTAACAGATTGGCTTCGTCTAAAGAGCTGGCAGCTGAAATGTCTTTGTAATTGAGCGTTGGGTTGGAGGATGAGGCAGAATTTCTGATGCTTTTGACAAACGACCAACAGCTTTTACTACCTTTGGAAAATTGTAGTATTTTTTGCCTCAAGTTTTGGTCATATAGAAATTTCACACGCTTAAGAACACCGTTGCATTCATCCCTGGTTCGTTTAAACTTTTTTCGGTTTTCCTCTGTTGGATTGGTCTTCAAGGACGGAAAAAAACATTTCTCTAACCCTGACAGCCTCTTTACAGCTCAAGTCTTCATCCGATGAGTGATAAAGGATCTCATTCCAAAGAGAATAATGTTTGTGATCATATTAGCAGCGGCATCCACGTCGTTATCGAGGCAACATAACGACCAGTTAAAATTCCTAAAGAAGCTGTTAAGTCCGCTCCAATTGGCTTTTTCGTATTGCCATACGGATGTTTTAGGAATCTTTTCTCTAAGTGTGTGGTCGGTATACGAGAAATTAGATGATATAACACAGTGGTGCGACGAGCCTAGAGGGGAAAACACTTCAACAGTGCACTTATCAGGATGAGAAGTTAAAAGCAAGTCAATGGTGTTGGTGGTATGACTATCAATATCTGGTATTCGTGTGGGCTCATTAACAAACTGGGTCAAGTTATTTTCCGCAGCGAAAATCTCAGCACACTGTCCTACGGGTGTTGTCTGTCCAGAATGTCGAAGCCACCCAGAATTGTGCAATAACGATTTCAGTATGAAGATACAGGGATACAATTCTTTGTATGAAGTCAGACAGCGCATCGAACTCGTCGAAGGTCGAATTGCTGTCCAGTTTGGGGCTTCTGTAAATAAAGCAATAGTGGATAGTGCTTACGGAAATGGATTTTTAACCACATGAAGTTAAATTCCGGATTCGAACAAGGATTACATTGTGGTGGAATTTGGTAAGCAACATCACTACGCACATAAATGGCGAGATCGCGGTGAGAAAAGAATAATGGCACTAATTCATAGGCAGGCAGCTTCAGATCGGCGTGATCTGAGAGGTGTGGGCGGCAATCTACCTGTGTTTTACTAAGTGCTAAAACAGCTGGTCTGTATTTACAGACGTGGTCGTACGCAGAAAAGTGATCTACTCTAAATTCGCTAATTATTGCAAAATACAAACACCAAAAACACAGACACCGACGATGCTAAGCAAGGCTGTGAAGTGAAAATTCAAACGTTGGATTACCGAATCAAATTGTTGTATGTTTATGCCCTTACAACAATAAGAAACTGTGCACCAACCAATTTCACACTCACAACCCACTATCCATCAGTTGTTATATGCACTTAGTCATTGTTTTTGCCGTGCGATGGAGTAATACAGCAACTGCAGTGACTGAGTGCAAAGAACAGCACTATGACCAGGGAAGGAGATGTGGAATGCTCGCACTATAATTTTATTTTCTTTTTTTTTCTACAATTCACGCTTTTTTGTTTTTTTTTATTCTTCACTCGCGCGCGTGAAACAGTAATGGTTGGAATGTGTGTTTTTTTGTTTTGCACGAAAACCAAACCGTTAAGAAAGAATCACGAGTTTTTACGAGTGCACTCGTTGGTGGTCAGCTCGGTACTCGGCGTACCCAGGACGTATCCACCATCTTCGTTTCTTTGATATTAAAAGTTTGTATGTTAAATAACACATATTCACAGCAGTCATTAAAAACACACTTTCTTCTTTGTCCATTGATTTTAGTCTATTTCGAAAAACTGATTACTTCAACTAATTTTATGTGGATTTGATAAACACAATTTCAATCCAGCTGACATTTAAAATGACATAACTGTGCGAGTTCATTGTTCACAAATTTTTTGACAAGGTACGCGACTAAAAGTGACAGCGACTACGTCTACGACAGCGACGCCATTGTGTTCCAGCAGTTAAACAGTTTTCAATTTATGAAGAAAGAATTAAATTTGTACTCTAGTGATTATTTTAAATGTTATAATTTTTTATCCAGATTTTGGAATTTGCTAATTTTTAATTTCATCAAGGCCTCCTGTTTTACTTCCTTGTATAATAATTCTTTGACTTTAAGTTCAATGATTAAGGCATTTGAGGATGGTTGATTTGAATTATTTTCCACAAGTTTTAAAACTGTTTTGTTAACTAACATATTTGTATTTAGACTACCTTGGTTAAAAGAAACAGCGTGATTCTTAGTTAATGTAACATACATGCAAGTGCATTTAATTTATCTGCATCCGTACAATATTTTAAATATTTGTTGTGTCATTAGAACTTTATTGTTTTTATTTTTTAAAATCCTTATAACGTTCCAAAACAATTTTGATTGGAGTCGTTGTTGGAATAATCAGAGTTATGCATGTTTACACATTTTTTATTTAGATAAGAAACATGATAACCAAAGAAAGCTTGATAATATCTTTGCTGTAGCCTTTGGTAACTGTTTCTCAGCTTTTTGAGTTCTAAGATAAACGAGGGACACTTATCTGATACTGCAGATACTGGTAAAATAATAAATGGACTAGACAATATACGTATTTTCCCGCACATTAAATTTTAAACTAACCACTATGCTTGCAATTAAAACCTTAGCCAATTATAGAGTCACAACTAAGTGTAAAAAATTTGCGGAGATCATTTTATTGATTTTTATTTTTCCACAAAGAAAATAAACACGAAAAATCGTAACTACCCACTGGTAATTCAACTTCAACTCGATTATCAGATTTTCTTCCTATCTACTTTACACTACTGGTAAAAGCGGATGATGAACTATTCTTCTTGAAAGAACCGCTAAATCCTCACCTCCTCTACTGATTCTACCACAACGAAAGTGTTTAAAATAAATGGTGGACTAAACCTTCTTTACGAAAAATTTCGACGCAATGTCAACATTTCTGGTATATAAAAGAATTAATGAATTTTGTATTTTTTTCCCTAATACTCGTATGTACCTCTTGAATTCCAAGTAGTCATATTTATGTGCCTATTTATGATCATATTATTTGATATTATTTGATACATTACTAAGGAATTTAGCTCTTCAACTGGTATTATTGTTAATATGTAAGAATGTTCCCAGGCACATTACCGAAAATGTTGCTAGAGCTGACTGATATCACGGATATTATAGTTTACATGTATAATGGTATCGCACGCTGAAGGAAAAGAAAATGAACGATTTGTATGAACAACATAAAGGGTAATTTTGTTAATATAAGGTTTTTCAGTGTTGTATTTTTGATAGCTTACGCATGATTCGTGACATGTGTCAAAGTCAAAGATGCTCAGTTAGCATTGCCATTTCATCATGGAAAGATGAAACAACGCTTACAAATTATTGAATTTTATTATCAAAATTCGTAATATGTGAAAAATGTTTTTCGCGTACTTCAATTATTTTAAGGTCGTCATAATCGACCTACTGATCAAGCAATTCAAGCCATAGTGACAATATCACGCTACTGGACATCAAGCCACCTACTCATATGCGTAGAGTACGTACAGAGGAAAATATTGCTGCTCTATCCGCCAGTGTTAATGAAGACCGTGATTAGATTGAGAAATGAGTTTGGTGAGCAATTTATCTCCCCTTTTGGACCAGTGAGTTGGCCGGCTAGATCGTGCGATTTGTCGCCTTTCGACTATTTTATATGGAGATACGTCAATTCAGTCGTCCCTACTGATAAACGTTACAAACATTACACGTGTTATTAGCGAGATACCAGCCAATATGCTCGAAAAAGTGGTTCAAAATTGGACCCTCGGTATGGACCACTTAAAACATAGTAGTGGTCAACATTTACATGAAACACTCTTTAAAAACTAAATGGTAAGCATTGTTTTATCAAACTCAAATAAAAATTGTTTACACTTTTGGAATTTTTCTGTGTTTTTTGACTATTAAACACTAAACGCTTAAAAAATCACCCATTATAACACTAAAAGTAGGATAAACAAACGAGCCCAATGCATCCCATTGACTTATTGTGAAATAGGATCCAATGCGCTCTATGAAACGATTGAACAAGAAATATTAATTGTGGGTCAAATACACTCGAGCAATGCTGCTTGTAAGTAAAATGTGTCACAAAGCAGTGCAATACCCTGTTATGCTAAACGAAATTGAATTTTATGAGATGTGAACCTTACATCTGGTGGAGGTCTGACAATGAACAAGCACCTTGCGCTATGGTTTATTAGCAAATCAAAAATTACTTTATTTCTAGACTATTTATATACAAAATTCACAAAAAAGGACACCTCCACTGTCTTGTCACACAGGTGTTGGGTGACCACAACTCAGACGGTGATATGACACCTTCAATGGTCACGTATACTGCTGATTGCGTAGATAAATCAAGACCTAAATAAAAATTTAATACACTTTTGCAATTTTCCTGTGTTTTTTTCCGACATTTAAAAACCAAACGCCTAAAAAATCACCCATTACAATACCATAGAAAACTCAATTCCTGCGATCGCATCATGATTTCCTTGAGCCGATTACCATCAAATGCATAGCCAAAACAGTGGAAATGCGGATTGACTCTGTTTTCAATGCTCTTCTTCTCGTTTGTAAGAAAGAGATGTAAAGAAAAAAAAAGAATGAATAAATGAAAATGTCAGATAACAGAATGTTCGGAGTTTCTTGTTCAGTGTGCGAAAAGGAAACGAAGCGAGATTTGCCTAATTTGAACATTAGCCCGACAAATGAGAAAAATTATATTTTGAGCCGGCTGTAGAGGCAAAACTGTGGCTTTGAGAGTTGAATGTGCCAAAATTATTTTTCCTCCGAATTTATTGGAAGAAAAATGCTAAAGAATGATGTTGTACACGTACCTTCTCTAAATTAATATGGCAATGAAAAGCAAAAGGATTTAGATTTGGAAGATCTCACTATCCCTAAACAAGTAAGACATTCTAGCGAAACGGGTATATCATGTGTAAATTGCGACAATTTATTAAAAAAATGCGTAAATATAAAAAAATTGCGCAGCGTCAAAACATGGTTTCCTTTTTCAAACAAAAAACTAAGACAAAACATTAATAGAATAGGCAAGGCTCATGCCGGCTTACGCGGAAATATAAATTCAAAGCGTGTCAATTCAAATTACTATTCAAAAGCTGAATATGTGTCATCATTCAAAAGTATTTTGTGGCTTGCTAAAGTTTCAACATTTTTTTGCGAACATTTTTCAAAATAAAGTCCAAAGTGCGTCGAATTTTAAAATTTTCTCCACAGGGTAGATTTCCAGTGACGTTAGCAACATAATAAGAAAGTGTAGCATGTGTAGTTTTGAAGATAATGGGGCAAAAAAAAGGAGGAGACACAAGAAACTAAAAGCGTATTTTTTTGTTACAGAAGAAAATTCAAAACTTCTTTAAGCCGAAAGCCCTGGTAGCTAGCACTATAACTTTTGTTATTATAAATATTAATTAATTTTGCTTAATAATAAAGTGATGATGATGATCATAAAAACTTCTTTTTTTATTTTTTTTTTTATATATTACAATACATTAAATAAATATATATAAAATAAAAACAATAAATTCAGTGAACAAAAATAGACATAGCTTGGAAGGCAACTAAGGAGATTTGAGTCAATGGAATACGTGGTCTGCGAAGTAGCACGGCCGCGTAGCACGTCGTTCGTGGTATCCTGCATTGCTCCCATTTCTGCCGCCTACAGTCTTGTGTGGGTCATACTGTTGCATAATGCCTTTTAATGTCACCATTTTTTTCGCATGACCAAAATCTGATAGTTGTGACATTGTGTTAGCTTACCTTACCTTACCTTACCCAACTTTACCTTACCTTACCTTATTTGCGCATGAAGAATGAATTGATCATTTTTCTTTTCCATTTTCTTACAACAAAATGAGTTCATTTTGCAAATCTATCATAGCAGAACTTGGAATACACTTTTATTTTTGAGATCGAAATGGAACGGGGAATTTTCACCTTTTAGTTTACCGATCAATGTATTATATTTATTAATCGACTGAACCACCCACAATCAATTATACCGATAGATATTCTTCCTATAAAGGGCTTAAATAATTTGTACTGCAGTCCTTTTTAGTTGCACTTGTATCCTTTTTGTGAAGTTAGATATGGATGACATGTTGTCAGCGGAGATAAATACCCTGGAAAAATATTTCTTTCTTCGCCCATATCTCATTGAGCAGAACGCAAAGAACGCGCAATTCCTGCAAGATCAATCTTAGTTCTTAAAAATAAGAAAAATAGAAGTCTCGCACTGAAAATTCGATGTTTCCTTCATACTCTCTTCTTGTCATAAAAAGCTGTTTCTGTTCAATTTTGTCATGAAGAAACTTGATTAAACAAATAAATTTCATGTGACTAATGACATTCTACAAGCCATCGTAGAAAGAAATATGATAAAAGAAACAGAGTTATCATACTCCCCAAAATAGTGTTTATATTTAACATGTTGCAGTTTAACTCTGCAATCAAAAAGTTCCAAGACTGAGTAATTTTAAGTAAACGTTTATTTAATAAGTTCAAGTTCAAGTTCAGTTCAAAGTCAGTCGTCTGTTTGTTGACAATAGATACTTGATTTTCTCGAGGTTTTTCGGAACAATTGACAGACTTGAATGCAATAGGCGATTATAACTTTGTGCAACAAAGTGCACACTCTCACCCACATCAGCGATGTTTTCAGCAGATCTTGCGTTTTGTCGACATACAAGTGTTGGTTTATCGTTTACTGAACCAGTGGACTCAAATTTATCCACCACACTGCGAATAGTCCTCTCGGTAGGACGATTATGGCGACTGAAAATTGCCCGAACAGAACACCCATTTTGATAAATCAATTTTATTTTTTGTACGTTTTGTTGAACGCTATGTCCGTCCATGGTGATTTGGCAACACAGACTGAATAAATGACAGTCAATTTGACAGATGAAGTTTCAACAATATAGTGGCTATCAACTGTCAAAGTTTTGAAGTCCCTATTGGAAGACCCTGTATTTACAAATATGTAAACTTAAGCTTTATTCGTATTTTGTAAATTTTTTATATTCCTTGTAAAATCGTTTTTTTTTTTGTCAATTTACGAATATGTAAACTTAAGTTTTATTCTCATTTTGTTAATTTTTTATATTCCTTGCAAAATTAGTTTTTTTTTTTTCAATTTCATATTTCGTTTAATTCTGTTAAGTATTCAAAAACATAAAAGCGCTGGCAATGTAATCAAATATACCGTGGGCTAGGAATAGTATATAAACAAATTAGATTAAATTATTATTAATTTATTAATTGTATAAGTAATATTCTTAATAATTAAAGACCTAAAGGAAATGAAGCTTAACATGACGTGACAATAAAGCGAATGTTGTATTAATCAATGACAGAATAAAATAACTATTGTAAATCTACGTTTCCTGGATCGGTTTTTGCTGACAATTCACTTGTAAATAATTTAAAAAAACTGTAACTTATTTATTAGTTGATAACGTGTAGATTATTCGTTCGTTATTTATTTACTTATTTGTTTATTTATTTATTTATTGCTTAAAATATATATCGTTTTCCTAATACTTGTTGATATTTGTTATTTCACTTATAGTTAATTATCTAGTGTTTATTTATTTATTTACTTTTTATGAATTACTTATACATATTTGCTTACTTTTTCCCAATTGAATAATTCATAATTTTTCCCTCATTATTATTACTTTTTTTTCTTAAGAAATATCTTTAATAAGTTGTAAATAATGCTTCGGAAGAAAGATACGAAATGTTACATATGTCTCTGAATTTTAAAATGTGCGGTAACAAAATTGTAGCTTTTCTTTTATACGAAATCTAAATAGAATAAGGCTATAACTTCTAGAGAATACATTAAACGATTTCTATCAATTTTAGCCCACTAAGAAACAAAGAAATGGAAGTGGTTTTTGATCCAGATGGCTTCCCACTCGCGCTTAAAGCGGAGCTGAAAATAAAACTCTACTTGGTCATTTTCTAAGGACTAAGAGTACAGGAAGAGAATATTTTCTTAATTTGGATATACATAGCCAATATTTTTATTAAACTATTAAAACAAATGATAATACATATTAATAATAGGTATTTTATTTTGGTAGATCTCGATAGGGTTAAAACGCAGTAGATCTATCATTGAAGTATTTGCTACTTATGAAACACCTCAAATGTTATGAAAAAGGTATCTACGTTCAGATATTTGGTGCACATTTCTAGTGAACCTAAACAGTTTTTGCAATGAAAACAACCTTTTTTTTTTTTTAAAAAAAAAAAACATAACACTCAAGTTGGTATTACTACACTTAATATGTGTATGTATGTATACTCTTCAATAAATCGATTGTAGCGTGTGCTGTGTAGCTTGTGGCATCATCGTGTTTGAAACCACATGTCGTCCAAGTCCATATCTTCCAATACGGGCCAAAACTAATCGGTGATCATGGCGTGATAACGCTGATCATTCACAGTAACGTGACAATTGTTATCGTCGACGAAAAAATATGGCCCACTAACGCCGCCGGCATGCAAACCGCACCAAACAGTTATTTTTTGTGGATGAAGTGGTGATTCATGAAGCACATGTGGATTTTCACCCGACCAATAACGCATATTTTGCTTATTGACGAACCCATTGAGCGAAAAATGAGCTTCGTCACTGAAGATGATTTTGCGATGAAATTCATCATCTTGGCGCATCTTCTCCACAACCCAATCGGAGAACGTACGTAGCATCAAATGTTCCATCAGCTTGAATTGTTGAGTCAGCTTGATCTTGTATTTGTGTAAACTAAGATCCTTACGCGAAATACGCAAAGTAATGTGGTCTGAGCGATGCCCAATTCTTGAGAACGCCGTGGAATAGACTGATTTGGATCGTTTGCTACGGACGCTGAACGGCAGCGATATTTTCGACACTTCGACCAACCCGTTGTCTCACTGACACGTCAACATCACACAACGAATATGTAGACTCAAATTTTTGCACTAAACTTGTTATTGCCTTTCTACTAGGGCGAGAATTACCACCGAAAATTGGAGTTAACGCTCTTAAAGTTGCAGTCACCGACTCCGAATTTCGGTAGAAAATTTTTATAATTTGCAGACGTTGCTCGTTCGTGTACTTTAGCATGATGAAAATGTTGAATTTACTGAATAAATTGCCAGTGACTGTTTGATGATTAGTGAAAGAGTGCGTTCACAAATTAAATTCAAAGTTGTCAAGTCCCTATTGGAAAACCCTTTACATAAACTTAATATTATTATTTATATTAAATTCGTTTAAACCGAGTTTCAGTATTACTGGTGACCTTAATAACAAAAAACACACCTACTGGGGCTCGACATGCAAATCACAAAAACGTAGAGGCTGTATCAAGCTGCTATGGAAAACTATTGTGAGTTTGTTGGCCAATATACTGACAAATAGATACCTCGAAAATCTCCGATCTTATGGATTTTTTCGTTTTAAAGAGAATATCTACTAATTTTATAAAAATTGATCAAAACTTTGACATTTCCTCTGACCATTCTCTAGTCAATTTGGCAATGAGTGACAGTTTAATTGAATATCAAAGTCACTTCAAGAAAGTTATTAAAGTAAAGTCAATGAAGCCATGAAATTAAAATTACAACTAGCTAGAAAGGGGTGTGACAGAAGGGTCACGCCAAGAACCTCCTGATAAAGACAACTTGTAGTATTGGTTTTAATATTTCATATTCTAAGTAAATGGTCCGTCATCTAAGGTTTTTTTTTTCAACTAGTGCTTATTTCGTGAATGGTAGCACTTAGCTCATGTCTGATTTGACAGATAGTTTTATCCTTCCGCTGAACGAATATGGTTGTGTATATGCTTAAACAATGCTGGAAAATATTGCGAAATTACTTTGAAAATCATGGTAATGTTGCAGAATGTGTGCGAAAATTGCGTATGGATTTTGGAAGAAGAGAAGCACCGTCAGCTCCATATGTTCGTTATCTTATGAAAAAAGTGAAAGAAACTGGCATCTTCATCTATAAACCAAAGCGTGAAAAGCCAAAAACAGTGCGTACACCCGAGAATATTGCTGCTGTGGCAGAAAGTGTGCGTGAAGCGCCATCAACATCAATTGACCGTCGTTCTCAACAATTGAACATTTCGGAGACATCATTGAGACGAATTTTGCATAAAGACCTTGATATAACGCCATACAAAGTCCAATTGGTTCAGGAGTTGAAGCCAACTGACCATCCAATGCGTTTTCGCTTCGCTAAGTGGGCCTGTGATCGACTTAGAGAAGATGCCGATTTTGCCAAAAAAATCATCTTTTCAGATGAAGCTCATTCTGATCTTGACGGGTATGTAAACAAGCAAAATTTTCGCATTTGGGGCACACAAAACCCGCACGCATACATTGAAAAGCCGATACACCCAAAACGAGTCACTGTTTGGTACGGATTTTGGTCCAGAGGCATAATTGGGCCATTTTTCTTCGAAAATGAGCAAGGAGTGGCCGTTACAGTCAATGGCGATCGTTATCGGGCCATGTTAAACGGATTTTTGTTCACAAAAATTGAAGAGGAGGATATTGGCAACATTTGGTTTCAACAGGACGGCGCTACGTGCCACACAGCCGAAGCTACACTCGATGTTTTGCGCCCTGTTTTTAAACATCGCATTATCAGCCGCATAGCTGATGTCGTTTGGCCACCTCGGAGCTGCGATTTGACACCGTTGGACTATTATTTGTGGGGTGCCGTAAAAGATAAGTGTTACGCCGACAAGCCAGAGACAATTGACGCTTTAAAGGGCAATATTCGTGAAGCCATTGGTGAAATAAAGCTGCACACAATCGATAATGTGCTTAAAAATTGGACCGATCGTGTAGGCTACTGCATGGCCAGTCGAGGCAGTCATTTGAATGAAATTATGAAATTCCATTATTAACCAGAAGGATAAAACTAATTATCTGTCAAATCAGACATGAGCTAAGTGTTACCATTCACGAAATAAATACTAGTTGAAAAAAAAAAACGTTAGATGGCGGACCCTTTATTAGAATTCAGGAAACCTATCCTAGTTAGTGAGTTCTGAATTGACGGTTTTAAAATGTTTGCCATTCCTTGAAAACAAATAAAGAGAAATGTACTGGTTTCTTTTAAAATACTCCAAGCGTGAGAAGTGACCTATGGTGTACAACCAATAAAACGAATGACAATATTTTACAAACTTTAAAAAAAAGAAGAAAAATTATCCGTACATAGTGGTATATGTATAAGAAATGACGACTTGCATAGAGGCCTTGGAATTTCTATAGTTGAAGAGGAAACAAAAAGACTTTGCGAGAAAGCATTAAAATCTTTAATATCATCTTAGATATAATTAAGTTTATCGCAAACTTCACTAGGTCCTTTAGGGCATACCAAAAAACAATTCATTTCTGCCCAAGTACCAATCCTTCTATTAAAAGATTAATAATTTTTTAAGCATTATAATATAAATTACCACAAATTCACTTATTAGAAGGGTAGGTTCTCATATTACAACATAAAACAGAGTCCTATTTATTAGAAAAAAAAAATGGAAAACCTAATTACAAATTCAAATGGACACAAAGAAAATTCAGTTGAATTAAAAAGAAACAAAATTAAATTAAATAGAAAACAAAATAATTTTACTACAGTAAAAAGCAAATTTTATAATTTTTTTGTAATTAAAAGAAGGTATGAATTTTAAGTTAATAACATCATTAGGATAATGACGAATGAACAATATATGAAGACAAAAACGAAACCTTAACAATAACATTGGAATTTCTGCGAGACTAGAGGCCATATACACATACATATGTATATTATAATAAAATATTATAGTTTTGAGGCAAGTACTAACAACATAATAAGTTTGTAAAATAAAAAAATTAAAGATTTACTGTCTAACTTTATCGTAAAAGCTACACAGGTTAAAGTCCAACTATGCTTATGCCAAAACTACTGTACAAAAGAAGATTTATCAACAAATAGGGTGAAACAGGTTAAATGGACTAAAGAAAACAGAAAATCATTAAATGGTTCTTTATGCATTTTCGAACTTACAAATAACAGAACAAATTTTGACAGAATTAAATAATCAGAGCTTCAGAGTCAGAATACAAAAAGGGAGGAAGGCAAAGTTAAGACATATAATATTTTAACTGAAATTAATTAATTAATTTATTTATTTAATAATATTTAATAATGGTTTTGATTTGCACATGTTTCCAAGCAATAAAAACAATTAATAGAACAATTATAATTATAAATAACAATGCATACAAATTATAGTTTAAAATATTATAAAAATAAAGCGAAAAAAAATAGAAATAGAATTAGAGAAAGATATGAAAGAAAAAAGAAAGTAGAAAAGTGAGTAAGTCAATGTCAGGTTAAATGAGTTCAAATAATTTCTTTTTAATACGATTCTTTGTGTTCAGCCTTTTTAAACTTGGAGGAAGTTGATCCATAGACGAATTGCATGAATAAAAAACTGGTATTAAGTTTAATGTCCTTTCGGATTGCACAAAGCTTAGTTTTGAAAATAGGTAATGTGGTGTTTTGCTTCTTATAATCTTAAACAATGCGAGGATAGTACGTGTATTCAACAACGTGGTTAAGGAGCAGCCAATGATTCGTTTTACATAAGAAGAGATGTGATCACAGCAACAGATATTAAAGATATACCTGGAACAGTTGTTAAAGGCGACTTTTAGCTTTCTGGTAGATACAGATTCCAGGTTCGAGAAGATTTTACATCCATAACGGATAATAGGTAAAACATATGCCTTAATAAGCTTCAATTTAACTTTGCTAGGTAGATACGGCTTGGTGGGACTTAATCCACGGAGAATGCCATATATTTTGGAAACAATGTGGTTTACATGAGTATTCCAATTTAGACACTCATTAAGGTAAATACCCAGATTTTTGAATTTTTTCACAAAGTCGATGGTAGTATTGTTAATTTGAAGAAGTGACGAAGTAATATCTACAGACGTTGTATTGAAGGACATAGATTTGGTTTTTAACGGATTTAGGTGTAGATCATTTTGTTTGGACCAGGTATAGACGGCATTGATATCTCCATTCAACTCATTTATTGCAGTTAATTCTTCAGATTTCTTGAAACTTTTTAAAATCTGCACATCATCTGCATAAATATGATGCTCACACATTTTTATACACTTCGATATGTCATTTATAAATAGTATGAATAAGAGCGGACTAAGAACGGAGCCCTGAGGCGCACCTGATACGACATTTAGACTCGTTGAGTCTTTACTTTAATCGAAAACTATTTGAGTTCGGTTATGATGGTAAGATGTAATGAGCTGACAGATGTAGTTTTCAAAAGCAAATTGACTGAGTTTAAATATCAAAATTTCGTGGTTTATTGAGTCAAATGATTTTGAAAAAGCAAGAAAAACAGCTACCGACATCAAGCCCCTATCAAAACCAGAACGTATATCTTCACGAACCTTAAGTAAGGCTGTGATGCAGTTATGATTTTTCCTGAACCCTGATTGAAAATCCGTTATGAGTTTCATTTCTTCAACATACTCTTTCATTTAGTTGCTTACAATTTTTTCGAAGTCTTTGCTCAGAAATGGAAGAATTGTAATTGGCCTTAATTCAGTTTTATTTGGTTTAGGAATTGGTACTATTTTTCCATTTTTCCAATCGTTGGGAAATACACTGGTAGTAATGATGGTGTTATAAATATGTGTGATCTGCTTGCTTATGGCAGATAAGAGCATTTTAATTATCGTCGGGTGCACACCGTCCAGCTCCACTGCTTTTGATCGGATGAAGAAAATAGCATTCACAATACAATTTTCATCAACTGCAATTAACAATTGATAAAGTTGACATTTAAGGCCCAATCAAAATGACTTATAATTGCAACACACCAGTTCAAATTCATAACTGTCCATCTTCTTCTTAACAAAGCAAAGTTAAGTTATCTTTAGTTAAAGTATCAAATCCTACTAGCGACTTCAGTGGAGCACTGGTGGTGGAAATAGCGATAAAACAAAGTGAGACAGGAGACATTACGTCGGTGTTCGAGGGTGTCAATTGATTGACTGATATTAGTATCATCAATAACTTTTATCGCACGGTTTTGAATTATATCTAGCAAGTGCAGAGATGTTTTAGGAGCACCTAACCAGATGTGGGCATTGTACTCCAATTTTGGGAGGCAAATTTGGCAAGTGCCATTCATGGATAATGGCTGGGTGTTTAAATTTCGCTTTAACGACAGCAGACAGCATTGTGTTTCGGAAGTATTAAATTCCACTCTGTTGATAGTTCCCAATTGGTTCTCGAAGAGCAGGGCCGTGAGTCCGGACTCACGAACGAATATGAAAAGCAGAGAGTACTGTCATCAGCAAAGGAATATATTGGACTAGAAGTAACAGACAAGAGATCATTAATGAAAATTAATAAGAGTGTCGGAGATAGAACAGAGCCCTGGGGCACACCAGCATTTATTTTGTGAATATCAGACTTGAAACCGTATGACGTTCTGAAAGGTTATTGCTAATCCATTGAAGAAGAGAGTCGTCGATCCCAAATGCACTCATTTTCGACAAAAGAGCCTGATGCCAAACTCTGTCAAATGCCTTAGAAATATCAAGTGCAACTATCTTGCTTTCACCAGATTGATGTACGCTTTGGTTACACTTTTCCGTGAGACATGCCATCAAATCACCAGTGGACCTGTTACTACGAAAACCATACTGCCGGTCACTAAGACGTTTCCGAGTTTCGAGATATTGCATTAGCTGACGGTTTATCAGCGTTTCCATGACCTTGGAAAGAACGGACGTAAGTCCAATGGGTCTGTAGGAGGAGAGGGAAGAAGATTCGTCTTTTTTCGGGACGGGCTGGACAAATGCTGTATTCCATCTGCTCCTAACGAGTAGGATTGATGAAAAAGCGTACGCAGTGGTTTTGCCCGCAAGGAAGAACACCTCCTCAGAAGAAGGGGAGATTACCATCTGGACCAGCGGATTTATGTATATTAAGATCTGTAAGTGCCCTTGCTACTACAAGAGTGCGAAAGTGGATTCGTCCCATTGAGGATTCGACGCACTCAAGTGCAGGCGGGGACAAAGCACAATCTGGGAGTGTTGAGCTCGCCGCAAAGTGTGCAGCAAGCAGATTGGCCTTGTCCAAAGAGCTGACAGCTGGAATGTCATTGTAAATGAGCGTTGGGATGGAGGATGAGGCGGAATTTCTAATGTTTTTGACGAACGACCAACAATTTGTACTGCCTTTGGGGCATTGCAGTATTTTTTGCCTCAACTTTTGGTCGTATTGGAATTTCACACGCTTAAGAAAGGCGTTGCAGTCATTTATGGCTCGTTGGAACTTTTTTCGGTTTTCCTCTGTCGGGTTGGCCTTGAAGGATCGACAAAACTTTTCTCTAACCCTGACGGCCTCTTTACAGCTCGAGTCGTACCATGTCTTTTCTTTTGGTTTGATACTCTTAATCCGATGAGGAATAAAGTATCTCATTCCATAGAGAATGGTGTCTGTAATCGTATCAGCAACGGCATCGACGTCGTTATCGAGGAAGCATAACGACCAGTTGAAATTCCTAAAGAAGTTGTTAAGTCCGCTCCAATTGGCTTCTTGTATTACCATACGGTTCTTTTAGGATTTTTTTCTCTAACTGTGTGGTCGGTGTACGAGAAATTAGCTGATATGACACATCGATGGTGTACTTATCAGGGGGAGAAGTTAAAAACAAGTCCAAGGTGTTGGAGGTATGACTATCAACGTCTAGTATTCGCGTGGGCTCATTTACAGGCTGCGTTAAGTTGTTTTCCGTAGCGAAGATCTCAACACACCATCCTTCGGGTATTGTCTGTCCAGAAAGTCGAAGCCACCTAGAATTGTATATATTGAAATCGCTCGTAATAACGATTTCAGTATGAGGATACAGGGATACAATTCTTTTAATGGATTCAGACAGCGCATCGAACTCGTCGATGGTCGAATTGCTGTCCAGTTTGGGGCTTCTGTAAATAAAGCAGTAGGGGATAATTTGCTTACGGAGATGGAATTTTAACCAAATGAAGTTGAATTCCGGATTGGAACATGGATCACATTGTGGTGGAGTTTGGTAAGTTACATCACTACGCACGTTAATGGCGAGACTGCCCCCGTATATTGGCTACGTCTACCCTGAATTCCCTAGTCATAATCACAGACAAACACAGATAACACAAAACCGGACGATACTAAGCAAGGCAGCGAAGTGAAAATTCGGACATTTGTTTACCGGATCAAATTGCTGTAGGCGTTATGCCTTTACAACAATATGAAACAGTGCACCAGCAAAATTTTCACTCACAACCATCAGTTGTTACATACACTCAGCCACTGCCCGTACCGTATATACAGGTAAATACAGTAATGGCAGTGATTCGACCAGGAGCGTGAAAGGTGGGATACCCGCACTGTGTGATATTTATTTTTTTTCACTGTACTGTACTTTTTTTATGGTGTTTTTTTTTGCACAGCACACGATGACTTGAGTGCACTGGTTGGCTTGTGCACTCGTCGTTGGTCGACTCGGTACTCTATTTAATCTTATAAATTGGCGTATGATGACTGTGTGTATCCCAGTTCCTTTAAAGTCTTGTCCAACTTAAAGTTCTACTGACGGCCTGTATAAGGCAAAATATTTCCTTTTCTTCTCGAAATTATCCGGCTGCTCCATGAAAATGACGCTATCTATATCGTCGTTTAAATGTGCTGCAGAAATGTGAAGATGGCGTAACTTAAGGTTATGTTTTGCTGGGGTTCTCAGCGTGAGCCGAACGGTGTAGAAGTTAGCAACCGGAGAATACGTTTCGGTGTAGTCGATCCCAGGAATCTGATCGAATTCTTCCCTATCAATCTGCGTTACGTGTGCTACATATTTAGTTTTAAAAACCCATTTAAATTTAATCACCTGCTGGTCTGTCCACGAACACCCGAGTTCCATTATGAACAAGTGCATCGTATTCTTCTTGCATGGCAGCGGAAGAGAAAAGTGGCATAAAGTTACACGGAAAAAAGCGCGAACACACGAAGAACAGGGGGACTCAAAAGAGGAGAAGACTGCCCAAAAAACAAAAAATAGACGAACAAAAAGGAAAGGAAATTACATCAAGGAACAGACAGAAAAAGAAAAAACGAGCCAAGCTCCGACCCGAAGCAATTCTTATTAAGCCGAGGGGTGAAGAAACGTACGCAGGGATCCTAAAGGAGATACGCAGCAGCGCAAACCCAGATGGAACTGGAACTGGAACTGGAACTGGAACTGTCATAAGAGCAGTGCGTAAAACGAAAGGAGAAGACGTTCTCGTTGAGCTCGACGCCAAGACAAAGGACAAGGTAGCTTTTGGAAGGTCGCTGGAAAATAACTTAGGTGAAAAGGCGGTTGTTAGTAATCTTGAACCGAAAACAACACTCGAAATAAGGGATATGGATGAACTTACCACTGTAGAAGAGGTCCACCAAGCTGTATAGAACACAGTTAGTGACCCCACATTAGACATCCGAGCTTTCGTCACTAAACAGAGTCGAAGTGGACAACAAAGTGCCATAGTAGAGGTAAACACTCGAATAGCCGAAGAACTAATGAAATCCCCCAGAATTAAAATAGGATGGATTCACTGCATAATCCGCCTATGGGTTGTAGTCCCATGCTTCTACAGATGCTTCGGATAGGGTCACCTGCAAAATTCCTGCGCAGAAATAGATCGAAAGGGCCTGGGACTCTGTATTAAATGCAGAAATACAAAAAGCAAGACTGCACGAAAAACGCAAAGTGCTGCTTATGCACTGAGCTAAAGAATCCATCACTAGGACTGGATCACGTCCCAGGGTCAGGAAAATGTCAGGTGTTTAGAGAGGCACTTGAAAGAGCAAAGAAAAAAACGCCAAATGAGCAGAATACTCCAAGGAAATCTCCATAGAAGTCGAATGGCGGATGATCTCCTAACCAAACTCATAACTGAGCTGAAAGCAGACGTAGTTATCATCAGCAAACAGTATAAGAATAAAGAATGCCCAAACTGGGTTACAGACACACTGGGAACCGCCGCTGTTTGTATTCTAAACGCGAGTAAAATTTCTATTAAAGATCAAGGCAGTGAAAGAGGCTTCGCCTGGATGAAATGCACGGGGCTCACACTAATAAGCTATTATTTCACCCCAAACGAAGGCATTAGCGAGTTCCGAGAAAAACTGGATGGATTAGAAGACTTTATACAAGAGACAGAGGGGGAAGTGCTGGTCGCCGGTGACTTCAATGCTAGAGCACAGGAATGGGGTATGCCAAATACAAACTCACGCGGAAGGTATATACTCGAAATGGCCGCAAGAACAAGTATTAATGTAGTCAATATAGGCAACACGTCATCATTCAGGAGACCTGGATACGAAGAGGCAATCCCAGATATAACCTTCGCTTCAGAACAAACTTTGGCCAAGATAAAAAATTGGAGAGTTATAGAAGACTTCACAAGCAGCGATCATCGCTTGCGAAATATGTAGCCATCAACCCGAATCGAAACCGAAAAACACGATGGAATGCTAACAGACTCAATGAAGAGCTATTCAGATCTGCTCTCGAGGGGACCGTAAATACGACCACAGAAATATCGGGGAGTGCAGAAACAGACACATAAGCCACGATGCAGCTTATACGCCAAGCATGCGACGCATCGATGCCACGAGTCCGTCTCGGGAACCAAAATCCAAAATAGAAAACCGGTGTACTGGTGGACCGACGAGATCGCAGCTCTCCGAAGAAAATGCCTACATCTGAGGCGCAGAGTCACCAAGGGGAGAAGAAGAAATGCGGAACTCACTGCAAACACAATAACGGAGTTCAGTAATGCAAGGACTGAGCTCAAGAGAGTAATAAAGCAGAGTAAAAAGCAAAAGTAGGAAGCCCTTCGCCGAGCAACGATCCTTGGGGACAATGCTATAAGATCGTAATGCGAAAGCTGGGAAGACGGATGACAAGTCTGGACCTCACCGAGGGAAAAATGAGGAACATAGTGGAAACTTTATTCCCAACTCACCCCACAAGACCCCCGACATCCCCAGGACTCCACTAGAAGAAGTGCCAATTTCACTGAAGGAGAGTTGACTCTGGCCGCGAAAACCATGCAGATCCGAAAAGCCCCCTGCCCTGACGGAATACCAGCAGAGATTGTTAAAAAGATAGCACAAATATCCCCACAACTGCTATTGAACATGTACAACAAATGCCTACAAGAATATGGAAAATGCAACGACTGGTACTAATCAGCAAGGGCAAAGGCAACCCAGATACCCCATCAACATACAGGCCTCTATGGATGCTGGATATCGCAGGGAAAATCTGTAAAAACTGCTGAAGACGAGGATAACAGCAGCCATACAAACAGCAGGAGGTTTAGCCGAAAGACAGCATGGCTTCCGAAAGGGCCACTCTACTATTGGAGCAGTTAGAGAAGCGATAAAGTCCACCCAAAAGGCCCAACAAAGAAATCACCACTCAAGAAAGATTGTGCTACTAGCAACTCTGGATGTCCGAAATGCTTTTAACTCAGCCAAATGGACAGAGACAATGGACGCTCGAATACGACTTTAGCATACTCGAGTACCTCTTGAGGATGGTGAAAGACTACCTAAAAGACAGAGAGCTAATCTACGACACCAAAGAAGGCGCGCGGAGAAAGCAAATCACCGATGGAGCAGTGCAGGGTTCAATTCTGGGACCCGACATCTGGAACATCGCTTACGATAACACCCTTCGGATGGAGATGCCAGACGACACGCTTCTAGTAGGGTACGCGGACGACATTGCCGGAGTGATAACAGCAAGGGATACTCATAATGCAGAAATGAAATTAAACCAGGTGATGAGAAGAGTTCTACCCTGGATGCAAGAACATGGCCTAAGGATAGCTGCAGAAAAGACAGAGATAGTCCAACCAAAAAGTGAATCCCGACCAGAGTTGATTTTCAGGTAGGGCAAGAGACGATCACCAGCAAGGAAGCGATTAAGTACCTGGGGGTAGTCCCTAACACGAAACTCACCTTCTGGCAACAAATAAAGGGCCCATCAGAACGGGCTGCAACGACAGCACTAAGCCGACTAATGGCTAATATAGGAGGCCCGACGGCTAGCAAAAGAAAGCTTCTAATGACGGTAACAAACTCTATTCTCCTGTATGGGTGTGAAATATGGACTGAAGCCCTGCGCCAGGAGAAATACAGAAAACAGATGGCCACAGTCCAAAGACGAGCTCATATAGAACTGTAGCAGAGGCAGCTATATTGGTAGTCGCTACCTAAAGAAGATCGGGAAAGCCAGGAGCGCTTTTTGCCAGTATGGAGACTCTGAAAACAATGACGCGATGACGATGATTCGCACCAAATGGATAAGAGAAAGAAGTGAGCTGGAACAACTGCTCAGCCCTATCACTATCACAAAAAAGAGAGACAGGCCTAGACGCGTCTCGACAATAATGAGGATAGCCTAACCAGCAAGAGATCTAAACTCACAAAAGAGAACAACACAAAATGAAAAAGCAGATCCCCAGGAGGGGAAATATAACGACACCACTCTAAAGTAATACAAAAGTGGTTTCCGGAGTGGATGGTGTCAAGATAAAATGGGTTACGGTGGTTTTTAGTGGGTGTGAGTCGCACAGTACTTGAAGCAGAGCGGGACTACTGCTCGTCGTTATTAACTTTTCCACCATCCCCTAGGCAAAAAAAAAAAGAAAAATTTATTATTATTATTAAAATGCAGAAAACAGTGAGAGATACGTCATTATAGGATGAAAGGAGTCATTATTCATGTACCATCATCAAACCAGTAAGTAGGCTTTTAAATCCAAGCAAGGCTTCCAACTGATAGTTTTCTAAAAATACTTAAAGCTTAAAACACTCTCTGTAAGATCATTTATACATACGTCCAATGCTATGCAATAATGTGCAGATGTGTACTTGCACTCGTATACATGAATCACATGAGTATATTTAAAATACCGCTTTTTAGTAATTTGTTGGATAAGATTCATGGGAAATTTTTAAACCTCAATTGCAGTTGAAGTGAGTATTGTTCAATTGTATCTCCTGTGGAGATAATTCGTAGTTGCCGAGTTTTTGAAATAAAAGATACAAGCATTTAAAACCTACATATACATATTATATACCTACGTATACAGATTCATGTTGAGTTGTATGCATTTCTGCTATTTGTATACTTCCGACTTGTTTGACGGAGAGAATAAGATCACCGCCACCGTAGGTACACATACGCAAACCATGCATGGAGGTACGAGTAAGTGCATAGTATTATTGTAGTTTTCAAAAATCAGTTATTTTTCAGTTCAATCAAAAAATAAGGGTGTTATGGACTCTGAAGACACGTGCAGAGGGGTGAAATATTTTTGAAAGCTACAAATATCAATGTGGCGTTTAACTGCGGGATGCCCTGAAACATATGTACTCTTATGTGGGAACACAGCAGGGTCCATGTTTGTTTTTTTTTCCCATTCCGAGGTGTTTGATTTCACCAGTCTTGTTTCCCTCTTTCAACAGAAACCGAACAGTTGATATAAGATAGAGCAATAAACTCTTCATTGAGGTTTTTATTTGCGATGTTTGTTTTATTTTTGTATGCATACAAAGGTTGGTATGTATTGTACCTATGTATGTAGAAGAAAAGAAGGTGATATAATTGGACGTGAGACTTGATTCTCAGGAGAGAATGAAGCACACGTTAGGAGTATGATAAGAACCCCAACAATAGCAAATATTTGCAACCGGAATGCAAAAAATTCTCAGATAAGAAGTACTGTTATATTAAAATGGAATCTCTGATTTGAATTTAAATTGAACCCCAAACTTAAGCCATCGAGTATATGGTTATTCAATTGAAGATTAAGTCTATTTATGAAGATCTGGAGAAAATCTCCTAATATATAATTCAGTTATTAAGAAAAAGTTAGAGTTATTATAGACAATCATGTTAAAAATAAACCAAGGATCACCTGTTGATGTTTGTTGGAAAATGATCGCTGAGAATTAGATTTGGTATCTACGAGTACATGAATACGCGTATGCACTTTCTTTTGATATACAAGTAGGTATTTAAAAAATTAATTAATTTTTAACTTCTCTATAATAATAAAAATGACTGTAATTTTTCTTTTTGTTATGAAGTTTAAATTATTTATGTACAATCGTTTTTCTTTTTTTGTTCATTTCATTATCATTGCAATACACAATAGTTTTTTTTATTGCTGATAAGTAGGAAACTTATTTTCCATTCCTAAGTATTTCAATGTAGGTATCCAAAATTGCATTTCGAGTTTAGTTGTTTCTATAATTTGGAACGGATTAACGCGCAACTTATGATTCGTGCGTAATTAGGTTTACTGTCTACTTTCAGCAAATGTGGTTGTGACGTATTTGCTAAGAATTTGTTTAACAAAATACTGTTATATTTGTATACACTTCGTTTTATAGTATTTTTCTTGTTATATCAAAAATACATATGTATGTATGTAAATATATATTTATATATGTAGAAAGCACTGCTAGTTTTTAGTCCAGTATAATTTCATTAAATTTTTAGCTGTCATACTCTAAATGAAGAATTTTAATCAAAACTTTTTAGGATGTTTATAACTGCGATAGTGGCTATTATTACATAGGATTGGTTTTTCCCAGTATATTTCGTTATGTTTGCTGATTCTCGCTTTTGTCAATGTTATGATTTTTTTTCCTTTTGACATTTGTTATTTGTCATTTTAAACTTGTTTTAAAAACAAATTAAGAACAGAAAAAGCATAGCAAGATGCTTCAAGCGCCTATGCGATGAAGCGGACAATGACTAAGCTAAAGGGCTGTAGGTCTCCACAATTATCATGTCCAATAATGCAAAGTTCTATTGTGGGGCACCTATTTCAACAGAGGCCATCCACTCTGAGCAATTAATTAGAGAACCCAGCACAGAAGCAGTTGAAAATAGACATCGATTATTCGGACAAAAAAGTTTCAAAGCTCCAGGCAGCATTTTCTAGAATACTGCCAAAGGAAACCCGGATATGCTAGTAGAATCTTGATATCCAAAGTAGTAAGCTCAGTCCTGTTATACGCTGCCCCAATTTAGGTGAAGGCCCTAGCGACAAAGGAAGCGAGGAGAAAGTTATCATCAACATATCGACTTACCGTATTAAGGATAATTAGTGGCTTTAGAACGATTTCAGATGAAGCAACTTTTGTTATAGCCGGTATGATTCCCATCTATATCCTTTCCTACGAGATGCAGAGCGTCTATAATAGGCGAGCTTCTAGTAACAGAGAGGTCACAGTCATCAAAATGATCAAGGAAGAAGAAATAGCGGGCACGATAACTCACATTCATAACAAACGTGCAAAACGAGCTGGGAACGATCGAAAATATAAGATATGCAAGTGCAGCAAATATAGAAGATATAGCATAGATTGCTTACCAGCCCCGCGAATTAATACCTAATGGCAGTCCCGCGGGAATAGTGGGCGAAGTTCGTAGGGTGGTGTATTCCTGGAATCGAGCAATCAGACTAGCGAATCGTGCTTGCTGATAGCCCGGGCTACTGGTGTCTATGAAAATTACACACCCTTTGGGGCAAACAAAGAAAAGAAAAAAAACATACTATAATAGGTAAATACGAGTCAATATACACTAACTGTACTGTACTGTTAGATAATAGCTAAAAAAATAAATATAAAAATGAACAAAATATATGTTACATATACATACGTATATATAAATATTTATATATAATACATATATAGGTACGAGTACTATAATATGTTGTCACCGCTTACAGTAATTGCACTCTACAGAAAAGTCTGTTTGGTAAGCAATTAAAAGACTTAGATGCATTATAGAGCTAAGAAAATGAAAACTATTGCAAAAGTACACATGTATATGTATTAATATACTACTAGTATACACCTACATATATTCCTATCATACACACATATGCACGTGTTGAAATGATTGAATAAAAACCCAATTTAACCGCGTCTTAAAACGTTTAATTTCCCCACAAGAAGTATAAAACCTATATCAGTTCTAATAACGTTTCACCACTTTAACGAAGGTATTCAGACCGATGTTTTTTTATTATGACTACTTATTTTCTTTTCGTCGCAAGTTTATAACTTCAACTGAGATCGTCCGTTGTTCAAGTGTGTGATATTTTTTATACTTATATTCGAACACCACATTTCATTAAAAGATAGAGATGTCATTATTTGGTTAACGTAGTTCAAAATGTAACATATTTTTTTATTTAAAATATGAAGCAGTATGAGTACCTTTTTCTGCTGAAATCTAAATCGCTCTCAACGTAGCCCTACGGTTAAAATGAAACCAGAATTATACTCCTACTTATACAAATAAGAACATAGGCATGGGTAAGTATATTACAAAGAAGAAGAAATTCATTTATTATCGCATTATGCCTTTTATTTATTTTTTTTATTGCGCATTTAAGAGAAACCCAACATAAATAATATTAAAAACTCTGTAATTACTTAAAAAAAAGCCATGACATGAGTTTATACGTATTTGTTTACTTTCTTTAATTTAAGTATTGTATTCAATGGACAACTTTATTCAATTTTGAAAAGAGATAAAAGTGTAATGCGCATGAGGTGCCTAGGCGTATTTGTATGTATATATACTCAACGTACATATGGACATAAGCATTATACATATGTACATACCTCCAATCAATCGTTATTGACCTCGGATTTAATCTTCAAAGCGGTCGCTCAACTTAAATTTCGAGACTATAGTTCGATATACACATGTACATTTTATGTAAGTACGAGTACATACATATATTTAACAATAACATCAATTCTAATTTAAAAAAATATGTGTTTTGCTTTGTAAGTGTTGTTAGTACTGCAACTTTCTTGAATCACATACCTACATACCTAACTCAATATGGTTTAAGTATCATTTTCAATTTAGTTTGTTTCGCATATGTATACATATATTTAAAAAAAAAATAGCTAGGTATTTAGAATAGAAAAATGATATTCGAAAACCATGTTACTATAATTAATACAAACAACTGTGCTACATAAAAGATTCTGGAATACGATTTATGTTGCCTGGAATTGTGTTTCACGCTTGATATACACATACTGTAGATGCGTATACCCAACCATCTATCATCTTGCACATGTGGTAAGCCATCCATACAACTACGGCTCTTTTATCAAGTAACCACATCTAATTTTGAAATCGGAGCCGAGTCAAAAACAATTTTAATATGGGGAGAAGTTTTCTAATATAATACGTACGACATTGTCGGTTTGAGAATATAGTACGTAATCCCTTATCAAAAATATTTAGCAGAACACTGTAAGTTGACCTTAGTATGTTTTGAAGTAAAACTGGGTTCAAATTCTGCCTAGTATATTTTGTAGGGTAGATGAACATACATGCACACGTACGTACTTATGCATATATGACATACATATATACTCGTACATATATAATACTAAATTTGTTGTTTTTGTTGGTTTTAAAGTGCAGCCAGAAAAATATTAGGCAACACTTTGTTCAATGTGTATCATTTTAGTATGCGTGTATATATTATGTGCTTTTTTTATAATGCGCGGTACCGCAGCGGTGACGCTTTTGCGTCTTACAGTACTCACAAACAGATTGAGTGGTGCACACACACGTGCGATGACGCTGCGGCATCGCGCGTCATTCTTGCGGGCAGAAAGACTCGCACGGTGACTGCGTCACCGCAGACACGGTTGCGTCTTTCAATACATTGTTTGTTATTGAGCAAGCATTGTTAACAGAAAGCATTTCAATTGGAGGTGTGGACAATCTCATATGTGTATCCTGAGACTTTATTTTTGGTGAAACTTTAACTGCCAGCTCATCAAAAGATTTTACACTCATTCGAAAATAGTTAAAAAGCTTTTTAGAATTTTCTCTTGTATTTGTAAATGATGTATAAAATATTCATTTTGTTAGCCGATGATCAACAAAAGGATGTACCCAATAACGTTGTTTCTTTTTAAGAATATAGTTCTTATGCACTAGGCACTCGAAAATTACTCGTTTTTTTTATAAACCGCCATTGCAGCAAGCCAAACGTAAACTGAAGATTGAGTCCTGCGAGAAAAACCCGCATGTGTGCATTGAACTATTGCGGCACCGCAGCGTTACCGCTGCAGCACAGCTCATTAAAATAACGCATGTGTGCACCGGGCCTTACAGTCACAGTTATAAAGTGTGAAACATATTTTTGCAGCCTCGGATAAATTCTTAAAGGAAATTAAAAAAAAAACCATAAGAAGATATATTAGTAGAAGTATAAAAGGACTTCATAGATGATTTGCATAGTTAGTTTACCGTTGATCGAGATATTGACTTCAAATTAAAAAAAAACTTCCAGAACAGACTTTTTAACACTAGAATACTCAGACATATTTTATAGTTCCCGATTTCGGCAAGAATACCGGTAAACAATTGAAAACAACATAGTAAACGGAACCTGCTAGCACGGGAGAATTTTAAGTCTATTAAAAATTGTACATTACGTGGCTAAGTGTCTTCTTACTAGCCTAAGACCTAAGCCTAAGACTTATATATGGGTAGTTTTACATTTTGCTTGTATCCCTTTCATCATACACCAACTAATGCAGGAGCTACACTCTGGGCACCCAAAATGCGGAGTTATGCAATCACATTTTGGAAAGACACTTTGTGAACGAATATTTTATTTGCAGCTTCTATGGACGGTTAAGTCCCACTACCCCAAGTATGGTATTACTTATTTCTATAATTCAACTCCAAACACAAATTCAGGGATAACATATTTGATAACAAAATAATCGAATCATATCCGTTCCCTTCGCGGTTTAATTTGGCCCCTACCAGCAGTTTTAAAGGAACGAGTTACTGAAAGTACTGAAAGTTTGGGCTTTGGGCATTTATAAAAGTTTGAATTTAAATTTTTTATATTTCTTATCTGACAATGTGGATTCCATCTTGAAAATTATGGGCTTGAGAAATAATATGGGACAGTTTGTAAATATAGGTACATTATTTATAAAAAAAAATGCTCAGGTTTGCATCAGAGGATATATAAAATTGTCAATGTGACAATAACTCAGAGAAATTTAGTTAGATTTTATCTAATTATTTAAAAGGAATTTTATTAACTGGCGTTTATGTTCTGAGTTTTTTCCATTTATTGTAACATTTGCTTTGATAGAATTGTAGCTTTTTGGTGTGGACCTCCACGAAAAAGGTTATTTAAATATTTTCTTCAAGAAAAGATTAATATAAGACAACATTTTGAGTTTTACAAATAAACATTGACTATGAACTATTTTGTATCCAATAACGCTATAGCAAACGTTAGACTTAAAGTTATCACAATAGTGACTTCAACAACAATTTATGCTACTCCACAAGTATAAATTTCGAGGATTTCAAGTTGAATATGCAACAAACAGGGCTACTTTGACTATAACTTAGTCTTTGGATTAATATAGTTTTTTTATAGACAAAGATATTGACTTCTGGATATTAATTATTGCCTGTAGAAAAGGTTTTCATAGACATTATTTCTATTTTACTTTATTGTAGATACAATTATATATTTCGAGAATTTTAACTATTGTATGTAAGAGCTCGTGCACACGCGCAGTACTTCATTAAACTTCTCGACTGTTAGCTATTTTAACAAGTTTTATATTGAATTTGCGCATGGAAACAGACTGAAAATGTCAATTATTTAATATGTGGAACGAATTACTTTTATACATATATTAATATATAGTATTGTAGAAAAAATAATCAGAAAATATAAATTAATATATATATTCATTCTTAAGTAAACTGCATCTTGAATACTTTTCTATTTTTATTTTATTTTATTGCAAAAGATTTGTACTTATGTACATATGTACATATAAATAGAAATACCAAATGCATGTACCTACCTACATATGTACATATGTATATATGGCGAAACAATTTTTTTTCGATAATGTTTATGGATTAATTTTGCAACGGTTTCGTTTTAATAGATACTGCAAAAAAAGATGACATGTGAATATGATTGCTGCAATATATAGTATGTATGTATAACTTAGCATTGCACTTAATTCATACATATGCACATACACAAACGAAGTAAAGCATAAGGAGAAAACGATTCCAATACCCATTTCCCATAAATCAAGCAGTATATATATATATATATATATATACATATACACTTCTGCGGAAAAAGAAACAAGTTGAAAAACAAGCATAATTTCCAGTTTGCGTTTTTAATTAGCTCCCGATCCCAACGCATTTCGTTGAAATTCTTGTAAGCTACATGTGCATGTACTATGATATATAACATATTTGTATTTCTCATACATTTTTTTATTTCGTTTTCTCATTTAAAATTATCTTTTTTGAAGAGAAGTAAAAATTTTCTGTTTTCTATCTGTGTCACCTTTCTTCTCATAACAGTCATTAAACATCACATCAATTATCTTCTGTACTCCGCAATGAACTTCTAACATAAATTTACATGACATCAAGCATAAATCATTGGTTGTGGGGCTCTCCGATCTTGCAGTCTACATATCCGGATGAAGCTATATTTAGTAAAAAATTCTGTCCTTCGACCCAAATGTCTTGAAGGGCAAAATGAAAAATCTTCAATATATGTAAGATCATGGGTACATACGAATATGATATATACATACACATAAATGTGCACTAGTCCTCCTTTTCTATAGGCACATTTTCTTGTACTGCAATTTATTATATATAAATAAATATAAGCTTGATAATTCTTTTAGGACTTATTTTTTTTATAGTATTTTACTAAATTGCAATGGGCATTGAGAAAAATATACTCTTCTGAAGTTTGCATTTGTATAGCGTGTCCAGAATACATTTCGAATGAATGTCTTATCGGTGAGGCTAGCGAGGGAGCAAAACAATATAGGTAGATTCTCAACATTGTCTAAGATCTTTTGTTTTATAATTGCGTGTCAAAAACTATTTTCTGTGCTCTCTAGACTTGAACATTGCACACATTATGCATTTATTCTTATGAAGCAAAAATAAAGCACAGAATTGTAATTAGTATAAAAACAAGCCAAGGGTATTTCTTGAAACGCTGGCATTTTTTTCTAGCAGGGGAAAAACACGAAGCAGATAAAACTTGTGAAGAATGAAGAAAAATATGTACTCGTATTTATGTATATAGAAATGTAGTATTGTTTTTTTTCTTGCTAACATATCTACATATATATTTAGGACAAATACAAATATTTTATTTTAAACTTACCTATAATAATCACTTTTGCAGTAGATATTGCCATCTTTCGAAAAACATGACGACTCTCCTTCCAATGGTTGTTGGCATGTACAGCATTGAAGGCAACCGGCGTGCCATCGTTTTTCAACGGCTGAGAGGTAGAATCGGTCCTAACAATATTCCCAGGTAAAGATATGAAGTTTTTATTTTGAGCTAGTGCTGCAATTTAATTAAAAAAATAAAAGTGTATAATTTAAGGTTGCATTACCTGAATAAATCGACCGCAACCAGCGCAATCTTCCGGACCAGGCAATGTTGTCTCACTGGAAGACTCTGGACTACTGGGTGGCCCATAAGGTTCCCTTTTAAGTGATATTCCGGATATATGGTCATCACTTCCCCCAGGTAAAACCAACCTTCCACTTTCAGAATATTTAATCAGTGATTCGTCAAAACGAGCTCTGTCAGGCTCATCATAACTTAATTAGTTCGTAATAGATTTAAAAAAAAATTTGAAAGTTATACTAAGAATGTGTACCTTCTAAAAGTTTCATCGTACATATTGGCCGCCTCAAAAGGCTTATTATTATGGTCGCACGATTCATGGCAAGAGGAACAGGAACGATACAATATATGATTATTGTTAGATCCACCGCACTGAGGATTAATATTTGTTTCCGGTGGTGTTGGACTTCTTTCACGTGCTGGCCCTAGGAACCTTGCGCTCTGCTGCTGTAAAAGTAGTAACAAATTTAGTTTTTTTTTATAACAAACGCAAGTAAAATAACTTTTATATATGAACTGAAATATATGCAATATACGACTAAACAAGAACATGCTAGGACTGGTCATGCTTTCATGCGGCTATTGCTACCTATTGGCCGTCATAGGTGGCTATATAAGATAGCCAGAAACGATGGCTAGATCGTTCGCTTCGGGGCTCCTCCGCAGATAACGTTCGACCAGGGAATGTCTCCGAACTTTGCAAATACATATAATGAATAATTTTATGACAACTTCCTGGCACCCACAGACAAACGGAGTCATAGGGCAGTTCCACTAAAATCCGGATGTGGCGATCAGCCACATCAGTTTTGATAGAATTTCTTAGTCTTTCGACTGAAGACAGTTCCAGCACACAGAACATACCTGCATCCTGATGCATGCATAAGCCGGACATTCACAGAGGTAGTGCTCCGCGGCGACGTCTTCACTTTTACAGCAAGCGCATGATGTTGCTTCACTTATGCCCGTCACATTTAAGTGCTTAGCAAAATTGTAGTGCCCCATCAAGACGCTAGTAAGCAGCCTGCGGTCTTCCTACAGCATGTAACAGCATGAGATGTCGGGAAGTTTCGTTTGGTCTGCCGGCAACGTGGAGAGTCATGGCATCTGCAGCTATGATCATATGAAACCCAACTGTCAATGAAAGCCCTAACCGAAGACGCAGGTAGAACTATCATAAGTTCGGGTCCTAAAGAACTCTTCTCTGACAATTGTCTAGTAGTTTCATCGACGATTTCAGCAATACGTAGTCAATCTAGCCTTCCGACTGCGTTCGCTGAAGTCTTGCATTTTCGTAAGAGGATTTAGCAAAGCTCTAAGCAATGACATTCCAGCTGTCAGCTCTTTTGATTAGGCCAATCCGCTTGCTGCACTTTTTGCGTCCAGTTCAATACTTACAGATACTACTGTAGTACTAGTAGGTGGGGACCTACATTTGAGTGCGTCGAATCTTCATTGGAACGAATCCATTTTCGCACTCGTGCAGTAGCAAGAATACTTAAAGGTCTCAATATTCACAAATCCGCTGGTGCAGATGGTACATCTCCCCTTCTTCTGAAGAGGTGTTCTTCCTCGCTGGCAAAACCACTGCATTTGTCCAGTCCGTTCCTAAAAATGGCGAATCTTCTTCTCTCTCCTCCTACAGACCCATTGCACTTACGTCATGGAATCGCTGATAAACCATCAGCTCATGAAATATTTCGAAACACGAAAACTTCTCAATTTCCGGCAGTACGGTTTTCGTAACAAGAGGTCCACTGGTGATTTGATTGCATGTCTCACCGAAAAGTGGAACCAAAGCGTACATCAATTTGACGAAAGTAAGATAGTTGCACTTGATATTTCTAAAGCATTTTACAGAGATTGACATCAAGCTCTTTGGTCAAAAATGCGTGCTTTTTGAATCGACGATTCTTCTTCAATGGATTAGAAATTACTTCTCGGAATGCTCAATTCAAATTGTCTTGGATGGTTTCAAGTCTGATATTCACAAAATAAATGCTGGTGTGCTCCAGGGCTCCTTTCTGTTACAGACGCTCTTTTTAATTTTCATTAATGATCTCTTGTCTGCTACTTCAAATCCAATATATTCCTTTGCTGACGACATTAGTCTCTGCTTTTCATATTCGTTCCCGGACTTATTCGGCTGTGGAATGGGAACGGCAGCGTATGCTAAGCTCATTCAATTCCGATATTAACAGACTAACCAATTGGGGAACTATGAACCGAGTGGAATTTAATGCTTCCAAGACACAATGCTGTCTGCGGTCGTTAAAGCGAAATTTAAATAAATTTTAATTTTAATAACTAATTTAGACGGCAAATTTTCCAGATATTGGAAAACCAAAACCCACTTTCCACTAATCGCCTCTATCCGTGTGGCACTGTTTCTGAATACGTGTGAATTGTCATCTATGTCAATTTCTCTCCCATTTTATACAAAACCCGCCAATTTTACTCAAAAAACGATGTCCACATTACACACACATAATGAACTTTTAACAACTTTACTTGTAAATTGCTCAATGTGTTGGTACTTCGCTTACAGTGTGTCTGTACGAGGGTTATAACTTCGCAAAAGTATTAGTAGAGTTTTCCATCTAAGTTAGTTCATCTATACCATCAAGCCCACTTTCGGACGTACTCTTAAATATGGTGATTCGTTCCTAAGCCGTTCAGCTAGTTTATGGAATGCCCTGCCGAGCTCTCTATTTCCTATTATTGTATTGTAAATTGCAAAAATTTCTCTCGTTTCTTCCTCCCTAATTGTCCTTCGCCTGCGCTGTGTACAAAGATTTTAAGGGTACACTTTAGCCCCTTGAGTGCGCGCCGATTGTACATATAAATAAAATAAAAGCTGGCTGTCGCTACAGATGCAAATGGTTCGTTACCATCAGGATTGCGTATATCTCCGCTTGGAAGACAAACGAGGAGTGAAAACTAACGTTGTCATCCTCCAGAAAGATACCAGAGTCACATTTCAAATCGGTTTTCGAGCCATCTGTGAAAACTTGACTACATTCCTTTCCTGGTTTAGATTCTAACCGAAAAGAGTCTTGAGCACAGGTAAAACCGATTTTGTATTTTTTCTGCTGCAGGAGTTCTAGTCTATTGGTGGACACTTTATTATGAAAAAAATACCTATTGGTGATCAGGATTTAGAACAGTAAGAGAGTAAGGACTGCTCAAAACTAGAAAACATCACTTCTCAGAACAACGAACAACTAGAAAGAGAATTGGAAATCTAGCTAATGATAAACAACAATCAGTTTTGATAAATACTCGTACATCGAGTATTGAAAGAAGAGTCAATAAAAAATATTCTTGAGGATTGCCTAAAATAAATTAAAGGAGATTGTCCGCGGGGAAAAAAAAAATTAAAAGCTAATTATACAGAGATCCCACCAATCAGAACCGTTAAGCCGATCCACTATGCAATAAGAAACAGCAAACACTATTCAAAATGCAGTAAAAAATCGAATACAGAATACAATAATACTAAAATAGTTTTATAAATGGTGAAATTTCGAAGTAACTATCTTGTTTGGAAACATTCACAAATCTGGAATTTAATTAATGCAGTATTCTGGCTAAAATATATTCCTAGTAATAGAGATAATAAAGATATACTATATACGAGTACGTAAGATCGGAAAACCAGACAAATAAAGCGTAGGTAATTTTACAGGTCTATCTAAATAATATCAGTTATGTTACATCTAAGCTTTTCGAAAAATTCTTTGCAAAACGAATAAATTAGATAATATGAGTACAATAGAAAGAAAAAACCTGATCCTATATCACCAGCTCTGTTTTCGAAAAAACTATTCAACAATCGATAAAGTCCATGGGATAATTACACAAGGTTTTGGTAACATGAGTGATGATATGTATAACTGTTTTTTTACAGTTACTTAAAATAATAATGAAATCAAAACTGTCATTTCACGTCAACTTCTCGTGTTATTGACGAATTTATGAAAGCTACCTTCATGTGTTAAGAGCACCAATAATTCAATTTAGTCGGTCGGTTGGCAATCGGAATAATTTAAAAAAGTGATTTAAGTTGTGTTGAGATAGCTTTAAGTGAAAGTACCATAGAATCTATAAACTAAATATGGAAAAAGTCGGTCGTTGCACTTATGAAAATTGCCCCAATAAATTTTGTTATGTGTGTGGCCAATATATTGTAAAGGCCCAAGTAAAGGCTGTAACTGAAAAAGTAAAGCAGGCTTACTAACTTTATTTTATCGTTCTATAAAACAAGACAAAGAATGGATTTCGAAATTGTTTTGCTATGTTACAGTTATCGAATGGTTAAATTGGAAAAAGAAGTCGCCGCCGTTTGCTATTGCAATGATTTGTCGTGAACACAAGAACCATGTGCAAATCCAAGTGATGAGGATGACCCTGAAGAAAATTCAGAACATGATTCAGCACCAAGAATTAAATAATTTGTTCCGTAACTTAAATTTATTCATCATCAGAAATTCTCAGTTCTAGACTACAAAAATGGAATCTGTAGTGGAATGAAACTAAGATATGTTTGCCAAGGAAAAGGAATAGACATTTAGCTACCTTCTTCACACAGAACGAATCCATATGCTACTGATGAATGGATTACGGATAACTTACAGAAAAAATGAAAGACGTCCCTTTATTGATTCATCTAAAACGAGTTTAAAAGCAGTTCTTCTAAATAATGGTGGAGAATATCCCTCCATACCTGTAGCGTATTCAATCACTTTAAAAGAAACATACGATACTAGGCAGTTTATATTAAACTTAATAAAGTATAGAGACTCAAGTTGGAAAGTTTGTGCTGACTTAAAAGTGATAGCCTTGTTACTAGGATTATATAGTGGCTTTACAAAGTATTGGTGCTTTTCGTGTATGTCGAGCTACAGAGAAATAGTATTTGGTTAAAGATTGGTCAAATATTCACATCTGATTGAGCCACAAAATGTTCTTCCACCACCTTTACACATAAAGATGGGTTTAATGAAGAATTTCGTAAAAGCTGTGGCCTAATTGGTGAAGGCTTTTTATATTTAAAATCTGTATTCCCTAAATTAAGTGATGCCAAACTTAAAGAAGGTATATTTGTTGGACCGCAAATACGAAAACTTATGAACGATGTCAATATTGACTTTAAATACAAAGGAGCTAGAAGCGTGGACATCATTTAAAGCTGTAATAAACGAGTTTTAAGGAAATCTTCCAGCTGACTCTTCTGAAATGTTAGTCGCAAATTTGTTAAGAACTTATAAAGATTAAGGTTACAGAACGTCATTGAAAATACATTTCTTGTTTTCAAATTTTGATTTTTTTTACAAAAAAAACCTTGGAGAGATGGGTGAGGAACAAGGAGAACGCATATAAAGCGCATGAATATTAACGCTTTCACTTTCCTCCTATGAGGTTATTAATATGCTTTTTATAGTTGATACCAATTACAAAGAAATGCCCATGATTCTGATCTTAAGCAAATTTTGACTTTCTAGATTAGGTCAGAAGAAAGTTACTTATTCCTTCATGACCTGTGCCCAATATAAGAGTAAGTAAGTAGGACCCATTTGATGAAATACTGGAGATATGTATATCTACAGTAGCTGTATGGTTTTGCACTCATGTTAGGAATTATCCCAAAAAGAAACGACCCAACTCCGCTTAAGAGTTCATCGTAAAAACTTGGTTGCACAGATATACGTATCTTTGACGTTTAGTGGCAGTTCATCTGTCGGTTGGTGATCAAATTTAATTTCTTTTGTAAAAATGCGTACATCGCTATGTTATTGTTGTAATTTACAAGCAAATTATTTTTTTAGTGGATAGCGGATGAACAAAAAAAACATGGCTAGTATATATATATCAATAAAGTTTTTTGACCATTTTGAGAAAGAAAATCACAACTTTTAGATGATATAACCGAAACAAAAAACATGTAAGACTTTTTCTTCTTAAGCCCATAGTTTTCAAAATAGGACCCAACATGACTTAATTTCAAACGTTAATTAAAAGAAGAATATAAATTGGGAAAAAAACTAATTTCGACGGCCCATGTACAAATAATCTCGGTATCACACAAAAAGTTCAATATGTAAGCCATTACTGAGAATGCAGTCCATAAATCGTCTTTTAAATGCTCTTTCAATATCAGTTCCCTCTAATTCCTTTCTTATTTTTGCATGTGGCTATAATGATAAGCCAAGTTCAAGTCATTAATTGTTATTATTTCTGGCAAGTAAAGTACGTCCTCCATCTGTCCCCATAAATAAAAATCCATTGCGATCAAACTATAACTAATATCTAACTGCATGGCCCTAATCTAATGGGGCACCATCATGCTAATAAATACATAATTCTCTTCTTTAAATGCAGAGCAGTTATGGTAATTCTTTCTCCCAGTGTATGCCTGCCACACACTGACATTGAATGTGTGTTGAAAAGCTTTGTGCTTTTTGTAGTAGGGGTCCCTGTTGTTTTCGGCTAAAAGAAGTTTTTCAAAAATGCCGGTAATTCCAGAATTCCTAATATATACTTTTCTGAGTCCCCAGATTGTGTTTGTTTTGTTTTTTGGTTTGTTTAACTTAACACTCAAGAGGTTACGAATGTTTTTAAAATGCTTAAGCACGCACTAAACTTAAGAGGAAGAAAGAAGTTTGTGCTGAATGGTCATTTCCCTCTATGTGTGGCACCCAGCAATTAGTAGGGAGATTAAATTATAAGTATAATTTGACTTGTTCTAGCCAACTCATATATCACTTAGTTGACAGAAGAATTGAACCCTGAACTGTTTGATTATAAAGACAGTACACTACTGTTTGCGCAACACCCATCCACGTTAGAATTCCTGCACAAGTGTCTGTTATACTGTCGTCTTAGTTTTAAACTGTCTCGGCCATAGCAAGATGTGAGTCTTTCGCTATTTTCCGTGTTAATCCCGAATCTCTCAGGTTCGAAAATGTTCTAATGAATGTCCTACCAGTTGGTGTAATCGTTTTAAGGTATCATTTCTGGTATTTCAATCTAGTTTATTCACCGTTACCGTTAGAGAAAACGTATTCTGACATTTTACTGTCTGCTTATATCAGGTATACATTTCTTGGCAACAAAAATGAGTTAATATCATACTTTTCCAAAACCAAATGAAGTGCCAAAGTCGAAATATTGGGTTTTGCGAAACGAATAATTTTCTTTTGAACTTGAATTACATAGGATACGTGTAAGAGAGCTAGACCAAGAAATACTTTCCGAAATCTAATCATATTTAAAGAATTCCACTATCATATCCGTAACACTCTGTTGAGATAATTAACTTTGATGCAATTATAAAATTCATCAATTTAAGCTCAATTATGCACCTTTCTAGAACCTAGGCAGTAATTTTATCTCTAACAAAAACAAATGTGATTTTGTGCTTCTGGAAACATAAAAGAGTAGATAGGTACCCTATTAATGACTGAATGATTTGCTAAATTCTAGAAGATCTCACCTGCACCAAGCCACATAAACTTTGAAGTTTAATCAACTTATTACAAGTATTATTGTTTGTAATATTAGCACTTAGTAGTGAGAACGTGGCAAAACGTCTAAGGAATCGTCTAAACTTCTTACATTCATTGAGAAGGAACCTTAAAACGATATGTGGTTTATTTTATTTACGAGGGGCGTTCAATATATTCTCGGTATCGATATGAAGGAAAATGCGAATTCAATTTAAATTCTTTTTATTTTTCAATATAATCTCCCCTAACATCAATGCATTTGTTACATCTTGAGATAAGCTTTTTTAAACCCTCAAAAAAATAAATTTCCTCTTTCTCTGCAAAATACCCATTTATTGCCGACTTGAGTTCTTCATCATCCGAACATCTTTTTCCACGAAGACATTTTTTCAAATCCGGAAACAGGAAATAATCACTAGGGGCAAAGTCTGGACTATAGGGTGGGTGTTGGATTTCTTCGAAACCACAATCTCGCGCAGCAGCCTTGGAAACTCGCGCCGTGTGAACAGGAGCGTTGTCATGAAGAAGCAACACACCCGCTGCGAGTTTACCCCGTCTTTTCTTTTTAATTTCCTCCCGCAAATTATGCAAAGTGGAAGCGTAGGATGTGGCGTTGATGGTTTCACCTTTTTTTTGTACTCAATGAGCAAGATTCCCTTTGAGTCCCAAAAAACTGTGGCCATGAGCTTCCCGGCAGACGGAGTGACTTTGAACTTCTTCGGGGGGTCTGTTCCTTTTTTATGCCACTGCATGGACTCTTGTTTGCTTTCAGGGTCATAGTGGTGGACCCATGTTTCGTCCCCAGTAACAATTCGATCCATAACACCGTCCGCGTTCTCACTACACATCTCCAAAAGCTCTCTACAGCATGCGATTCTCACTTTTTTCTGAGGCGCTGTGAGCATTCGTGGCACCCACCTTGCACTGACCTTTGAAAGGTTAAGATGGTCATGAAGAATGGTGTGAATGGTACCAATTGAAAGCTTGGTGATATCTGCCATCATTTTCACCTTTATTCGCGCATCCTCAAGAACAAGTTTTTCGACTTCTTTGATGCTTTCTCCCGTACAAGCAGTAGCCGGGGCGCCGGAGCGGGGGTCGTCTTCAATGCTCTCTCTACCTCTCTTGAACTCACTTGACCACTTTTGCACAGTTAATAATGAAGGTGCGAAACCCTGGTAAACAGCCACCATCTCTTCATGAATAGTTTTTTGACTTTTTCGTTGCTTAGTGAGAAATTTAATTACAGCGCGATGCTCAATTTTCACCATCATCGTCTCAGTTGCCATTATGATTCTGTTTAACTAGAGATAAAACGCGAATTAATAATCACATTTATATGAAATTTTACATGAATGCACTAAAATAATAGTATTACTTGATAAATAAGTCAATTTATATATACAACCACACCTTCACCCCGATACCGAGAATATGTTGAACGCCCCTCGTATGTTCGTATTGTTATGATGAGGTTTATGATGGTTAAACAAAAGTTAAGTTCATTGATAGGTTCTGGACGAATTTCACCAATTTATGAGCATATCTTCTTGATATCGTCATTATCCTTTTCCATACTTTAAATAATTTTCGTATATTTTTTGTTAAGCGAAGCGCTGAAACAATTTGTTTTTAATTTTACCTGTTTTTTTTCGCATTCCCGTATGTACAATATTTCATAAAGTACTAGTGCAATTCAGGAAAATAAATAAAGTATTTTAATATTTATTATAACAAACACATATCATCCTATATAAACATGAACATATCCATGATGTCGAAAATTCACACCCTCTTCGCAATAGAGTTTCGAAAAATAAGCCGATAAAAATATAATTGAATAACTCAATTGCTGAAACATCAGTGCGAATACTCAGCCTCATAAACAATGTGCTAATACAGAGCGACTTGTAGAACGGTATGTGTTATTTAAGGCTGAGGAAAACATACAATACTCGTATATAACACAGGATGAACTTATATATTTTCGAGATTCCTCGGTTATTAAAAAAAGATAAATCAATAGAAATATTTAATTTCATACTTTTCATAATGTTTATCATTACCTTTCAATTGGATATAAATTAACAGAATTTAAAAGGAGAGCTCCTTTTCCTATTCATACGTATATTTTTGTAACATATGTGTACGAGTATGTACATAAGTGTTCATGAAAAATAATAGGTTTTGTTGACACTGCATGACAGAAAAGGTGCTATCATCCCGTCCACGGTCTAGAACGCCTCGAAAATATATTTTAATGGTTTCAATATTTAGCTGTATCATAACCATTTTTTTTAACAAATATAAACTTTTTTCTTAAGATAGAACAACAATTGTAAGATACAAAAAGACGTAGAATATGCTTATAGCAGGATATAGTCATTATGCTTAAAACATAAGGTTATATATTTATAACTGTAGTCTCTTGTGTTGGATTGCAATTAGCAAGATAGATTAAAAATTATATTCATGTAATTAAAAATTTTATATAACAGTTTTTATATGGATATAAACGTAACTTCTTTCTTATTTACTTTTGATTTAAAGAATATATGAGCTATTAGATAATTTTTATGCAGTTGTGGCATATTTTGACAGCTCGAATAATCACAAAATGTAAATATATAATATAATTAATTTAATCAATGAGATAAAAGGCCACCGATCCAAAGAGCTTAAAATATGGGGAGCTTTTAACTTCTGCATAATTATAAATAATGTCAAACTCACAATACGAGCGGAGTGTAACTTCCTCATGAAATAATGCAAATTGAAGGATCCATATATTAAATATTCATTTTTATCGTGGTTTTTATTTTATGTGGCTTCCTAATGCCAATGAAACGAACTTATTGATCTTAAACATTCTTACTTACTTACTTAAAGTTGTCGACTTGAGCCTCAACCAACAAGCGTCTCCAGCCAGCTCAATTTTTAGCTAGCTGCCTCCAGTTTGAGACGTTAAATTGGCTGAGGTTTCCTTCCACTTGCGGGCGCCACCTGAGTCGCGGTCTTTCTCCACTGCGCTGTCCCTCGAGCGGGAGATTCGAAGATTTCTCGAACCGGTCCATTGGTGTCCATCCACACTACATTGCCCATCCACCTCAGTCGTTGGACCTTCACTCTTCTGGCTAAGTCGATGTCGCTGTATAGCCCGTGCAGTTCGACGTTGTATCTCCTCCTCCACTCACCGTCTATGCAGAGTCAAGAGCAGTCTCATTCATTTCCTATAAAGTCCATGCCTCTACGCCATAGAGCAGGACTGGAATTATTATACAGCGATTGGCAAGAGTTATTCTTCGTTTGATTTTAGAGCTGGCGTCGTTGTCTGAATTGACAGCGGAGGCTAGGATCGATTTGGAGCTCATGGGTTTTTTTCAAGATCTGTCGTCGTGTGAATATTTCGTCGATGGTGGACTTTTCTGGCATAAAGCCATACTGATATGGACCAATCAGGCTTCAACAGGTTCAGGCATTCATACAATATGGCAGGTAGCATCTCGTAGGCGATGTTAAGAAGACTGCGGCATTTGTAGTTGGCGCAGTTCCGGAGGTCTTACTTACTTTAGAATCGAACAAACAATGCTGATGGTACATTCATCAGGCTATCTTTCGTCCGATCATATTTTACAGATTAATTTGTGTATGCTCCTTACCAAGTCGTCGCCTGCCGCTTTGAAGAGTACGGCAGTCAGGCCGCCCCCTCTTGTCACAAGTCTTCGATACTTGATGCTGGTGGCATAGGGCCTCTTAAGAGATTAATGGAGAAGGATTTGGTGATCTCTTGCGATTGTAGTTGTCCTACAATCCCGAACATCGCTAGTCGATGTTGGCCCCTCTGAACATTCGGACCTTCATAATACAGGTGGAGTGCCCTGCGTTGATATCAATGGTGTCAATATGGTTGACGGTTGATTATGAATATCGAGATGCCACGTGCTAGCAATGACAAGGTTTCGCCCAAAGTAAAGCCGGTTAGCCTGAATCTGTTATGTTGTGTAGGCTATACTTTCCGACAGTACTACCAACGAAGCCCTCTCTTCCTAGCTTTGCTTTAAAGTCGCTGAGGATAATTTTAATGTCATAGCTAGAGCACTGCTCGTAAGTATTGTCCAAAAGCTCATAGAAGCTTTTCTCCTCTGTGGGACGTGCGCGCATATAAGGCTAATATTGCCATAATTTAGCTTTAATGCGGATTGTTACGAGGGGCTCGTTAACATGCCGAAAACTCAAGACTTCTTGCCTAATTTTGCCTCTAACAACGAATCTACTTCCAAATAGGCACTGCTTTTGCCGTTGATAACAATCGCCCTAGTAGATTTCGCACTTTTTCATCTTCTATTTTTCCGACCTATCCGATCTCATTTCTTTGATGGCAGTAACATCTGCTTTGCAGCAGTCTACGGCCTCTGTTATTTGTTCGGCACGTGGCCTGTTATTGCACCTAGCATTCCACCTGCAGATCCGAAGTCCGTTGGGGTTAAATATTCTAGAAATCTAAGGAAAAACTGCAATGTCAGGTAGCATAACTTAAGAGGAAAACATGAAAATCACAAGTAGAATTGTTATAAAAAGTCGGTTAGTCAAATCGCTTCCCTAAAGTAAAGATAATTAAAGTAGTTTGAAGCTAAATAAGCGTAAATTAATGCGTGGCTCACAGGTATCTAAGGGAGGAAAGTTTATGTAGAATAACTTATGTATGTATATATGCCAATCTGCTGACTAAATGTTAATTTTTTTCTATTCTTACTAAGCTATTTTACTGTAATAAGTGTTATTGATAAAAGAAAAAAGAAGACATAAAGAAAGTTGCGAATGTTATGAATTTCGACAATTCCTATTTTTGTTTCATATAATACATATTTTACTAATCATTCCAAAGCTTATAATATACAGAAAGTCCGAGGTGAGGTGTGTACGTTTTATTTAAACCGCTCAGTTTCGAGTTCATTAATTTTGTTTTCATTGACCAAAAGTAAACCAGGATTAATCTTCGATAGGTAAATTTAAATTGGAAATCGATTTTTTTTAAAGTAAAAAAATTAAGTTGAATTTTGAAAATAAGAAAATAAGAATGTACAATTTAAGAAATCTATTTAAATCCTTAACATTGCTAGAAGCTTTAATTAAAAACCTTAACTCTTGACGGAAACGGACGAAAAAAGTTACATTTTTCATTTAGATAAGAACAGCTTATTACAACTTTAGTTCAAACTCCTCTATTCACGCGTATTCATGTACATAAATTATTATTTCGATAGATCTACGAGTATATTGACATTACGCATATTTTATTTTGTCCGCCTCTTGGAAGTAAAAGATAATAAAATGTAACGAATTATTTTTATGCAATATACTTTATATTTATTATTTCAAATATTTAAAGTTGTTTATGCAGGTCAAAAAAGAAATACAATAATTTAAAGTTTGAATAATAATTTAAAATATCTTTATAATTCAAAATTTTAATTTTCCGGAAGCTATAATCTATTTTAAAGAGTATCCAAATCCATTTTAAACATTAATCTTTACTGATTTTCCTAGATTATAAAGGAAAATCTTGTCCTGGCTTGAACTCAAAATCACTCTCAACGCTATTTTACCATTAAAAAGAATTGGTCTTCAGTAAAATTCGTACTAGAGTTTGGATAAAAGTGGAATGCCGGCTTTTGTGTGCTCTCTATAGGAAGCTTAACTTATTTCAGCACAATTAACTGGGTAATATTCGTATATTTAAGTAGTACAGATACGTTCATTTGTTTGTTCTTAATTTTCTGGTGAATTAAGTGACTTGTAGTTACCCGGGGATTACTATGAAACAAACGCTATCATCAACGTTATATTTTCCCTGATATTTATATAACATATAATATGTTGACGTCAATAGTGTGAATGGTTTCAGAAGTATACCTTTTGGATTTAGATCTCGAATTCCTGAAGGGGAAAGCTTTGGCTTTGTAAAGTTTTTGTGAACGGTTTGCTATTATGCTAATAACGCAAAATCTCCTGAGTTGCTTTACTACAATACTTGATATCGTTTATAAAAAATTACCATAAACCTTGTAGTACCGTGGAAGAAAGTACATATATGCATGTTTATATTTTCGTGTGGTCTGCAGCGGTATTACATTGTAAATTTAATTTTGTGTAAGATCGTTTTAAATTAATTTTGTTATGATGCACGTCTTTACTGGATTCGTTACTTTTTTGACAATACTGAATGTTTTCCGAATAGAAATATTGTGATCGTATAGTATGAGTGTAATATATCCCCGGTCTTGTTTTTAATAAAATTTTGCATTGAAATCTGGATGCTCTTAATTTTGTTCAATAACGATTAGTTATAACACAATTGATTGACAATATTGAGCGTAAAGTTGCAAATACTTTTGGAAAATTGTGGCTCTGGCAGCGTATCATCTTGTTCAAACCCTTCTTTGATATCGAAAATTTCGATGAAACTTACGGTCGTCATTCTAGACAAGCTTACAAGCAAGTTTGAAATGGATCTGTAAATCTCGTGTCCATAGAAGGTGCAATATACAGCCTTAATTTCGATGAAGAAGATCTGGATGTATTGGGTTTTCTCCAGTTCTAATAATGTCATTATTGGTCAATGCCAGACTTAAAACAATTCACTTCGTAGACAAATGTTCACATATAAACAGAAGACAAGAGCTTGTATTCGATATTACGATGTTACATCTTTAGTTGGTGAAGCTCACAGGGCCTAATTTCTTATGAATCGTTCCATTCATTTGACCAAACCTGAAAATGAGTTGATTTATGCACTCTACAAAGTCATCTCCCTCTGTCTTTAATAGCTCATCAGGTAGGCTGTCCAGTCCAGCAGCTTTTTAATGCTTAAGTTCAAATCATCTTGTATTGTATTTCGGTGTCTAATTACTTTGAATTGTTTTGCCTGACATAGGAGTCGTCCCCGTTGTCATACCGGTATGCAGAAGAGGTGCCTCTATATTTTCAGTACCGATTCTGATTCTCATACTAAAGCGATTGCTCATTAAGAACAGATCACTATTCGAATCTGGTTAGCTTGACCGTTCCTTTTATCTTTTGGTGAAATTTCTATTCCTTGGAGATGGTCGAATGAAACGCCCCACATCAGTTGTGGCATTAGTGAAAACTTCCTGGTATTGATGCCCACTGATTTTAGGACTTGACACAGATTACATAAAAATTGTGAAGGGGTTAAAAAACTTGAAAGGCAAAAGTTCTGGTGGATTGTAGTGATTGCAGTCGTTAAGTCTTTTCACAGTATATTTACTATATTCTGATACATGAGATATTCGTAACCGTACCTTAGTTGCAACTAGGCAGTGGTCCTAGTGTATATTGCCTGTCTACAACAATGGAGAAGTGTCGTCTGTCGACCGCAATATGAAAAATGATATTCCGCCATGCAGCAAAGTCAATTAGTCAAAGTCCGCTTCCAGAGGCTATGTCGCATAAGCAATGCTTTTCGTCTGTACTATGAAAGATATCCCTCCATTCGTTTTGCGTTAAAATCACTTAAAATGATTTAATTGCTACAAAAATTTTGCAATAAATTGAAAGCAAGAAGTTAGCAACGAAACATTTTAGATCGATTTCGATAATCTATTAAATGGTAGGTTTTCAATGGGGTTTTAATCATCATACGCATGGCAACACCAAAATGTATTGTAAAGAGGAAAGGTTTACTTAAAGCGCGCAAATAACTTGATCAAATATGACCAAAAAGTGTTTTGACTATAAATATAAATGAAAAAACAAGTATACATATATGTAATATTAGTCTCACAGTACCTAAGGAAAGAGTTTGGTATCGTATCACTGCGAAGCAGCTTTGCAGCAGGTGAAGATCGACGTATATAGCTCGTTCCTTGAACAGCTTCTCCTTCTGTCTCCTTCCGAGCTTTGGCGAAATTTGAATGGGTTTGCCCAGATCCTCTTGGACTTTATTTATTTTTTTCAATTCCTCTCTTCACCCAAGTCATGGCTTCACATATGATTTTAAATTCGTGTTCGACGCGTCTAGTAAACTAACTAAAGTAACTTTCTGTCTTCATTTTCTAACATATGTTTCTTAGTATTTAAATATATGTATATGACAAAAATTATTCCGCAATTATAAACCACCTCTGCCTTAAAAAAATCAATGGTATACTAACGCAAAGCATTTTTATCTTATGTATTATGGTATACACACTATAGCTCACGCTATTGTGATGAACTTCCTTACATCACACAATAGTTAATGATATTTTCTGAAAATTTCGTTTTGCAAACGAAGCCACTGTATCAAAAAAAGCAATAAAAATTATTTGATTGCTGATCATTTTTGATGTGATATTCAGCAATTTTAAGAGGAGAAGAAGAGTGCTGATGGCTGAGCGATTATCATGAAATTCATCAATCTGCTGGAACACATAGACGATATCGATGCCATTGTTCGTTGTAACGTTCCACCATAGAGGATGGCTACTCTTACAAGTGACTACACTTAACTATGTATTATATAATGCCAAGGCAAGTTTTTTTTGGAAAATATGATAGAAAGAGAAAGAAATATCTTTAGGCTTAGTAGCTATTTCGCTCCATGGGTGGCAATCAACATTTAATGGGAAGACTAAATATTAGGGTATTATTAAGTAAGTAAGCAAATATTGTTGTAATTAGACTTGTTGCATTATAGGCCACCACTCATCTGACATGGTTTTAGTTGCCTGAAAAAAAGAATGTCTTCGGGCGTGGATGAGCTTCAAGCGCCGAACAGTCTAATTTAGAAGCCAATAAAATACCACTTAGGCCACTGCCACCCACGAAGAAAAATCGATCCAAGCAACAACGGGCCTCGTAAACTTTTACCTCGAAAAACCTTTTTAAGTAATCTATTAGTTCGTTAATGTCCACTTCGTTTCCTACAATGAGACCGTCATCGATGTAAATGGCCATTATGATGTTTTCCCCGACAAAAACGCATGGATCGGCTTCTGTAGCCTTAAGTTGAAACGAACGGAGAAAATTCGAAAATTTTATGTTCCAACATCTAGAAGCTTGTTTTAAGTCATAAAGGCTTTTCCTTAACTTAAACACGCGACCGCTTTTATCTTCAAATCCACTCGGTTGTCGCATGTAAACGTCATCCAGTAAATCGTCATTAAGAAATGCGGTTTTAATATCGAATTGCTTCAAAGACATATTTTTACTAGCCGCAATAGTAAGAATTGCTCTAATTGAAGCAAATCGGGCTACAGGGCTAAAAGATTCTCTATAATCAATCCCGTATTATTGCGAGAATCCTCTAACAACTAACCTTGCTTTGTATCTTTCGATAGACGGTGAGATGCTTTCCTTCCTCGTCATTTTGCTCCACGCAATCTGGATGCTTACTGACTTCATGCATAGTCACCGTTCCTGAAATAGGCACATTTTTAAAGACAACATCACGATTTACCTCAATTTTATTGCTCGCACGAAAATAAACACGGTATCCTTTAGTATTGTCGGGACATCCGACGAAAATTCCTTGTTGGATTCTTACCTAATACCTTTATATCTTTAAAGCGTTTGATCACTCCCAACCCACAAATCCATTGGAATTTTACCATGAATGTCCGTTGGTTCCTTGCGATTGAATTATAGTCCTAGCTGCCTCCACTATAGTTTACATTCCCCTCTCCGCCCTACCGTTCTGCTGCGGAGAATAAGGTACAGATGTCTGATGCAGAATGCATTCTTTCTCAAACAAATTTCTAACACCTGAGTTCACTAATTCCAGACCATTGCCCGTCCGAATTGTTTTAATAGCCATCCCAGTTTCAGTCTTGACTTTGCTTATAAACACTTTAACAAATTCGACTACCTCGCTTTTTTCCTTTAGAAAATAGACAGTTCTGTATCTGGAGAAATCGTCCTTAAATAAAAGGAAGTATTTAGATCCCCCTACTGAATTGTTTTGCATTGGGTCGCACAAATCAGCATGGATTACCTTACCTACCCCACATGCTCTACTGCAACTTTTTTCAAAAGGAAATCGATGCAACTTCCTTAGTGCACATGCATTGCAAAAGGGGTTATCTGTGTCATTTAAATCTATACTACGCTGTTTTAAAAAATTTCTGATATAATTTTCATGCTGGTGCCCAAACCTCTCATGCCAAATCTTAATGTCTTCAATCTTATCGCTGATGCTTGCAATCACTGGTTCACGAATTTTAAACATCATCTTAAATAATGAAGATTGGCGTACTCCCACTGCAACAGTACGTCCGTTCTGCAAAAGCTGACATTTGTTTTTGTTACACACCATTTTTAAATTTGTATCCATTGCCGCATTTGACGAAAATAAATTTAGGTGAATATCCGGAACATACATCACATTTGAGAGAAATTTCGGCAGCCAGGTGCTACCGTTGAACGAAAGTATATTAATTTTTCCTCTACCAAAAGCACTGATGGTTTCTCCGTTACCCACGCTAAAAAATTGCGGATTTTCAAACGGCACATAATCCACTAACCAATCCATATGAAATGTCATATGGTCGCTTGCTCCATCGAGAAACCATTCGTTAGATTTCTCTCCAGTAGAAGCTGTCCATGTACACACAAAAGCATCGCCATGAAAATCCTTATGGACAACGTGTCCATGCCCATGCCTTGATGGACAATCCTTTTTCCAATGGCCCGGCTTCTTACAAAAAAAAACATTTCCCGACTTACCCCTTGGTTTAATATGGCTCTTTGGAAAAGGTGTTCCCCTTTTAGCAACTAATGCACTTGTTGTCGCCGCTGTTTCATTTAGAACACAGTAATATACATGATAAGCATTTGGTATATGTAACGTACGCAGCTTACAAAACGAGAACGAGAGATTGCAAACAAGTTGGTGTTTAGGGCATAGAATAACTAATAAATATTGCTGAATTATTCTTAACATAATAATCAATCCAATATACGAGTGCTGAGGTAAAATTTAGAACTAGTTCCTTTAGGAAGGGCGTCGTGCCCAAGAGTGACGATGGATCAGGTACGCAAGAAAAAGAAAATAAAGGTATTTTTAACCCACAAGTAATTACATTCATGCCAGAGTACAGATTCACCATGTCAGTGGTCCACAAAAGAAGGAGAGTTCTTTCATTTAAAGCTTCTTATAGCTGATTTCAAAACGCAGGCTATTTCTAGGACTGAAGAAAATTTAATAAACAAAGCATTGAGGGTGGTGGATACTTTAAAGCAAAACATCTAGAAACTGTTAAATATGCATCATATAAATAAAGAGAGAGATTGAGCAATATAATGTGATAGTTTGGTATAATGCCCTAATTATTTACCAAGTATGAGTAAGTGAAGCCGATGCGAGATGATCAGACTCATGTCCCATACACAAAAAGAAAAAAATATTCTTATGTCTTTTAACAGTTATTGGATTATATCTCTACTGAGTGTGCCATACAAGATCCTATTTAACATACCTACTCTAAATAATCGGCACGTGCTAGTTTTAAATTTCACAAGAGAATACTAACAAGTTTTACTTTTTCATAAACTTAAAAGACGGTTATCATAGGGCGAAATATTATTAATCTTGCGCTGTGCACCTACAACTCGTTAAAAAGTTAGTAACAGCTGAATTAAAATTTATTGGTGTTAAAGTTTCTGTCTCCAAGCGCAGATTATATATATACTATATATCAACCCAAGCTGTAGCTTCGGTCACTTCAATGCAGGACTTGGGCGTTACGAGTATTTGTGATACTGAACTTAATTTCCGCACCCACATTGATTTCATAATTAGCAGAGCTAGCTCCGAGCTAGTCTTTGTTAAACGATGGGCCAAAGAGTATTCTGACCCTTATGTCATAAAATCTCTGTATATCACTTTTGTTAGGTCACTTTTCGAATATGCTCCCATGCGTTGATCACTACATCTTTCCGCCATATTATAACCAATTCAAAATGCTGAGTTTAGTGTCACTGGAAAAACGTCGCGAATCCGCCGAGATTCTCTTTATATACCAACTCTTAACCTGGTCCATCGACTGTCCCTCACTGCTGGATCAGGTTTTTTTTAATACTAACCACAGCAATTTAAGGTCTGTTACTCCTTTTCATCCAAATAACCACCGACCGGCATATGGTTTTACTGAACCACCCTCAAAAAAACCCTCAAACCCTTTAGTGTGAGTTGAATTATAAGAACAACTTGTATTGTACTAAACTCAATAAAGTCGTCCAGAGTTTAATAAAATTAAATTACAGAAAATTCCATCGGAGAAGCGATTGAAGTTTAAGTCTCAGCCGAGGTGTAAATTCGTATTCGTAGCATTCTATAATTTAAAATAACAAATTTCTCAATTGCGTCAAAAAACACAATCATATTTTTCCAATAAATGCTCGTATTCATACATACATGTTTATGTTTATGTATAAAATACCTACATTTGTGTATAAAAAAAGTCAATATTTTTATGTCAACCAATACCTACATACTAGTTATTTTGCTTTATTTTATTTTGTAAATTTAGTATTCTTTTGATAGTTATATATGTACATACATATTTACGGTATTCTGGGAAACATTCTGGATTTTTCTCAACAAAATTTGTTTTTTTTTTTAATTTTAAAGTACAGTAGGTAAGTAAAATTGTTTGATAATTTAAGAAAACTTAGTAGGTGAATAGAATCACAATTCAATACAATATTTGAGTCAGCATCTTGCTGAAGTCTCCACGCAGTAACGTCTCTTCATTCTTTAGCGTATGGTATATTTACGGAATCCAGTGTAATGGGAAATGATCTGCGATATATGATATGTACGTATATGTATGTATAGCTAATTTCATGTAAGCAAACTTTTCGACTCTAAATTTCTGGTGTGGTGTTGCTCGAAGATTTTTAACAAAACTATTTTATTTACTGTCCATTTTAATAATTAAGGCAATTAAATTTTTAGGAGAACCAAAATCTCGGAACTGTGGATTCGTACGTTTTGCTTAAGTAAGTCATCGCTAAATTCGTTCACAAAATATTAAATAATGTAATACATATATTTTTTTTTATTAGCTTACCATCTTATATAATAATGTTATATAAATAAATTTATCTGGTGTCTTCGTTTTTCTATGTTATACGTAAATATTATAGTTACTTATATTACAAACGTTAATGAATCATTTTTTCAAACAAACACTTGGATGTCGCTTCAACATTTAAAATCTTCGATGCTACTGTTAAATCCTGTGTTTGCTATGCCAACGAATTTGCATTTACCGGAAACTTGAGGACTTCGAATCTATCCAGCGTTTCTTTTTCAAACTTACTCGTAATTTAAAGCCTCCAACCATCACACCCGTCAATGACATTCATACTGAATCTGGGCTAACCAAAATATATCTAAAAAAAACTTAAAAGCAAATGCCCACTATATTTTTAAGATAATACCTAGAGCAAATAGCAACCTACAAAAAAATAGCATTTTTCTTTCCAACGCAAGACAACGCCTTTCAGCGAATGTTATATTCTCGCTGACTCCAATAATTCCATTCCAATAATTATGTATTAGGGATTGTTAACCAGACTTATTTATAAGACACTTACCTACACTTTGGGTCAACTATTGCAGATAAGCCTTATCTTTAAAATCAGAACTGAGAGTTTAATTCTTAATTCTATGCCAAACATAATAGAAGAGATCTTCTACCAACCTGTAATTTTTGCAACCGCAATGAGGAAGAAGACGTTCACCACTTTATAGCGGTATGCACAATACTGATGGAAATACGTCTATTATATTTCGGAAATAACACTTTCACACTGGAAGAAACCAAACAAATTTTAAATGGATTACACTGCTGGAAGCTGCTCTCTCGATTGTGTAGTCATGCCTTTAACTATCGAAATAGTTTTATTAATTTATAAATGCATTTGTTCTTTAAATATATGTATGTACTAGCATTACAATATTGATTCTAAATGTTTTACTCATCCATTTTTTTATATCATTTATTATAAAAATTGTTAGAAAACAACCCTATCTGATCGCCCTTATCAGATTTTTAAAAGTAGGTCAGAAATGTCAATCCACGGCAGACGGCAATTTTAGCCATGCTATTTTTTTTCTGTTATTCCATTGTTGTACAATTTATATTATTAAATTTGTAATAATAATAATTAATCATGCTTATAAAAGCGTATTTAATATTATTAATATTAATTCGATTATCGACAAAAGAAATACTTGCTTTCATCATTCTTAAGCACCATATCCATTTAACCATATTATTCGAATCGAAAAAATGTAAATTATACTAATAGCTTACGGTTGTAATTGTTAAACCAATTTACATTCACAGGTAGGTAGATATACGAGTACATATATATTTATGTATGTATTTTCATATATATAATATTTAACTGACTGTTAATCAAAAAGTGATCATTATTATTAGGCAAACATATTTCGGAGACATTGATATGTAGATAGTTACAAATAGTATATAGATATGCATATCTTATTAGATAGAATCAAATATAAAAAGCAGTTGTTACTTACCCAATGCATCACAGGGCGCTCTTCAGTACAGACGCCCATGTGCGTCTGTTGAGATGTAACAATCGTAGCTTTCAACGATGCTTGCGAAGAGCCTTAATGACTACTTCTATGATATATTCACCTCTGAAAGTCTATATGTACGTGATGTACAATCCCGATCTTTGTTATATTATTCCACAATTTGGTTTAGATTTGTTTTAAATTCACTAAAAAAAATAGATAAATTTTCGAAGAACCAATCAATATATTTTGTCAAACTTTAAGAAGAACACATTGGAATGAGTATTGACTTTTTTTTTTACATCATATGCACACAGTTTTAAGAATATGAATCAATGCATATCGAAATGATACCACTTGAACTGAAATCATTTTCTAATAATTACTCGTACTCGTATATTTGCAATTTCTAACATGCCCCGGTTAACTTCATTCTTCAAACCGACAACAATTGTATCTAACAATAGCCCGGCATATTATGTTCTCATACAAATACGAAAATAAGATTAAAATTAAACACAAACAAAAAGAAATAAAAAAAAAATAAAGGTATGTTAACACTATGTATGAAAAAAAAAAACGTGAACTAATATAATTGCTTCTATGCACGCGGACGAAAATTAAACTAATTTATGGGAGAGCAATAAACTTGAAATGGATCGAACTTCCCGAATATGTTCAGAGTAAAACAAAACATAAAATAGATGCCCACTCGAGATAGTAATCATTTGAGGGTTTCTGACGTCCTCTTTAGATTTTTTGATAAAAAATAATTTATAACTCTGACCTTATGCTCAGTTAAAGGTGAAGAGCAAAACACACATATAATAAAGAAATTCACTACATATTTTTGGTTCTCGCAACACAAATATACCTATATATGTTTTTGATTCTTTTTTCAAGTTTTTTTTTTTTGCAGAACACTATTAGGTTCGTAGTTTAACAATTCCAACGTGCATATGTATGATAATAATATATGTATATTTTTTTAGGCCATACAATTTTATGATTCAAAATATACAATTTGACGCCAATTTTAGCAAATACAAAAGAATCCACTTCTATTATCGCGCGACAATTTAAAAACGAGAAATCTTAAACTGCACGAGGTATTTTTCTTGCAACTTAATTAAGATCACTGACGAATTCTACTCCGGGAATTTAATTCTTGGAAATTGTAGAAGCTGAAAGACGCATGCGCTTCTCACCGCGTTTTCACGAGGAATACTCGTGGAAGAAGTAAAATGAAAATGGGAGGTCCGCTATTTGCTATTTACCACTTACGTTCAAATTTGTGCATCTCTTTTCTACACACTATTTGAATTCTCTTAACTTGGCGGCGAGTTATGATTGGTGGTGTGTATTAATTCGTTGCTTTGAAAGACGTCCTTTTATCAGGCGTGGTTTCTGAAATTAACTTAGATAGACGGAGTAGGCCTTTGCTATAGAGTAGAACAGATATATTATTGAAAAAAATTGTAGATAAAGCATGTATTGCAATGTTTCATATTTGAATCCACAGATATTTATATACCAGCTTTGAACAATCCCAGAAAGGCTTCTATTAAGAAGAAGGCATTTCGCCAACTTCCAGTTATATTTGCATTTTCCTTAAGTTAAATCTATATAGGTGCATCGGTGTAGATATCTACATGTATGCATGTACATACGTACCTACTCTTTTTTTTTTTTAAACACACATAGAAATGGCCAACGATGTGTTCGTTGAGTGTTGTTAAGAAATGATAACAAAATAAAAAAAAATAAAAATATAAAAATACATACCTTCCTACAAAATAAAATAAATAAGAAATAGTATTAAAGAGATGTATTGTATTTACTGATATTGACAAAGAGTTGTAGCTACTGTGGTATCTGTTCACACAATGGACATTAAAAAAAATAACAAAATTGGGTATCGTATAAATCTTGACCGAACAAAAAAATAAAATATAAATAAATCAGTAAATAAAAAATAAAATATGCTTAGTATGAAGTCAAGCTTAAAAATCTGGTAGGTATATTATTGAATAAAACGAAGTAGCATGATGTATCTATACATAGGTATTTACAGAAATCGTATTGATCGAGGGACCGTATTTTCCTACTTACTACCTAGGTATCTACGCAAGTCTACGCAAGTTGCGTCAGCACAATAAGTTATCGCATTTCTTTCTATAAATATGTACATACCTATATATTTATAATATTACCTAAGCCCTTGCATATGTATACATATGTACATAAAAAGATACATATGTATATGTATGGCATATAGAGACTTGTAGGCATATTAGTAGTAAAATAATAATTGGTGAAGATACTTTCATATGTTCATGTATACAGCCTTTTTGACATCATTGTGTTAAATAACAAAATGTACACCAAAACTTTTATCAGGTATTGAAAGTTATTTATAGGTATTAAACTATATTTTTGTAAATTATATGTCCAAATGTCTCAACACTCTTCGGAACAGGAACAATATATTCGATACACCTACCTATGTACCTACCTAACTACACAAATTGTGACATTTTTATTTTGTATATGCCTTAAGATTTTAATTTTCTAAACAAAAACAGACATTGTGTAAAATGAGAAGTGTAATAGAAAGATCATATTTATATTTATAAATTCACTGCGTGTTAACTTAACTCAACTAACTAAGAAATGAAGACAGTGCATAGGTTTAAGTGCATTTTTAGGGCCGCCCTGATTAACAATGAACCCAAAGTGCGTTTTTTGAGCGCATACTTATCCAGTTACTCGCTGCTTACTAGCGGTGCTTCGTATGCTACTTCTGGAAACATTTACGGTTCTACATATATAACAATTCGGCTGATAGGTTAATAATAATTGCGCTCTTATGTTATTTCGTTCCTTAATCAAATATATTTTATACCTACTTTTGTTTGGAAATTTAGGTAGGGTATATTTTGACACTAAATTTATCAAATGAATATATATCTTATTTATTTTACGTTGTCGTAAAAAATGTATACCCATGATTATTCCAAAATTCCAGTTTTCCGTGACGAATCTTTCTTGCGAAAGCATCAAATTGCTCGCCTCCCAAAATGTTTGAGCTCTTACACGAATATTACTTACAGTCACGGGAGCACTCCTCATATACTTTAACTTCTATGATGTCTAATTCTCGTATTATTCTCATTCCAAACATGTAGCGCTTGTATGTGTTAATATATAACATACATGTAATATTCGAATTCTCCTTTGTTCCCGTAGCCTTCCAAAGGGAGAACCCGACAACGCAAGAAAGCTTTGAGTGGTCTGAAAAGACATTATTGGAGTTGAAGTGTCTGAATATGATTTTCGCCAATTGCTCGTAATCTAGTCTTTAAATAGAAGTTTAGTTCGACTAAGTCCGACCACTACGCAAGAGGGTCTGGATAAAAAGTAATCTAGTTTTTGGATGTCATCTCAAGGGCAATGATCGCCGAAAGTCAAATCTTCTGCCCATTAAAAAGTATCGCACGCCAAAAAACCTTGGTCCCTTCTCACTATGCACAAAATGACAAGGCGAATAATACATTCATTGAGAGAGACTCGGCTTTGGTTCACTCCGGACTTTCGCCCCAATAATTTATTTATTTATTTATATCTACTACCCATTTATCTAGAGTTTTCTATTTTACAGCAGTAATCGAATAGAAAAACTTAGTAATAGAATAAAATTGTTGCTAGTTTTTTTTATGTGAAATTCCCTAAGTTCATTAAAAGGTATTTCGACCATTTGCAGATTTTCGCCTTTTGCCTTATTGACACGTTATATCGTTCACTGGTAAAGAGGATATTTTAAATCGTTTTATATAACAAAATAAATAGCATTTTAAGAACTTCCTTTCAATAGTAGGTATTCGTTATAAATGATTACAGTGTGAGGTCGTGCGTAATGTTAGAAAAATCGGAGTATACGAGGATACAGCATCCTGACACTCAGTTTTTAGGAAGTAGATTCTAAACACCGCTTTCTTCGCAGTCACTCACAAATAGATTTGCCTTTCTTTGAGTGTGCTACTCTCATTATGGGTATTATAATACTTACAGATTTTCAAATCGCTTTACTATTTTGGCAATGCAAATTTTTTTTGGAATGCAGTTTCGGTTTTAAATGCATTTTATTTTCTTAACACTAACTCTTACATTCTAACAAAAAATGCTTAAATACTAGCTTACAATTACTTAACAATCTTATGCCAACTTACTGGCCCCACACAGGCACTCTAAGCTACTCTAAATTCTTATATTTATAACTTTCGAATTTATTTACATTTTACTTAGAACTATTTATTTTCCATACTTAAGGCTAAGAAAAAAATTTGTTTACAAAAACTTAGCATATGGACATTTTTTTATTTTTTTATAAAAACTTAGTATCTAACTTAAAATAAACCTTAGCCTACCTAACCTACATAAACAATACACACATACTCACTAATAGACATTATACACAATTATACACATATATATACACAATTATACATATATACCTTTGTATACACCAATATATGTATATATTTCTTAAATGCTAACCTAAACCTATGTAAGCTGGCCACCGCTATTCACAGAGCAAATAAATTGGTAAAGCTCTGCCTCATTAATGAGGCTGGTCCGTAATTGACGGAAACGACGACGAAACATCTTCCCCATCATTCAAACACCAGAAATGCTGGTGGTGCCGAACGACATCCCTCTTATCGCGATTCCCCACCGCCCTACTGAACACTGTCGTGTGCGACGTCTCTGTTGTAGTTGAGTCGCCTGTCCCCAACTGTCCGAGCGACATGGAAGATTAACGGCACCGCTGATCTATCCTGGATCAACCCTATCTGATCTAGGTAGAGGAATGCTTCCTGTGGAACGAAGCCGTCAGAGCGCACACTCTCGTGGTAAAGGTAATTGGGGTAGTAAGCCCCAGATATCAGGTTATTCGTCGAGGTCATTGCTCTTGCTATGTGCCTTCGGGTCAGCTTAATTACGAAGTTGTCCACTCGTATTAGGTTCGTCCTGTTGTAAAGGACCTCATTAGGATACAATTTCTTGTACTCCGACTCTGGTGTTCTGTACAAGCGAAGACAAGCCCTAAGACAGGCCCTCTCAAACACCCGAATCTTTTCCATGATGGCGTTCAATTTTCCTTGTTAGATTTTGTTTCAAAACAATGAGAAGACTTTCCGGTTGTATTATTGTATTGGTGTCATCCGCGAAGTTGCGTTATAAGTAAATATTGAGCAGGAATTTGATTTCTATTTTTTACAATCAAAATTTGTTATAACAAAAACATCGGGACGATTATTCCTCGCTCTTCAGGAGTATACTGTTCCATTGCTTATTCACACAAATTCTAATTCAGCTTGCTTTACAAATGTAAAAATCGAACTGACATTTGGCAACAAATAATCTAAAATCGATGTAACTTTCAAATAGGGTCACACATTATGGCCCACCCTGTACATACTCGTATTATATTTTTCTTTACCGATCAGATAACCAAAAGATCTATTCATCCTTCTCAAAAGTTCGAAAATTGTAAAACGTAAAGAGGACAATAATTGCTGTTAACACTTTTTATTTTGAATAATTTGAAAAAAAAAATTAAATAGTAGGTACATACATATGTATGTATATGTTGGTACCTAATCTCAAAATTATATGCATATACATGAACAAGTATATTGTATGTAAAATCAAAAACATGGGTATTGCGTATCAATTATATTGGTTATACCCAATAATTTTTAAGGATTTTAATTGTATAAAATTAGCTTTTTTTCTACTTTCATTTTGGAGGTATTCTTCACTTTTGACGTAAAGGTCTGATTTTACTTTGAAATAACTCCGAGCGAATTGTTAGCGATTATTCATTCTAATTTGGGCCATTTTGTAAGCAGTGAATTTGTGAGATTATCCATAATAAATACAATAGATAATTGCCTAAATTGTTTAAAGTAAGAAATAAACACCTTTGCCATACTGGTTTACTGGATAAGATGGCATCGCAGATAGATGAATGAATATTTATTACTTTAACTACATTACTTGAACAGCAAAATGGTTACTTTAACTTTGCTAATAAAACAAGTATTGGATTAAGAGCGCAATGAATATTTTTACTATTTTACTAGAATGAATCCTTTAATTAAAAATTAAGTAGTTAATTTTACTTTAATGCTGAAACGATTTGTTTCACACTGATTGAATCTTCTGCACCAATTTCTCATGATTTATGTTTGTCACCTTTACTTATAATTATTACGGTTAGCTGATATGACAAAGCAAATGATATGCATGGAAATCAACAAAAATGTACATATACCGTAATATTAGGTTGAGTAAATCGAAAACGTGCGGAATGCAAACGCACAATTAAGAACCTCCGTTCTCCTCGTACACTGTCGTATGATCTCATTAGGAAACTGCGGCAATATTATAAAAACCATTCCCACTCGACCGGAGCTCACTTTTGTCGTTCAAATTTGAAACAAAATCTGATTATCATTAGCGAAATAGGCATTTGATTAGTGGTTATTTAAGTTACAATGAAAATTTTTAAATGTTATAACCATATTCATTTCCATTATCAAAACTACTCTTCGAGAGCTTTTGTCGCACGAACACGGACTTAATCAAAAAAGGATGAGGAGGCACTTCGTCCGCCCCTTTTGATAGGAAAGTACTTCGTGTGATCTACGGTTCAGAGACTTAGCCAGGAACTGTACGAGACCTATAGCAACTATAATAGTCAGGCGATTTTGTTGTTAACTTTTCATCTCGATAAGTACATATACACACACATTATAGACCCTTTGTTTGTGATCCTCTAAGCTCGTCAGACTATTGTGCTCTATCAGATTCCTTCTCGTACATATACCAAACAATTAGCGAAAAGATTCCTAGAAGAACTGGGGCAAATTACCGCACTCGTTGAGTGAGTAGATTCCATCCGCGATCGAGTGCATTTGGGACGATGGCAGATGATAGCTAACGTATCGAATGGAAACTTGAAATTGTAATAGTTAAAGTCTCTGTGACAAATTCAAAATAAGTTATTACTTTGCCAATATGTTGAAATTTATTTATTTTATTTAATTTTGATTAAAAAAATTGTAAAATGTCAGTAGAAACTCATAAAATTTAGAAAACTATATTTTCATATTGAACCTTTTTTTCTTCCTAAGATTGCAAATCCATTCAAGTGTGAGATTTATAGCTCTCGAAAAGAGTTGAATTCAACTAGAAATGACTACAACGTTTTTTTTAATAGTGTGAAGTTTCAATAGATCAAAACTAATCTAAGAATACTACAATAATCTAAGGGCAGATAACAAAAGCATTAGAAATGCTGCTGCATTCTCCATGACACTCCAACTTTCAGCTTTTTGGACATGATCAATGTAACCGCTGCGCACTACACAAACCTGTTGCAGCAAAAGATATTAATCTACACAAATGGTATATATTCCCTTTTTCTGAAGAGTTACTCTTTTGCGCTAGCACAACCACTGCATAAGCTTTTCCATCTATTCTACACATAAGTGTGTTTTTCTTTGAGAGTAGATGGTAAACAGCATTCATTTCAGCCCGATCGCATACTTGTTTCTCTCTTCCTACAGACCCATTGGACTTATGTCCCTTCTTCCAAGGTCATGAAACGCTGATCGGCAGGTAATATTTACGAAAACTTCTCGATGACCATGACGAGAACCAAAGAAAATCTATGTACAATATATATAGGGAAAATAAATGCATTTGCCTGAGTTTGGTACAGGCTTTTTCGTTGAAAATGCAAATGAAATTCGACTCTAGTCGTCACTGACTTTCATAGAGCATAGATGTATTTCGATTTTTTTCTGAAAATTAAAGGTGTGTTTTTAGATACGGTTTTTGGCGTCTTCCTATTGGGAATCATTATAGCCGAGGATGGAGGCAAATGAGCGTTCCGCTATGCACAATCGGGAGCAGCAGGCTCAGCCGATAAAGCAGCTGTATTGTCAGACCATCCAGCAAGAGTGCCAAGTGGCAGTACTACAAAGAGATGTAGGAAGATTAAGTAAACTCCTAAGCAAGTAAATTCCCTCTAATGGTATCAGAGTCTGAAGACGAAGTTAAGAATTTGGGTGTCATTAAAGCCAAAAAAGAAGGGTGAGACAACAATAAGAGCCTCAATTACCCAATTACAACAACAACTCCAAAGTAACCACAACAGCATAAACTACAGCGGCCTAAGAACTAAGTCTCATCGACAAAACCAGCTGCCATAACAGCAGCTGAAAAAAAAAATCAACTGCAATCCCAAAAGCAGCAACAGCGAGAACAGGAACTGTAGCGGCAAAAGCAGCAGTTCGTTGATTTGCTAAGACTTCCAAAGAATACGTAATGGAGGTAAAGGATACAATAGAATTATGTAAGCCGACTATAAACAATAACATAAATACTAAAGCTACGAGCGATCCACTTCAATACAGTAAAGCGCTACAAAAAATTAAAAAAAAATTTAAATTTATTGCAGGATATGACAGCGAATGATGCTGCTGAGGGGATTTGAACCATGTACTGAACAAGCGTAGCTCCTTGCACTGTATAAAGGGAATGAGTGTGATAAGTTTACATTCGTGGGTGTCAAGCTATTCACTACGCTCAAAAGAAACAGGAAGAAGCGGAAACTATTTCCAACTGCAAACTGAATGGTCTAAAGAGGATTAAAATCCTAGATAACCTAGTTATACGCTAAGAGAAATTAAACAGGAGCGAAAACATTTAGTAATGGGCTTGTTGCCAAAGATTCTCGCAAAAAAAAGCGCTCTGGAAAGGTATGGAGGAGCCAGCCCTAGTGCAACTTAGGTAAGAACACAGAATACGCCGCATTTTCCTAAGTTTCAGTACATACGAAGAGTAAATCCAGCTTGGCAGCAAAGGTGGACATTAAGGGGCCATCGCCTACTTTCAAATTTCGGACTCTCTAATAATAGACACTGACGGCTCAACTACAAGGTCAGATACAAGAACAAATTACGCATGCGGAGCACATCAGCGTGTTGCGGCTTTGGCTAACGAACCTCCTGTCCTGAAGGGTATGAATATCGCAGAGCGAAGGGACACTTTATTTAAGTTGCTTACAGATCAAACCTTGATGTTATTTTGGCTAACGAAACTAAGCTGAAGAAAAAGGTAAAAAATGATATACAAAAGATGGAATATAATAAGAAGAAACCGAAATAACCCATACAAAGAGGTGGTGTAGTGATCTTCATAAGAAAAAAAAAAATACGCCCGTGTAGTGCATAAATTTCAGATGTTGCAGGCACATTTCTCTCTATACTCGAAGTGTTATATGTGGTTTCGGTCTATGCGCACTTCTTCAGAACATTGACTGGAACACTTTCATCCACCGTCCAACGGGAGCCTGTTAAACGAAGAGATTGACATGTACCTCAAACAAAAAGACAAGACCATAAAAATAACTACGGATAATACGATACTGACAACAAAGACACTTTCCGCAACGAAACTGTTGACGCACTGCACCAACGCAAATGTAAGCTGCCGTCGAGATTGTAAGACTTGTTCATGTACTTATTTTACTGACAGACATAACTTGGAGGCCATGATATTAAAATTGTCGACTGAAGACCTAGCATGTACAGGAATAATGAAATGAAAATAATGAAATTCGGACAGCAACCCAAAAGTACGAGTATATTCCCGCAAATAAATAGAATATTTCAGAAACGATTCAATGACTACCAGTATCTAAGGATCACACAGACTACGGACAATGAGCAAATACTGTGTCATTGGCCAAAACCACAACCTGGAAAAGAACTGATCCTTTTGCATAATTTCTACTTTTGAAATAATATGGAGAGTTGAGGTTCATTTCGAAGGAGCTCCAAACTTCCAATTACTTAGAAGTAAGAAATTTGTGTAAACAGATGGAATACTAAATATTATGCTCCGACATCACCCATCACAAGCGGCTGATATTTACACTACCCTGTTTAATTATTCAATGAATTATTCACATTATGCGTTGCATTTTAAATAAAAACCATAGTGCATCCCATTCCCAAAAGTAACTAAGACACATTCAATTCCTGCCAAATATCAGCAAGGTATTTAAAAAGATGATAAATAGAGTTCTGATTAAGTTGGTTGAGGACAAAAATATAGTTCAGGCTAATCAATTCGTCTGAACTGGTATCTGATTTTTGTGGAGCAAAGAAAGAAACATTGTACGGATGCAATTGATTGAAGAAGGGTTTTGGCACAGTATGTATAGAGCGACTGTCTAAACTGAACAGTCTTGGCATAAGTGAATCACCCGTGAATATCCTTTTTAATATGGTATCCAGTAGATAGCTCGTCGTGAAGATTTGAAGTGTGAATTCTTCTGAATGGTTAGACTTCAGAAGAATAATAACTGCAATGAAGTGCGGCAAATTCGACGCAAATATTCAAAATCTACCCAATCCTACTTAACTATAACATTCAGTACGCAGACGTAGTAGTAGATTAAGTCCGAAGGTAGGGGTCATTAATATTTTCTTGCAAAGTGAGTTCGATAAGATTCAACAGTATTGGAATGAACGGACGTCGAAGATCAGCTTTCAGAAGTTCGAAACTATTATTATTAAAGCGCCTCTGTGTGATGTCCATACGAAGAACAGGAAGAGTTGGCGAGAGTTTTCAATGGAACAAACATTTGCTTGTCGAAATGTAGTTAGATACCTTATATAGAACACTAGCGTCAGAGTGCGTAAAATGCTATTGCAATGACTAAAGTGGACAAAAATTTTGTAATTAAATTGACGCGAAGGGACATTGCAAGAGCAATGACCTCAACGATTAATCGAATTTCCTTATTATCCCAATTATCAATATCAGAGTGTGTGCTTTAATGATTTCCGTTATCCAGGTGCGTTCCTCTATTTTGATGAAAAAAGGCTGATACACGACAAATTACTGGTGCTGCTAATGTTTCACATCACTCGTACATCCATGTACAATAGTTTGAAGTTATGTGTATGTGTACAATTTAGCAGTTGTATAAAAGAATAATAATAATAATATAAAAATAATATAAAAACAAATAAAAAAATATAAGAAAAATTAAAAAAAAAATTATATTATATAAAAAGTTAAAAAATAACTACATCTAACACAAAAGTAAAAAAAAAATACGCATGATTGATTGTGATAGTCTTAGTAGGTTAAGATTTAAGGTAGTATTTAGTTCTATTTAAAAAATAAAAAAATGTATATGTGCTAAGTCTTTATACATATGTTATTATATTTTTCTTAGTAAAACAAGTTAAGTAAGGTTACGTCGAAAGACATAGTTAAACTATTAAAATCGGCCTAGAACGCATGAGGTCATTAAGACAATAGTAAAAGTTAATTAAGCTAATTTTTTTTGCCTAGCTTATAAATATCTATGAATTTGGAAATAATAATAAAAAACCTGAAAACCGGAACGTCCAATGCAAATTGTTCTGAACGCTTTTCAGTCTTATATCCATGAAATAAATGCTGTTGGCTCCTGAGTTTTGTTCTGTCTCCAACACTCAATTTGGTTTTCTTTAATGATCTTTCCTTATCCATGTATTTTTATGCTGATGACAGGTCGGGTCTTTCATATCCGCTCACATCTCCAGCTGTGGAATGGGAGCGGCAGCTCTATTAAGCTCATCCAGTTCAGATATTTACAGCGTAACTAATCGTGGAAACACGATGTAAAGCTACATATCACAAAGTAATTATCCATGAATGATACTTGCATTATCGAATCCGACAAGCTTTCCATTCTCGGTATGTGTATGTATGTGCGTTAATGATAACATACGATGGAATAACAACATATTCAATTTTGCCGAAAACTCTGCGAAATGCTTAGATTTCCTCGAACGATTAGCTAATATCTGATCTAGACTCAATATGTAAGGCATTTATTCGTCCAGAATTGAGTTATAATGTCTACATCTAGTTTGGTTCTCATATAACCTCTCTGTACTTGCTAGATAGAATAAAAAAAACGCGATAAATCTGGTGCCCTGAAATAAGGCCAAGTGAAATAAGGTCACATTTTTGCATTTAGCCTGATTTCGTTTTGTTTTTAATTTTCACGTTTCATAGTTTTTAATTTTGCTTACCCGTAACTTAATTTAATTTTAATTTTTAATAATTTAATTTCGCTCTTTCAAACTTTTACTCGCAACACCCTCGCTATGAATGCTCGTCAGTACACCTTTAAGCGCACCTTCGGATATACTCTGAAATATCGTGATTCTTTCCTAAGACGTACAACTCGCTTATGGAATGCCCTGCCTAGCTCGTTATTTCCTAGCTACTATAAACTGCAAACATATAAAACCAACGCACATCGGTATCTCTCTTTTTTCCCTTCCTATCTTCCCTTCGCCCGCGTTATGTGCAAACATCTTGAGGGTACATAAAATCCCTTGTGCGCGTGCCAATTATAAAAAATAAATCAATTGCCATCCTAAAAGTTTGAAATGATTAAAGTGAACACATTTGAGTGAATGGTTTTCATACTTTTATTTTCAATGTAGAGTACAACAATTTAGAGGTTAGCTGCGTATTCGACCTCGTCGCTCCGCTAAGGCGTTGGGGTAAAGTTTTGGCAAAGGGAATTTTACAGGTCTTATGCCTTCTACTGGCTTCTACTATCACTGAGCTTCGTTGTCCATTTCTTAAATTTGTGAAGACCATTCTTGCAGGGTTCTTTTGTGGAGAATGGAAATCAACGAATCGAAATGCCTTCTTATCTTTTGAGCGTCCATGGTGGAGAAAAACTGCTCAAAAACCCCCACACCTGATATCAATGTTATGTATTCGCAATTTTACCCCGATGATGATTACAGCGGAATATAAGTCGAAGAAATTATTCACTGTTAAAACCAAGAAAAAAGTTTGATTAATATTTAACAAGGAAAATTCGATTTAATGTTTTATGTGACATTTTTTCACTACAGCTAGACCACCTCGCTACTTCGCCGGCTAATTATTGTAAGTTAGCCCAGCATAAGGTTCCAATCCCCTTTCAGTCTTCATCCGGAAAGATCTAAGACCGCCATTTTGTTCGAATACTTTTTTTATCTTTTGCAATTGCATTTCTGTGACGGTTTAGTCCGGAGTAAATAATACCAACTCAAATCGACCAACGTCTCGGAGCTTAAGCTCGATGATGGAGGCTTGATAAATACTCGTATTGCAAATTCCATAAAGCTGGCGATCCATTGGACTCATGAAATTGATAGAAGAAAATTAAATACATATAATTGTAATTGGGTAAGCAGATATTAATAAAGATTTTAGCAATTGATTGCAAATATTGATTCATTTACATTGAATTTCTACAGGTGAGGGCAATTTAAATTGTTAATCATTTAGATGCAGAAATTAATATTAGACGTGAAACACTGAACGTGCCAGCTATACGTACGTAACGGACCTGTGAACTGGCCTCCACGTTCCTGTGATCTCACACCTTCAGATTACTTTATTTGGGGGTATGTGAAGTCACTAGTCTATGTCGATAACCAGAGACGTTGGACGATTTGGAAGTCAACATTCGAGTAATTTCTAATGGGCCATTAAAGATGGTAAATGCAACAAACGAGGTTTTCTTGGCCAGTTTGCTCGGAAATGCGAGACTAAGTCCGAGAAAAGCTAAGCGGGCGATTTTGGTATATCAGATATAAGAAGGCAAAAATTCGGACCTTCAAACATTCGTTATGTAGGGCAGCAAAGCGAAACTGACTATAGGAAAGCTATGAAGAAAATTACATTAACATAACTCCCCTGAAATAGTTGAATGTTTTGTAGTAAGGGCTTTAATTCGAAAACTTTCATTCATTCCCGAAAATCATAGGTATTAAAATCTTGTTGCCTATTGATGAATCTGTAAAGATAGTACAGCAGCCATTGAGTCTCGAAGACAAACTTAATGCTTAATTAAAAGAGGCAGTAGTGCAAGACATCATGGAGCCAATATTTAGACCAAGTCTTTGTGCATAGATATGAGATCCGTCAAAGCCGCAATTTTAAGGGAAAACTATCCGCTATCGACTTTTGACTCGTTCATGACTAGGTTAAAAGGAGCCAAATATTTTTCCAGATTGGACTTAATGAACGGTCACAATCAACTATATGTAGTTGGTTGGCAGCAATTATGATATACCAACTTTCATTACATTCAAGTAAGTTTATCAGAGATATTTCAGAGAACAATGGATTTTTGATTCTTTTACGTTTATGAACTTTGGATACCAGCTGTACGACATGCAGAACAAATGTATTTTGATGCTAAGGTCTGAAGAGTGACAAAACAATATAGGGAAACATCGCCTTGTCGGCGCATATAAGTGAAAGGGAACTTCCACCTTCTTGACATGCTATGGAAATCGTACAAACTGGATAGGCTAATTGGTTGAGACCTGACGATCATAGGAAAATGGAGATCACCAGATTATAAAAAAAGTACTGCAGATGTCCCAACATTCCGAGAAGTAAATGCAGACTCCGGCCACTACCTATTGTAGTAGCAGTTACAGTACGCCTACGGTAATCTCTGATGCCAAAATAAAGGAGAAATACTGTATGGATATTTTGCGTCAAACAAATGCGGCTGCAATAAACTGCCTGAACCTTAGAAAATCGCGTATCGCTCAACGTCTCCTCAACTCTCTTACAGCCTCGATCAAATGCAGAAAATCAATGGAATTAATCCCAAGCCACTAGAAATGGCGAGACTGATGTGCAGCATTTTACCTGACCACAGAGATCATCATTTAAGGAAATTTAAAGGTGCTATTTCAGGCCCTACGTTCGAAATTGAACCTCAAGATAAAAAGAGCATACCAAAGCACAAGATCCGAATTAACTTTTTTAAGACAATTTAATAGAAGAGTAGCGTCTGAGGTTATAGAAATACAATTTCTTCAGGCTGCTAAACGGCAGGGACGATTTGAACTCCGCTGTCAGACTGAACCAACGCTTAGTAAAAGTGATTCTTTGCATGATTTCCGCCCTAATCTTTTAGTCGGAGTTAATAGCGCAGCCGTGGTAAATAAATAAAAAAATGTAGCTGCCCACCGTGGCGCGATGTTATGCGTTTCACTTTGTTGACAGCATATACGAGTATGTACTTTGTTTGTAGCTTTGAAATCAATGAAGAGTCGGTGTGTATAGATTTGGAATGTTAGACTATCCAGGTTAACACTGGTCGATGTTACAATTGAGCAGTCGGTGAAAAATTATATACGTTAAGAAAAAAAATTAGGAGCATTCGAGGACAACGAGAAGAAACTGCTCAAGCTAACGATAGTTAACTGTAAACAGAAGGTCATTTTATGGAATTACACTGGCGATGATGGCATTATTATGCCGAAATGCATAAGAATTCTAGTTAGAAGCTTTATGGAATAATATAAACCATTTTTATAACTAAGAATAGAAATATTTTAATAAACAAACAAATAAACATGAAAACACGAATAAACATTTCCAATATTTCGATTCGGTTAAGAACTTGAATATAGTGCTTAAAAAATACTTTACTCGGATTGAAGAAATTAGTCAAGTGTTAACTAATTCATACACGCTCGCGCTATACGTTCTAAATAAACATGAAATTGTTTTCAACCGTGAATCCGAAAGCTACACCTTGATTCCCGGAATAACCACGTATGGCGCTCCCATTGTTCCGATTTGAGTTGTGGGTTTTTTTTTAAGTTGGCAAATCTGTTGTTGACATTCCCTCTAAATCTTAGCGTCATAGCTTGACATTTGCAAAAGTTACGTAGGCAAGAGTACATCTATCTCTGTGTGTGTTGGCGATTTTTTACAATGTTTTAGAAATGGATGTAAATTTGCAACAACGAATTTGTATTAAATTTTCAACTTTTCAACGGATTTAATGGTGCGCGAACATTGGAAATGTTGGAAAAGTGTTTCAGCAACGATTCTCTAAAGAAAACGGTCGTTTACCAGTGGTTCGAGCGGTTCAAAAGTGGTTGTGAGTCAATCGAACATGATGAACGCAGTGGCAGACCATCGACATCGAAAACCGACGAAAACATTGATGGAGTAAAAGAAATGTTGGTCAACAACCGCAAATGAGCCATCAGAGAGATAGCGGAGGACTTGAACATTGCCTATGGATCCGTCCAAGACATTTTGGTTAATGATTTGAGTTTCCGTTGTGTAACAGCAAAGTTGGTGTCAAAAAAAAACTCAATTTCATGCAAAAAAGAGACCGTGTTGACGTCGCAAAAGAAATGATTTGCGAGGCTGGAGACGAGACGTGGGTTTATGAGTACGACACGCAATCCAGACATCAGGCAAGTGAATGGCGTTCGCCAAATGAGCCGAGACCAAAAAAACCACGTCGTTTTCAGTCAAAAAAGAAGGCAATGCTCACGGTTTTCATGGATTACAACGGTGTACTGCATCATGATTTTTGCCAGAAGGTCAGGCGGTAAACAAAGAGTATTATTTGGGCGTTATGAGATGTTTGCGTTAAGCAATTCGTCGAAAGAGACCAGAACTGTGGGCAGAAAACTCGTGGATTTTGCACCATGATAACGCACCGTCGCACAGTGCCATAATGATTCATAATATTTTGACGAAAAATGCAACAAATACCATCCAACAGCCTGATTCACCTGATTTGGCTCCATGTGACTTCTTTCTGTTCAATCGAGTTAAAAACCAATACGGGGAACACGATTCAGTAGCCGAGAGGAAGTAATGGAAAAATCGCAGGAAGCACTGTGGACATACCGAAAACCGAATATAAAAAATGTGTTGAGAATTGGACCAAGCGCTGGCATGAGTGTATTGCAGTCGATGGGGATTACTTTAAAGGGGTCAATATAGATTTATATGAATAAACATGTATTTTTAATTTTCTGAATAAATTCCGGGAACTTTGGTACGATATATGACATTCGCCGATATGATCATTTAGTACTATTTATCGAAGTGATGATTAACATGCCATATAAAAATTTTATCAAATATCACAAAATTAAAAAAAAAAGTAATAATACTTAAACCAGGGCAACATCGTACTAATATACATATATGGACAATAAAGTACAATTTTCGAGATTTCTTTCTAGCTTTGGTAGAACTAGGTTTAAGCTCATACTCGTGTCTTTCAATTGAAAGCAAGAATGTTTTTTCTTTTTTATGAGGACGGGTTAAGTTGGTTTCTTCAGTTTATTTAGCTTTGTCTTCTTTCATTAATTTGCTGACTACTATAAAAAAATGTTTTATTTCGTTCCCACATAATTAACTTTTGTTATTTCTTTGTCTAATGTAGTTGATCATTTTAATTTAAAGACAGTTTTATTGCTATGGAAACTTACAATGCAAATTAAAAGTAAAACGAAATATTTAATATATATATGTCCTTTCTCAGATTTTCATATTTCCGATGCATTAATGAGTTTATGGGAAATATTGTTAAAAATTTCCGAGACAAAAAAATCTCTACAGGAAAGTAACATTATAAAATATGCAACTTTCCATGAATAGTTTTTCAAACTCAATACTAATAAGACCTAACAAATATCGCAGTGGCAGATTTTTTATTTCTCCAATTTAAGAACGCAACATTCCCAAATTTGAACTTTTGACAAATTTTGTGGGAAACATCTTAGTTTATCGTTAATAAAATAAAATTTGCTGAAAATGGAAAATGCTCGTAGACTAGCTATTTTTAAAAGTTTCAATCAAGTAAATAATATTGTTAAAGAAATTATTTTACCTCAATCCCAAATTTTGGCAGGATATTGAAAATGTGTAGCAAGAAAAGGTAACCGAAATCCCATGAACTGGCCACGAAATGGGGTGTTGTGATAAGCGTTCTGATTGATGAATGTTAAATTTTAGCGACGAACAGGGAAAACAATTGTTTACTGCACACTAGGAATTCGATGAGGTTACAAATCAGAGGAAGTGTCAACAATATCATCATAGAAATTTAGCCAACATTCACATACATACATAAAAAGGTTCAAGCGAAAAACTAACCTTTGTTTTCAATTTCCTAAGGGTTGAGTTCCTGCTTGATTTGCAAAAATTTTTTTTGTGTGACCTTAAATGCCTTTAAGTTAGTTATACAACCAACTTGATCTTATAGGTTTACATGCGAATTATCTGTCCTTGTTTGTAAAGATTCAGGAAGGCGTAAAAAGTCATATTTATAGCTTTGAGCGCGTGGGATATCAATATTTAGTGCAACAAACAAAGCGCGAATATAGCTTAAGTATAAGCTTAATGTATAGAATGTATAAAGAAAAATACGAAGGTGAACTTATACAGTAGCACGCACAGTTTAATTACGATTTTAGTATTACATTTTTTATGTCTAAAATATATACAAGGACACAGAATGTATTGAGGCTGTTCTGCTTCAATTTTACCATTTTCGAGCTGCTGTCTAAGCAAGGATTTTGTTTTTAATGACAAATAAGTATAGGGTCCTCCTGACCCTCCAGGCGAAAGGCATGATTAGGTTCGGATTTCAGTCTATACACTTAAGGGTCTACAAAACGGATGAGCTGGATGCTGATAAGCAACCTTCTCCTTTAACGGGGACCCCAGAAAACACAACCTTGAATCTTGGAGCGTGGATATCGACGAGAATGGATAGCGACTCCAATCTATCCGTCGGTCTCCTCTTCTGACACCCTGTCGGAAATGGAAACCGATGACGAAGAAATAATAGATCCTATACGATCAAATAATGAAAATGAGCTCTTGGGCACATCTTCAGAATCGGAGGACCTCAACAGGACCTCAGGACCATGGTGGAGGCTACTCTGAAAGACTGTAGCAATGATACTGTTTCTCCAGATTAATCTCCATCACTGAAAAAAGGCTTCAGCCGCATTCATTCTGCGTCTTTCAAAACGAATCCGAATCCAGGAACCATGGATTGTACAAGGCGTGGTTCGTGGACTTAGGGCACCCGTATACGCTCCGCTCTATACAAGAGACAAAGGTAAGATCAGAACTTGTGTATTAGTGAAACGTAGCGACCCCGATAAAACCGTTGCCAGACTAAGGACTGCCAAAGGCTCCTACTGGCTGGCATCGGTTTGCCTTGGCCACGACCATGTATACCATTTCCCTGGTGATAACCTAGAACGCAGATCACATGGTATGGGGCAGTACCGACATCAATGATAGAGGTGAGTTACTTTTTGACTGTATTCTAAGTACTCACCTCTCCATTTGCAACATTGGCAATTAGCCCACTTTTATAACTAGAAACCGAGAGGAAGTGCTAGATATCACTCTTGTCTCCGACAGCATCACTCAAAGGCTAACGAACTGGATGATATCGTCTGAACACTCATTTTTAGACTACAGATACATCTAATTCAGCCTAAGTGATGCTCCCTGAATACTGTCAGAAATGCTATCCTCTGAACTATCAAGTCCCCCGCGTGACACCAATGAGCTTGACATGAAAGTCAAGGAATTTAATCTGGCTATGGCCGCTGTTTGCCATCTTATTCAACCTAGAGGCAAGAAAACGCTACATTGGTGGACATCAGCACTGGGACTGCTTAGAAATACTTATAGAAAACTTTTCAACGTAGCAAAAAGCACAAGAAAAGTGACTAACTGGGACTCATACAAAGAATCCCACAAATTATACAAAAAAGAACTGCGAAAGGCAAAGCGACAATCCTGGACGTCATTCTGTGACCAAATCACAGAAACCTCTGAGGCTTTGCCTAGCTATTTGAAAAAAACTGATGGCTCCTGGACAACCTCAAATGATGAATCACTCAACCTGCTACTGGACACCCATTTTCCAGGTAGCTCCCAGTAGCGGCCAGTGGCAGCCCAAACAGGCCTACTGCAACCGGGACCAAAATTCATGGCCTGATCACAAGAGACAAACTGCTCTGGGCGCTTCATAGCTTCAAACATTACAAGTCTGCTGGTCCGGACGGTATAATACCTGCGGAGCTACGGAGGTCTTCAGATATTATTCTGCCTGTGCTAGAAAATATTATGAGAAGCTGTGTAGGACTTATCGACATTCCATTGTCATGGAGAGAAGTCAATGCAGTATTCATTCCCAAAGCCGGAAAATGTTCTCATGTTGTCCCAAGGGACCTCAGACCTATAAGTCTATCATCTTTCCTTCTGAAATCTCTAGAACGACTGATTGATATCCATATACGAGCTAAAATTGATCCAAGACTTTTGTCAACGGCTTAACATGCCTACTGTAAAGGAAAGTCAGTGAAAACGACTCTGCATTCACTGACTAGCCACATCGTACGATCCCTATAATAATAGAGAGTACACAATGGTCGCTTTCCTGGACATAGAGGGTGCCTTTAACAACGTCAACACATCCGCAATCGCGACTAAGCTGTCAACTCTGCAGGTAGACGACTCACTTTTGGAGTTCATCAGTCTTATGCTAAGTAGCAGGATAATCGACTCCAAACTGGATGGGGCCTCTGTTAAAAGATGTGTCAGCAGAGGTACACCGCAAGGACGTGTCCGTTCACCCCCTCTCTGAAACTTAGTGGTTAACGAACTGCTGATATACCTGAAGCGGTTGGTAGCAAGGTTATTCCCTATGCGGATGACGTTGCCATAGCCGTCTCAGGAAAGCATCTCAATACCATTCAAGAACTCCTTCAAGTAAATCTCAATAGATTAACCCGCTGGGCAGATAGCTGTGGATTGGGAATAAACCCCCATAAAACTAATCTTGTCCTCTTTTCCAGGAAATACAAAATTCCAATCATAGACCCTCCTTTAATTAACGGTACCAGTTTAATATTTTCCGATACAGAAAACTGGAAACCTAACATTTAAGAAAGAGTCAATAAAGCCACAATAGCTTTATTCTCTTACAAAAAAACCATTGGGAATAAATGGGGCCTTCAACCTCGCATAACCCACTGGCTATACATATCATTCATAAGACCGATACCTACTTACGGTCTGGTGGACGACCTTAGAAAAAGCAGTCAACTGCTTTAAACTAAGCTGAGTCCAAAGAACCGCATGTCTAGGCATGCACAAGCAGAGCCTTGAGGTCTACCCCCTCTGCAGCATTAGGCATTCTATTTCATTTGACACCCCTCGATATTTTCAGCAGGCAAGTAGCTACGACTGCAGCTATTCGCCTTAAAGCGACTAATCAATGGACATTTGGCCACGCCAAAATTCTTAATACATTAGGAATCCTCATAGAGAACATCAATTACACCATACTTGAACTTTGGTTTGACAAAAACTTCCATGTAAGCTTCCCCTCTAGATCATTCTCTCATCATCTCTACACAGGTGGATCTAAAACCGATAGCGGAGTTGGTGGCGGTGTTTTCTTAGATAAGCTAAATTTAAGCCTCTCTTTCCGCCTTCCAAATCACTGTTGCGTGTTCCAGGCGGAAATTTTGGCGATTAAGAAATTCTTGCCTTGGCTAAAGAAAAACGTGATATCTGCAAAGGATATCCGCATATTTTCGGATAGTCAGGCCGCCATCAAGTCCCTGGACTCAGTCTCATTATATTCTAAAACCGCCCTTGAATGCCGATCATCTCTCATGGAGATAGCAGAGCAGTTCAACATTCACCTTTGTTGGGTGCCGGGCCACAGAGGCATTCCAGGGAACTGCAGAGCCGATGAACCCACCAAAATTGGGACCACTCCGCTTATTCTACTGGAAAAGTGTAGTATAGGTATACGAATCGCTACGTGCAAACTGACATTAAAGCTGGATGCCAATAAAAGAACAGACCTTAGGTGGACTGTTGGGCAAACATGTCTAACCACCAAACAGATCTGGCCAAAGCTGCATCTGTCTGCATCATCTAAGTGTCTGATCCTTTTAAATCCTCTAGAAGCTGCATGGACGAGGAAGAAGAGGGGACAATCCTCCACCAATCTGTACATGTCCAGCTCTTTCCCAGAGAAGAAAGCTTCATCTAGGAGCTTTCTTCTACAACGACCTAAACGATCTAGAAAATTAGACGCTAACAGTCTCCTACGCTTTATCATGAGCTCAAACTGGTTCCATTAGTAAGACGATCATAGATGAACGTGGCATCACAATGGGCCAATAGGCTTAAGTGTGTTGGTATTTCCACTCTTATCTAACCTAACATAACCTAACCTAGGTCTTAAAATCAGTTCCAATTTTTACTTATTTCAAAAATAACAAATTCAAGCCACTTTGACATAAAGAAAAAGATGAAAGTATTATAGCTATTTATTGTAATTGTACTTCTTATATTTCTTATTTCTCCCAAATATCTGCACCTCACCACTGACACCGATAAGTTGCTACTGTTTTTGGATTTAAATTCTAATTATATTTTTACTAACTGTCTTCATCTTTGGAAAGGGCCTACCGACAGCCTTCTTTAATCTACTAGTTCCAGCCGAATTTATTATTACAAAATCAATTTGTTAAAATGAAAACACCAGGAACAGGGTCTACGGTTCCTGCCTGCCAGTGAAGTCCGCAATATATATGTATGTATTTTTTTTTCTCACCTTAATCTTTCTCTATTTGTGCGCACATGGTCGATACGTATTCTAAAGCCAGATGTACTTGTACAACTTGCGCGGACAGCAAATTTGAGAGTACATTTCACATTTTTCGACTACAAAGGACTGCAGAGCCTTAGAGTAGTTTGAACTAGCCACATTAGATCGCGATTTCTTAGATCATCTTCGACTCCTTATAAATTTATATATATATGTAGATGTCCGGAGTCTGGTTTACAGATTCGAATATGATGCGAACACTGTATTTGGCCCTACACGACTGATCATTAAACAATTGCAAAAACACCTCAGTAAGCTCGAGAAGGCATATACGTATATACAGATATACATATGAATATTCATTGTTCATATTATGTACATATGCATGTATGTGCTTATAATACTTATTTTAATCTTATAATATGTAGGTGTTATATTTATTATTTGATTTAAACTTCAAACATCCTTAGATAAAATAATTCATTTGTATTTACCCCCATAGTAGCGAGTATATACATATATATAACTATATATCCATCCATACACACTCGTACATAAATGGAAAGAGAAGTCGGCTTTTATAGGGAAATGCAACGAAAGCAGACGTGTTTTACCTGTGCAAGAATCTTACATGCATTAATTTCCTTCTGAACTCTTTTCACAATTTTTAATGTTGGCGTATACAAAAAATCATTGAAGTTTATTGAAGTGTATGGTTAATGATACCGGCACGTGACAAAACAATGAGTACACACCCTAAATTTGTTTACAAATCACTTCAAATCTGTTACACGCACGGGTACTCCATTATAATATATAAACCATAAACTAACATACATAGTTGAACAAAAAATACTCATAAAAAAGAAATCAGTTCCTTTTATTACTATGCCATACCTCAAGCACTACCCAGCAATAGTTGAGGGTGTTTACTCTTGGGAATACGTCATAATATCATAATGAGTTGATTTCATTTTCGAGCTCAGTGCGGTTTACCAATCCAATGTTTTGTATACATACGAGTGCTAGTATGATATATCTGTGTTTAATGATAAATAACTGGTGAAGTTTTCTATTTATAATCGCATTGTAAATTATAGCAATCAAACATTACACAAAGTATCAATACTAATTTAAATCCTAGCATATATGTACAAGTGAATTTGTACATACACATGTAAGTATATATTGTAGAAGCATAAATGTAGAAGCATAAATACATCAAAATTGAAAATTGATAAGTTGTTTATTACAAATTTTTTCTAGATTTTGCAGATGTGCTTAGTGCATCTTAAAAAAAATTTGCATTTCAGAGATAATTGTTTTTGGGGTAAAAAAATAAAATTTTCCGTAAAAATCGATTGCATCAATGTTGATTTATTTACAAGTATGTAGCTGTTAAAGGTGAAAATGTGCCTTCCTTTCATCTAATATGATTTCATGTCAACCATATATAATGTCTTGGTATAGGTATAGCGACCTACCTCGTAAAAATGTGAACAACATACTAGTTTACTTTCAGAAATGACTGAAAAAGTTTGATCTGTTAAAACATGTTACATTATATATATAGCCTAGTATGAAGCTGATTTTTATTTCGAACTTTCAAATAATTTAGTTTTTTCAAAAATATGTACAACATGTCGACAAATGAACATCAGAGAAACTTCTGGGTACATTGAGTGATTTCCTGTACCACCACGAGTATTTGGTGAAACATCATTTACTTCGTTACAGAAAGTAAATTGCTTTTGTGATAACCCGGGTGTAAACGATAAGTTAGGTTTGACAATATACATATCTTTCTAGTTCTAATAGCCGCTGACACGTTGACCTTCTGTTCACCGCTATTTTGAGCTTCAAATTGTAAAGTCGGAATCTTTAGGGGTTTGACTCCTTGGCGTATTTTGTGAAAAAAAAAATTATGGGTGGAGGAAATGCATATACGAGTATATAACGGTTTTAAGCAAAGCTTTGTGTTGTCTTATTTTACGGTTTCAGAATAAGTACATTGGAAATAGCGAAAGCGGTGAAGTCTGTCTGACTATGGACAATAGAAAAAAAGACTTAAAAAGCGGAAGCTGGATGACACACGATAGCAGTAGAGACATTGTATCTGGAAATAGAAGAAGAACCCTTTATGGGATGACAAGCAGTAGAAGATCTTATGGATTGAAGACTACGGCGCAACGAAGAAAGCTCTCACAAGAGATTCAGCGGCCGAAATAAGATAATCAGGGATGGCTGCTAATTCAGAAAACAGAGGATTTCCTCGCAGTACCTATTATTTTCTCGGCTGCCGTACTCGAATAGGAAACGGCAGAATGTACTGAACCAGGACTATGGAGTCAGGCCGGATTACATGTGCTCCGAAATATAGGCGCCAATCACAAATCTAAGTGAAACATACTATACATTATAAATATTATATATACATATGAAAACATAACTCGCAGCATTTATGGTTTTAACATATAGGAATCTACTATACTTGTAAATCTAGCTTAAGTTAACCAGCTCTGTACCATGTCGAACTCAAATATTAAGACTCGTGAACTAACATGGTGTCAGGTGTGGGGTGGATCATTTAAATGGAGGATTCAGAGTACAGTGAAAAAAGCGAAAAAGTTTAAACCTGTTACGAGTAGAACAGAAAAAAATTTAACCAGTGAAATAAAATTGTTAAAGCTCCAAGAGAATTAAATTTTCAAACTCCAAATTCATTTGAGGAGTAGACCTTCTGGAACTAGAAAATTGAATTATACAGGGTGTCCCCTAATTCGTCAACGATAATTAGGGAAATGATTCCTGGGTATATTCTAAGCAAAAAATTGTTGCTATTATTCAATCATATGTATTGGCTGTATTAAGCACATTATATTCTAGATAAGTAATCTAATGTCAACACATTCAAATCACCCTTTTCATTTAGTTAATTATAGCCCTTGACCGTTAACAAGAGCAATTGGAACTATAACTTTAGTATCTGGTTTAGTAAAATGCTGACCTGATTTATCGAGAATTTAAGGAAAGCCTTACTTTGATATACCGTGACGCATGTTAACGGAAATTGATCAGTTAATACTAATGGCAGAAACTTTGTTGATAACTTTGTTTTTAGAAGAGATACTACCCTTTGTAACTGCATTTAAATAAAGTTGATATCTTGTTAGGGTCTTCAGATATCCAATTTCTAAGCCCGTTCCATTTTTCTTGCCCATGCTAATTTTGACTTTGAGGTCGCTTTTCTCCAGAAAATGCGTAATAAACATAACGTTTAACTATTTTTTTCTTATCAAAAAAAAAATCTTCAACAAATTTGAAGAAAAACCCATAGATTTTATGATATTTGAGAAAACCTGCAGCAGGAAAAAAAGGAATTTATGGTTTTTTACCTACGTTTCTAACAACAGTTGATAATAACAGTGGTTTTCCAAGAATTATTAATTTTCCAATAATTTTTTTAAAATTCCATATCTATTAAAAAGTTTTAAAGCGTGCTCGTCTATTTGACTACCTGTCAAAACCTTCATTTCATTACCCTTTTCCTCAAAAGTTCTCAGAAAGAGTTAGGTTTCGGGTGTGAAGGCCTATTCGGAAAAATTAGCAAGCAAAAATGGTATAAAAGATTAGAAAAAAAATAATTCATCAGTTTAATTTTTTACGCCAAGGTTAAAGTTGCTTAGAAAAGCTATTTAAAATGTCTACACTTACAAAACAAGAATACGCAGACTTTATTGACGTTTATGGGTTGAGCACATCAAGTTCATCTAGAGCCCGACGAAAATACAATGAACTTTGTCCTAACCGATACTTTATAGTGAAGGAGTATTTGAAAATACGTATTGAAGTCTTCGAGAAGTGGGATCAGTTTCAAATACACGACCTAACGCGGGAACTCCACAAGTAAGAAGAATTTCGGCTGATTAAAGAATACTGGAAGCAATTACAACTAATCCGTCAATTAGGATCAGCTCAGCTTTGCAATTCAATGTTTCCAGACATAAAATTTCGAATGTACTGCATGGAGAAAATCTTTATCCGTACCACCATACTCCTGTACAAGAACTGCTTCCCAATGATTTGGAAAAGAAATTCGAGTTTTCTAAGTGGTCGCTGGAGTGGAGATTGGATGACAACGAGTTTATTAGCAGAATTCTTTGGACGGAGGAATATCAATTTACAAGAGATGGGATCACAAATTTTCATAATCTACGAAGATTGGGCTGCGGATAATTTACATTAAAGGAGACATAAACATAAAAACAAAAACACAAATTCAGCGTCAATATGTGAAAACAAGTTAATCGTCCACTTCAAACTACCACCTAGGCTGAATTCTACAAACTATTTGGAGTTTTTGCTAAATGATTTACCAGAACTATTGGAGGACGTTATACTAATTCAACTAGCTTCGTCATATTTCTAACAGGACGGGGCACCAGCCCACCATGGTCTTGAGGTTAAAAACTGGCTAGATGAAGTGTGGGAAAAAATGGACCAGACCTGTTCAGTAGCTTCTAAGATCTCCTGTCTCTACCGTATTGGATTTTTTTGTATGGGGAAGAATGAAAGAACTTGTTTATTCAACCGACATAGCAACTTTAAGTGAATTGGGAGAGCGTATTCTCGAACCGCCATCAAAAGTGAGGCAGCAGTTGGCATCAATAAACATTCGTAGTAAAATCCAAAAACGGGCTCTAACATGCATATAAAACCAAAGAGGACACTTTGGGCATCTGCTATAATTGTTTTAGTATACACATAAAATAAAAATTATCTAAAACCACACAAAATTATTTTTTATTCATAGCCTTTGGAGCTTAAAGCAAAAAAACCTTTTTTTTTTATAAATTTTACCTGCTGCAGGTTTTTCCACGTATAATAAAATCTGTCTGTTTTTTTGCAAACTTATTGATGATATTTTTTATTATTATTACGTTCATAAGAAAAAAATAGTAAAACGGTATATTTTACATAGGCATTTTCTGGAGAAAAGTGACATCAAAATCAAAAATTAGCATGGGCAAGAAAAATGGAACAGGCTTAGAAATTATATATCTGAAGACCCTAATAAGATATCAACTTTATTTAAATAGAGATAGAGATAGACCCTTACTGTAGAACGAACAAAAAAAAAAAGAAGTGGTATACAATTGTTATAAGTTTTTGACAAATAGACAAAAACTACAGCAAAACTTCGACTACGTCTTAATCGAGCTTAAAGTATTAGTGTCGTCATGCGATTACACGAATGAGAAGAAATGATCCACTGATATAGTGGAAGAAGTTATTAAGCAGATGTGGCTAACACATGAGCAATGGAGTCTCTCTAGATTAGAAGATTAAATTAACGCTTATAAAGCATGTAAGCAGCAAATCACAGATATGGCCACGGACACACAAGCAAGTTCGAGCAGTAAGTCAATACAACAAGAGAAGGGAACCAATACGTCGTCAAAACATGCAGCGGTCGATAATGAAAAACAGGTCCAGCAACGGCAGTAGAACATCATTACCAGGACACCAGCACCGTTCAGGTAACCAGCAGGTGTCGCCGGCAAAAATATGCTCCAAATGTGGGTACGCACGTTATTATGCAGGTTGTCCAGCTATGGGAAAAACATGCAAATGATGTGGTAAGCTATAGAAACGAATGATACAGAGTCCTGTCTAGTTTTGGCATCCCTGCCAATTTCATTCGACTGTACGTTGAGGCCGACAATTACAAAACTGAGACCTGTAATATCAGAAAATGGTGAAACAAGGAAATACGCTGTCATGTGTTTTTTTTAAACATCTTTCTTAAAAAATTGTGCTTGGACACGGAAAAATGGGTATGAAAATGCTTTCGGCGCTTCAAGAGGAAAGTTGCTCTGGCAATTTTCGGTCCCGTTTGTATCAATGGGCAATGGAGGAGATGTTAAGGGCTGTACGGCAATGCTAGCCTCGCCAGAAAAGCTCAGATAACCTGCCTTAAATGTCTAGTCCATCTCTAGCGTATGGACGCCATCGCCCCGGGCCAGAAAGCTTTCGACTCCACGACAGAATAGTAGAGTAAAAAGGTTTCTCCGGGAAGAAAAGAAAGAGCGCCATTCGCAGTTTAATCTAAATGGAAAAAGAACGTGCCAATAGAAATGTGTAGAGATGGGCGAGACAATTAAGTACCAGCGCCACAGTCAGTGTTGAGAATATGAAAAAAATTATTTCCGCAGGCAGCGAAAGGGTAGACACGACTTAAACTCCGCTGCCAGGCAGAAAAAAATTTTCGCCAAATTGACCAGGACATGATTGGTGTTAAGCATACAACAACTCATCGTTTTTCTAAGTCACAAAAGAAGAACGAGGAGATACTCTAATCGCGTACAAGATTCTGTTTACCGTTACGTGTAAGATGTCTTATCAGTAGGGTCTTAAGCCGGGTCGGACTACAATCAGCCAAACCTATGAGATCCAGATTGATATACAACACTTCTTTATCCAATTGAAAATAGCATATAACTGCATTTAAGTGAGTAAGGAGATGTATAGTGAGCCCAAAGCTTGATTGTAATTATGTCTTTTCAATAGCGAATTATGAATCAGAGATCAATCAGACAAGTTTTTCCACTAGTTGCTTGAGTAGTATTTTCTCTAAAATGTTTAATTGGGAAAAGCAAAATAGATCGACAAAAGTCCTCGTCACTCGATGAATTTCCTGGTTTTATAATCATTATGACTTCCGTAGATTTCTATTGACTTGGGACATAATTCAGTCCCATCACAGGGTTTATATTGTAGTATAGAGAATCTAAATTAATGCATTTCTAGGCAATCTTGGACCGAGTTCTCCAGTTTTGAGTTGTGTTAGCGCTGTGTTTGGGATTGTGTAATTGTCAGGCATTGATGATGCATTGATATTTTGTACATGCTTTTCCATCAGCTTAACAAATTTTTCTGGATTAAGGATGGGGGAGTCACTCCCTATCCTATTAATTTGCTTCCATTTACAAATAACTGTTCCTTACATAGTCACTATTCCTAGATTCAAGATGTTATACGATGTGTGCTAAATAACGCTTTTGAAATAGCTAAGTCGCAAACTGAAAATCCGGATACCCAGCTAATTCCGAATTAGGTAGCCGTATCACTCCATAAGGGTATTTTAGTGACGTTTCTAAGTACAAGAACGGGATCGCAACTTAGCTCAGCAAAATAACGAAGTCTAGCTATCAGGGAATACTTATTGTGCGTTCAGTATCCCCCTAGTTTAATCTAAAGATTTTCCCGAATATGTCTTCATCAGTGTTCCAAAAATTGATTCCCACAATGGAAGCTTTGTACAATACAAGAATACATGGTCAGCTCAGACATTGGGGCATTCTTTGAATCATCTTAAGCCATAGATTTGGCTAACGGCATCTACGATAAAGTTAAAGAGAAAGTAAGTCTGATACGTTTCCCAGGCTGCAAAATGTCCAGTAATTCATTTGAAGCAATTTTCCCAATCGAGGAAATAAAGAAAATAACCACGAATATCCACGCTTCCCCAATGATATATATGTATGTAGGTTGACGCCACCGTGACCCACATATTACGCTACTCCAGGCAGGGATCTCAAATGATCTCAACAATATCGACTGGATCCCACAGGAGCATCAGTACTGATATTTGAGAGGAGCATATGTATATGTACATATGTACCAGATTTCTCAACACTCTAATTTCAATCGTTGCTGTACGAAAAAATCTCATTAAAATCAGATCATGTGATACCAATATTATGTACCTCAACTAAGAAGATAAGATACCGGGAAGCTGGGCTCAGGCCCATGTCAACAAAAAGCGATACAGTATCGTCTAATACCACGGAATCAGATTAACCACTTCTCATACCAAACTCTTCGGTTTGACACCTTTTTCGGCGGGAGATGTTTTATGAATCGCTTCCGCAGTAAAGGAACTCCACCAAAATGGCGATTCAGCAGTTGGGCTGCAGTCAATAAGAGATCAACCAAATAAGCAATCAAATCAAACTGCCGCATCGGCTAAAATCGATGACATAGGTATAATTCTTTGAACTTAGGCCATAATGGACAAATGTCTCATTATTTGTAAATAGTACCGCATGACCTTTTTTTCATTGGAAAATGGGATAGAGAGAGAAAGAAAGATGTTTGGGCTCAGTGGTTATTTCGCTCCATGGGTGGAATCGAACATTTAATGAGGAGACTAGATTCTTAGTGGAAGTTTGTTGACTAGTCAACTATTCATTTTACTTCATTTTCGTTAACTGAAAAAAATAATGTCTTTCGGGCGAGTTTCGGATTCGAACACCGAACTTTCCGTTTTGGAAGTCAATCCAGTACCAACTGAGCCACGGCCGCCCGAGCCGATGGGCTTGAAGTTTCAATAGAATGAGACATTCTGTGCGAAAATTTGACTGCTGACACAATTTTTTTTTTATTTTTTTTTTTTTCTGTTTTATTTATTTTTGTGAGGATACTTATCCTTTCCATTGTAAGATGCAATAATTTTGGCATTTTTAATATTTTTAATTTACTTTCCATTTTATTTTTTCTATGATTATTTTTTCAGCTATGAAACCAATCTAAATGTAATCAATTTGGCACATTACTAAGTTTGCTCAAGTATTTATATTATGGGTACGTTTGACAGAAATGAAGTGGGCTTTTCGTTCGGTTTTGATATAAGGTTAATTTCACTGAAGTCTATTATGGTTAAGTCTTTACGATAAGCTATTTATGTAGTCAATGAATTGTATAAATAGCCAGCACTTGAACTATTGTAAATAAAACCAGAATTAATTTCACAGTCAAAATATTTTTTTTAAATATAAGTAGCGGTCCCTGGAAAGATGGTTATTTATTAAAACTCTACAAAAAATATATTAGTTCTTCTAACAGTGTATATATGTTACGTATATAGAAAATATGCAGATTTTTCCTCGTTCGGCTAAAATGTTCTTTTAGTTCTTCAGTAGGGCTAAGGTCGATTATATTCTGGTGATTCGTCTGAATAGAACTGAGTAACTGGACACACTCTAAGTAGGCATTTATCTATTCTTGGAGCAGAGCAGTACTGTTCTATCAATTCATCAATTTGCATATCTATAGCTTTAAACTCTATGTTATTAATTTTGCCATTAGGTAGAAGACCTTACTTATCTTACTTTTCAGCTGGATGATTTGCTGCTCCAGATTGTTATTCTCCACGGCTTGATAGGCTATCCCGCCAACAATCAGTACTTGTGGGGCGTATTTGAAAACCCTTTAATTATTACTGGTAAGGCGGCATGTTTCGATCGCTTTTTGGGACAGCTTGCGATGACACCTCCTTTCACTTTCATGGGTTCTATAATATATTAAGGACTTCTTTTACGGCCTAGCAGTGTTGGTTTAATTTGCTATACTTGTTGTTCTCATATTGGGTGGTGGCTTCTTTACGAAATCTTTCATAGACTTAAAGGAGGCTTTCCATAGTCCACAAAAGTTTGGACTGTAGGTCGGGTTAAGCCAGCAAACTACTTCTGAGATTGCCAACCGATACTTGCTGTTTTCGTCGATTTTGCTCCATTCGTCTTTGATTTTTCTTTTGGATCCAATGAAATTTGTACAAGTACCATTATCGGAGGCGAAACATGTGAATGCTTCTGAGAACATATCTGTGCTCAGATTCGAGCAAATTTCTAAATGAACGGTAACTATGTAGACAGTCAAAATTTAATGATTTTTTCGAACTTTATCGCCCTGGTTTCAATATGAAAAGGACCACACAAATCGACTCCGATTTTACTAAATACTGGTGCTGGAGTGATGCGTTCTGGCGGTAGATCGCCCATGATTAACGGGAAAGTCTTAGCCAGCCATTGGATACATAGTGGACAGAATATGGATCCAGAATTATTTTCGTATCAAGTGCTTTGTCAAGTAAACTCGCCTATGATGGCGACAGTGGTGAGTTTTGCGGATAATCAAAGCAACTAAGTGGCAATTGGTTAGTATTATTGGATAATATAGTTCTGGATTTGTTGAATTGAGTTATTTCGGTTTTGAAGACACGATGCTACTGAAATCTCATATCTGACGTGCTTTATTTTTGGTAGTCCAGCACAGACAATGGGTGATTTCTGGCAACAAATGTTTGAAGCAGGAAAAACTCTTGATGGTATTGTCTTCCTTAATCTCATTTCTGATAACATGATTAATAGTGAACTCAATGTCCTTGAACGGGGTGAGCGGTAACCGATCGTTTCTTATCAAATTTGGTCCTGTGAACCAGAGTTTTCAAATTGCTGTTTTAAGTCTGCGTGAAACTGGATCTGCCGGATTTGGAGCAGATTTGACGTAGTGAAACTCCTTGCGACTCATGACTTTCGGAATTCACAAATTTGTTGTCAATCTCTTTATTATTGAATTTCTCATCACCCAGACGATTAAAAGAGTGAAGATTGCACCTATCCTGATTGAAAAGTTCTGTAAGGAGCACAATTCCTTCACGCTCCATCTTGGGTATAGTACACAGTTTATTTTGTTTGCTCATGTCTTAAGTGGAGTAACTTGACCTCTGGCTGATAGTAGGCGGATATTGTAAGATGATTGGTTTCGGAATTTTAATGGTATCCAGTTGTGAAATTGTTGCAAGTGCCTTGTCATATGAGGACTTCCAAGCAATGTGACTGGGCATGCTGGGAAGAGATTCGGAAACATGCTTGACTACAAGGGCACTTACGAGTATATTTACGTATGGCAGTTTCGGATGATCAAGCTTGGATTTGATACTAGCAATAGAACAGGTTGTTCTAAACTTTCCCCTTCTTCTAGTAAGCTGCGATTAGTGACATTTTCATTACTGATCAAAATCGTTGCGATAGTTTTTTTTTCAAATTAGCGCACGTTCAAGCGGTTATTGGTACCCTAAAAATGTCCGCACACAGCGCGGGCGAAGTTAAAGTTTCAGTTTTTCAGCTGCACGGCTAAGGAAAGGATCACGATATTTCAGAGTACGTCCGAAAGCGGGCTTGAGGGTGTACTGATGAGCATTCATAGCGAGACGGGTGTTACTGTTGAAAGTTTGACTGTGTAATACTGGCGGTTTTGGATCCTATCTAGAAAGGTGGTCTTAGGGGCACCTATTTTAAAATTTGTTTCTTGGTTCCTCATTTAGTAATGTTATTTATATTGGAATTTAATGAGCTTAGCATACGCTTCCGTTCCCTTTCCACAGCCGAAGAGCAGGGATGTGAGTCCGGGAACGAATATGAAAAGCAGAGAGTTCTGTCGTCAGCAAAGGAATACATTGAATTAGAAGTAGCAGACAAGAGATTATTGATGAAAATTAAAAAGAGTGTCGGAGACAGAACGGAGCCTTGGGGCATACCAAACTTGAAACCATACAAGAACGTTCCGAAAGGTAACTTCTAATCCATTGAAGAAGATAGCCGTTGATCCCAAATACACGCTTTTTCAGCAAAAGACTCTGATGCCAAACTCTGTCAAATGCCTTCAAGTGCAACTATCTTGCTTTTGTCAAATTGACGCTTTGGTTCTACTTGTCGGTGAGATATGCCATCAGATCACCAGTGGACCTGTTGCTACGAAAACCATATTGCTGGTCATTGAGAAGTTTTCGTGTTTCCAAATATCTCATGAGCTGCTGACTTTGTATCAATGTTTCCATGACCTTAGAAAGAAGGGACGTAAGTGCAATGAGTCTGTAGGATGAGAGAGATTAAGAATCGCATTTTTTAGGGGCTGGCTGGACAAATACTGTTTTCCATCTGCTCGGAAAGAGGATTGATGAAAAAGCTTATGCAGTTATTTTCCCAGCGTGGAAGAACAACTTTTCAGAAGAAGGGGACATGTACCATCTGGACCAGCGGATTTGTGAATGTTAAGATCTCCAAGTAGTATCTTTGGAACATTTATTTTTTGCCTCAGTTTTTGGTCGTATTGAAACTTCACACGTTTAAGTAAGACGTTGCAGTCATTCTTGGATCGTTTGAACTTGTTTCGGTTTTCCTCTGTTGGATTGGCCTTGCAGGACCGACAAAATATTTTTCTAATCCTGATAGCATCGCTTTTTCTTTTGGTTAGATACTGTTTGAATGAATTAATTATTTTGACCCCTTACTTCTGGTGGGGAGACGTAAAGTCAATAAACAACCAGGTGTATTCTAACGAACTGCCCTTCATTTTGCCTTAAATAGTAAAATTTTGCTTATCCTACAGTCTACACATAAAGTACAATTTTGCTTATTCTACAGTGTACACATAAAGGTAATATGATAAGCAAGAAGAGAATAGAGGTGCAAACAGGCGTACGCAATTGTGCTATTGTATGTTTTTGGTGACAACATGCTGGAGCCCCCTAGACGATAAAGTGACCATCACAGAATATTGATGACGCAACTGATTCGCTTCGTCATCTACGGGGTGCTGGGTTGGGAGAGGTCACGATGTTAATGTTGGCAGACCGCTTACTGAATATTGCTGGATCTTGTGGCTTCGGATTTCATTCGACAGTACTTCTTGTCTTCTATGGAGAGCAATCTCATATTGTAATTTTGAGATCTGCTTGAGATCTTTGTTCCTACAACAGGTAGTTCTTCGTTCTGATAATTTCAGTAGAAGTTATTGTTTCGGCATTATTTTCGATGGGCAAAGGAGTTTTGTTATAGGTCTTTTCGCGAACCTTTTGTTGGAGTACACAGTGACTGCACGAACTTGTCCATCTGTTCCAGGATGTATCTCTCTGACTTTCCCAAAGTTCCATTTAGTAGGTGGAAGGCGTTCATCCTTAATCAGTACTATATACTCAGCATTTATATTACCTCTCTTTTGCTTCCATTTTCCGCGATGTTGTAGCTGTGTTAGATATTCTGACGACTAGGTTTGCCAAAAATCTTGAATAATTTTTTGGATCAGTAACCATCGGGAGCGATAAGTCTTATTCCTATCCAATGTGAGATCTGGTAAGGTATTTAATGCTGATCCAATTAAGAAATGTCCGGGAGTTAAAATCGGACTATCGTCGATGTCGTTATTAATACTGGTGAATAGGCGAGAATTCAAGCTAGCTTCGATCTTGCTTATTACCGACAACTCCTTTTAGGTGGTACCTCATTGATTTCACCCCGGCTTCCCATAAACCTCCAAAGTGATGTGCAGCTGGAGGAATGAAATTCCATTGTATGCCATCCAAGAGCAATTTATCTGCTACGTCTGTTTTCAGTTGTTGGGCAACAAGCTTATAAATGTTCTGTAGCTCCTTGTTAGCTCCAACAAATGTTGTCCCGCAATCACTGTAGAAGTTTGCACAGATGCCTCTTCTGGATACGAATCTTCCGGAGTGAGTGAATGGCCTTGATGGTGGCAATACTCCCATTATTTGCTGTCTACTCGATGTTTTAAATCTATGACATCGAACGCAGTTGTGTGAAACCTTCCGTACCAATCGCCTCGCATGGGGGATCCAATATGATTGCTATGTTAGATTTATATGTTAGATTTATTCCGCATTCGACTTCATTTGTACCTCTTTGTGAGGTACAGTGATCCTGTACCTCTTTCCGCTATTGTACTTCTAGAGTTGTACACATATCGTCTGCAGTACGCCACTACTCTGACAAGTCTATCGTGCGAGGAAAATTTATCGAAGATGCTTCCTTCCTCTACTTTCGATGTTAACGAGGTTAGTATAATTGGTGGATCAACATGATCTTCCAAAATCTGGTACAATTTTGGCTGTAATGGCCAGGATTCTTCATTGTCTTTTATCCAGTCTGGTCCTCTCCACCATAAGGCGTGATTCATTAATTGTTTTGGTGTCAATCCCCTAGAAGTACAGTCAGCAGGATTTTCTGTAGATCTTACGATCCTCCATGAATCTGCATCTACTGCTTGATGTATTTTTGATTTTTTTTTTTAATAATTTACGCGTGCCTAAGGGGTTAGATACCCTTTTACTGTTGCCAGGGCGCGGGCGGAAAGGTAGGAGGAGGAGAAAGGAAAATTGTTTTGTAGTGGTTTGAAACTCAGGTGTATTTGGTTTCGATATTAGCTCTCCCCTGGGGGGAGTCCGAATAGGACGGAGAGTTTTTTCTTCACTCAGAGTGATTCAAAGTTATAATTCGCACTAGTTTTTTGTGGTTGAAACTCTACAACAGCCAAATCTACGTGTCAGTGTTATGCCTTTACATGCAGAATTTTTCTGTCTGAGTTCCAATTACACAAATGAAAAACTGACTTGCCATAGGCAGGATTCGAACCTTGGACTCTCAGAGTGAGAAGCGATTGCTAGTACCACTACACCACGCCCACCCCTTAATTCTGTTAGATATAAATAAGGTATTTTTGGAGGGATCCTTCTTTATCCATGCTAACACAATAGTAGAGTCAGTGCATGCAAACACCTTATCTACTTGTGCTCCAAAATTCTGCTTTCTTTCCTTAAAAAGTTTCGACAATAGATTCGCGCCACTCAATTCTAGCTTTGGTATAGTAAGTTTTTCCTTTAACTGCGCAACTCTTATTTTTGATGTTAGCAGTGCAATTGAATATCCGTTACCATAGGAGACTCTGGAGTAAACCACAGCTGCGTAAGCTCCGTCCGAAGCACCACAAAACCCGTGGTCCAACATTCTTGTAATTCTGCAGTAAGCGGTTCATCCCACTCGATGTCAGCCTTCCAAATCCGTTGCATTAATAGTTTCGCAGGGATTTTCAGTGTTGAATACGAGTACCATCCTAGTGGATCAAAAAGTCGTGCTATTTCCGACAATGTTGTTCATTTGGTTGATACTTTGAATTGAAGGGTATCGTTCGAAGGATTCCAATGTATGCCCAATGTCTTTATGGTGTCTTCTTTGTTGATGACAGACTGGCAATTAGAAGGAGTTCCTTATGATTTTCTGCCCATTTTCGAAGATGGAAACCACCACAGTTCAATAATTTTATGAGTTGATTCTGAGCGTGTTTGCAATCACGTAAAGTGTCACCTTCGGACATTAGGTCGTCAAGGTAGAACTCTTTTTTAAGATGCTTGCAGCGATTGGATAAACTTGTTGCTCACCAGATGCTAATTGTGCGGAATCTGTTCCGTATGTGGTAAGTTTGTAGTCCTTAATTTGTTTATTTGGTGAGATGCTCCATACTATCCGCTGATAGTTTTGATGCTTTTCGTTAATTTTAATTTGACGGTACATCTTTTCGATGTCTGCCATGAAAACATATCTGTGTCTTCTCCAACGCATGATAATGGTGCTTATGTTAAATTGTAGCCTTGGCCCCACCAACATAAGATCGTTGAGGCTAACTCCGGTTGAAGCATCGAACACTACTTATAATCGTGTTGTAATGCGGTCGGGTATAATGACAGCATGGTGTGGCACATAGGACACTCCTTCGGTTTGTTTTTTATTTAAAGGAGCCTCTACCATATGACCAGGACTTATAAATTAATTTATGAATTTGGTATACTCTACATGCAACGAATTCTTTGTTTTAATTTTTTTCTCCAGTTGGAGAAACTCGCAACTCGCAACTGCTTGGTCTCGCAAAGCTCCTAGACTGTCTTTCTGTCCCAATTTGTTAAATGGAATAGGCACTATATATCTGCTATACATGTCCCGACGATGGGTTTCTTCATATATTTTTTCGCAATTGAAGTCGTTCTGCGTCAATTGATTTTGTACGGGTACCTCCTCTTGTTCCCAGAATTACTTGAGTTGATTTTCTAGTGTTATTTGGGCAATCATTCCCACAATTGTCACACTGGCGCATTTGGATGATGTACGTCCTGTGATAAACTATCCAAATTGAGATCTTTGTGCAATGGGAAGCCTTCTTTATGCCATTAAGGATAATGCCCCCGTAAACATCGGCTCCAAGAATCATATCAGTGTTACGGGGAATATTGAATGATGGATCGGTTGTCAACAGATTGTTAAAATTGTTGGGAATTTCATTGAACTCGTTCTTGGCAGGCGTTAATCTTGTGAGCGTTGGCAATTCAAGTGCAGAAACCAGTAATTTAAACTCTGATGCAAATCTTGGAGTTAATACCAATTATACTTTACTGCAAGCTGTACCGGCATTAGTTGCTCCTAAGCCGCTAATTTCAGTATGCATCTTTTGTTTTGACAGGCGCGGCATAATGACTGGGCTGCTTCTTCAGTTATCAGTGTTGCCTGGGATGCTGGAACGATTACAACTCTCAGCTTTCTCTGATGGCCATCAAAGTTTTGTTAATGCTGTGGCTAGCAATACACCTTGATTTTGATGTCCATAATTCGATTGTATTTCTTCGAAATGTCTATGTCCATTATTTGGTGAACGATTATCAGCTTGCTGTCTTGATATATAGGTGTTTCCACTGCTTACATGTGTGCAAGCTAGTGCATGCACTCTTTTTATCATGCCTTAGGAAGTTTAACTGGCTCCCATCTTTCCTTAGGAGTCCAGTTTAAAAATTTACTGCATGAATAAAGGTTGTGGTCACACTTGCAAAATATGCATTTAGATCCAGTTGCTAAACGATAATTGCAAATAGAGACCTTTGATTCCTCTTTGGATTGCCTTTGTTGTGAGGATCCCATAACTTCCAATGCTTGATATCTCCTTTGTGGAAAGTCGTACAAGATTTGGAGGGAGGGCATCTTATTCGGTTGTTCTAGACCTTGCTCAGATAGGTTTCTGCTTTCCTGGTCTAAAGCCTTTGAAATTAAATGAACAATAAAAGGTCCCTACGATGATGTGTCAAAGCCCGTGGTGGATATTGCTGATAGGCCCTCTTTTATTGCATCCAAGATAGCCGTAATGGAATTTGATGGTGACTGTTTTCCTTGATATTTTCCTTTCGTTATCACATCTGGCGTTTAAAGTTTCCCAGGCCGATATATAGTTTGCACTTGAAATGATTAAATGCTGGATAAGTTGCATCGGGTCTCCTTCCAAATGCGTTTTTAGGTACTCCATCTTTTCTGTAGTACTGAGTGTGACGTTGTTGTATATAACTGTTGTGAATATATCACAAAACAATTGCCTCTCCAAATAGTTTCCTTTAAATATCGGAATCTTTAATTGTGGCAATTGCACCTCAACCTGATGGCCTTAGCGAAAGTTTGAAAGCCATCTTATGAAGACTAATTTAATTCTAATCGATTTAATTCCTTTTGTACCTCCTTGTGCTCATCTTTTATTACATAGCTTGTTTTTAGGTCATCCTCTGATGCATTCATTATGAAGTCTTCATGCAACTCGGTTGGAATAGCCTATCAGAATAGCTTCTTCAAATTCCATTACATTGTTAGTAATGGCGTTCATATTTATTTTTAATTTGCTTAGCCTCTGTGATTGCTCACGTCCTATTTTATCTGCTGGTTCGCTAACGTATGGGCTTGTTTTCGTTATTTTTGACTTTAACTCCTCATACCGTTGCTGAGCTTTCCCTACCGTCTTGTTTAGCATGTACGGGGTGTCATGCTTTATAGCTTCCTTAATTTTGTTGTGGTTCTCGAGGAACTCTGCCCAGATTTCGTCTATCCATTTTAATTTTTCTTCTAAATATTTTGCAGTTTTTCGTACTGGACTGTCCTTGGCAAAATTTCTCCCAGTTTTCTTTAGCGCCTCTGATAGAGATTTTTTACTATCTACAATGATGTACATCTCAGTCTCATCTAACACCATTAAATAGTAAAATTTAGCTTATTCTACAGATATACACATAAAGCACAATTTTGCTTATTCTACATTCTACACATAAAGTACAATTTTTCTTATTCTAGAATCTACACATAAAGTTAATATGATAAGCAAGAAAAGAATAGAGGTGCAAACAGGCGTATGCAATTGTGCTATGTTTTTGGTGACTGACATCGTCTGGCCTCGTATGTCATAAATTGTTGTGGTTGAACACAACAGATACTCTTCATCTTATAAGGGTTAAAGGATCTCATTCCAAAGAGAATAGTGTCTTTGATCATATCATGACGCCATCCACGTCATTATGGAGGAAACATAACTACCAGTTAAAACTCTTAATGAAGCTAATAAGCCCGCTCTAATTGGCTTTCTCGAATGGCCATACGGGTCTTTAATGATTTTTTTCTCTAACTGTGCGATCGGTGTGCGAGAAATTAGGTGATATGACACGGTGGTCCGACGAACCTAGACACCGTCCTTCGGGTGTTGTCTGTCCACCTAGAATTGTGTATATTGAAATCGCCCGTAATAACGATTTCAGTATGGTAATACAAAGATACAATTCTTTGAATAGAGCCAGACAGCGCATCAAACTCTTGAAAGGTCGAATTACTGTCCAGTTTAGGGATTCTGTAAATAAAGCAATAGTGAATAATTTGCTTTCCTAGATTTTTTTCTAATTCGACCGCGCACAAGGGATTTTATGTACTATTAAGATGTTTGCACATAGCGCGGGACTACACTGTGGTGGAGTTTGGTAAGCTACATCTCTACGTAGTGTGTAGTGGCGAGATCGCGGTGGGCTGTAAGTAGAAGCAAATTAAAGAACGTTTCAGCAGACTACAACCAGCTCTCTCAGAGTGTAAACACTCCGTCTCACAGTGCGCTTTTGTATTCGATAAAACAGTTTAAACACAAAAAAAAAAAAAAAAAAAAAAAAATAAACAAAAACAACTCTCAATCGCAATCTTATAAAACCATATCCACTTTCGTAAGTAGGATATTTTTAATAAGGCAGATAAGAAAAGCTTACAATGGCTGGTGACCCCGGTGGGGGAACCGGCATAACTTTTGGGCGTCGCTTTATCCCGAACCCGTCAGTCCAATCAAATCCAAATCTGAAAAACTGCAAAGACTTTCCCACTATGAACCTCCACAGACAAGCAAAAACAAAAGACTGTCCAAAATTCATAGTTATAAAAAATAAGGACCCAGCCAAAAACTCAACCACTTCAATATCTTCTTGGTCACAAAAGCATTTTCTGGTCTAATTACTGACCCCCTCAGCATAAAGTTTATGTCCGACGGCAGTATTCTGATTTTGACAAAAACCACGCACCAAACTGACCTTCTACTAAGAAAAAAAAGCTGTGAAACTTATACGAAATAGAAATCTCCTTGCACCCTACACTTAACACATCATGTGGTGTTGTTTTCTCACCCGATCTTAAAAACCTCTCTGAGAAAGAAATTATCGAATGTCTCGCTGATCAGCACGTTACAGGCTGCAAAAAAATTACAAAATTCATTGACGGAAAAACAAACAACACTCCATTGCATATTCTCTCCTTCAATCTGTATGAGCTCCCCGCAGAGTTAAGTGTGGGCTTCTTGAAAACGAAAATTGGGCCATATATCCCCAAGCCAATGCAATGCAAGAAATAAATTTGGTGACACAAAGAAGCATTGTAGATCAGACGAACAAACATTTGATGTCTGTAGCATCGCCGCCCATGATCCCAAACAATGCAAACAGATTTTATGCGTCAATTGCAAGAAAAACACACCTCCACGAACAAAAACTGTCCCGCAAACATCAAGAGAACCCAAATTTTAGAGATTAAAACTGCAAACAAAATTAACTAGTAAACATATTCAAGAAAACTCGAACCTCTACCCCGAACCATCAACTATTAATATCCGGAAAGAATCTCTCTCTGAGATAATGGAGGAAAGAAAAAAGAGACAAACCCTTCAAAATAAAAACCAATCCACACTAAAGCAAAACGACACTCAAATGATCGTCGATGACGTTGATAGTATGTCATTAATTTCAACTTCAACTCACTCTCTTTCTAATGATAACAAAAGCACCACATCAACACCCAATGAAAAAGAAACCCCATAAAATCTTCTAAACCAATACACCGACAAAATTTATATCCTATCAACCAAACCAAAAATCACCAACAGTCAAGAACAAAAAAAACTTTCCACCAATAATTTAAACCCTAAAGAAAACACAAATAAGGCTTAACAAAACATTTTTCACACCCATAAGGTTTGGTTTCTAAACTTAGCTGTGTGTCTTTCTTCAAAAATCATGGTCCGCAAAATTCTTCAGTGGAATATGCAAGGCTACCAAAATAATTATCCTGACTTTCAACTACTAATAAATAGTGTTATGCCAGATATAATCGCAATTCAAGTGATACATTGTCCATTCGATTTCACCCCACAATGCCCTAAATCCTTCATACCATATTTTTAAAACCACAACACTATTGCAACCAAAAAAAACCGAGTTGCACTGTTAATAAGAAAAGATATCCCACACGAACCCATTAACATAAATACCAATCTCTTGGTAGCAGCGGCAAAAATACACCTTGAAAAATGGTTTACTATAATAAACACGTATCTATATGCTAACGACACCATTACCTCATAAATTCTATTTGACCTTGTAAGAAATTTATCAGGGGAACTTATCTTTCTGGGCGACTTCAATGCGTGGAACCCTCTATGGGGCTCATCGAAAAGCGACACCAGAGGCAAAGAGATAGAAAACTTCATAAGTTCCAACACTACCTTCTTAAATGATGGATCACCAACCCACATCTCTATCTACGGCAGCCTTACCCATATTGATCGCTCTCTATGCCCTCCAAACCTTACGCCCTTTTGTGATTGGTACACTTTGAAAGACTCATACAGTAGTGACCATTTCCCAATTAAAAACGCAAACTGGGAAAAATTTCAGAATATAATTGACCAACAACTAGACTTAAGAATACCTAGTAACAACAACAACAAAGAAGCAGCATACTTCAACAAGGCCATTCCTTATGGGGCAAATTATTCTATCCCACAAACAAAACCAAACAAAAAACGAGACGTTTACTGGTGAAATGACGAATTAAAACTTATTCGGAATAACAAGCAAAACGCATTTCATACCCTACAACGGTGTCCTACCGTCGAAAATCTGTTAAACTACAAAAAATTCCGAGCTCGTTTTAAATATATGTGTAGAAAAGCCCAAATTTCAACTTATGAGAACTTACAATGGAAATCCGCCCAGATACACCAACACACAAAATTTGGAACACCATTAAACACATTTCGAGGCAAGTATCATAAGGACCATAGAAACAAACGCGCGACCTATATCTGACTCAAAGCCTATGGCCGAACTATTTGGGCAATCCTGGTCTAACTACTTAAAGATTCAAATATCAATTTCTGCATCAAAAAGTTGAAATTGAAACTATTATTCGAAATCTTCCACATACGAGTACTTGTAGCAGCACCAAGAAAATTGAAACCCCAATAACACTTGAAGAGTTTGAGTTCACACTAAAGACTCTGAAAGGTTCTACTCCTTCCCATGACCGAATATCATACCCAATGGTCTCTCACCTTTCTAAAACAGCAAAAATTCGATTATGCAACCTTTATAACAACATATTCTTGAACAGCATCCATCCGCAGCAATGGAAAACAGCAACAGCAATACCAATTCTTAAACCACAAAAAACAACAACCAATTAGATAGTTACCGCCCAATATCTTTGTCTCAGCAAGGTACTTGAAAAAATTATATCAAAGCGATTATTATGGTTTATGGAGCCATTTTATCAACCAGAAATCGTGGCACAATAATCTCACTAGATTTCGAAAGAGCATTGGAGAATTGGAGCACACAGCATCCTACAACAAATGATAAAATGGAAACTTGGTCCTAAAATCATAAGATACATTAAAAATTTTCTATCCTATCGTAAGTTCAGAGCCATAATAAATAATGAGTATTCAACCGTTTGGCCTTTAGATAACGAAATCCCGCAGGGATCGCCCCTATCGGTAATACTGTTCACAATAGCATTCAATACTGTTAGTAACATAGTTGACAGCGAAAAAATTATAGATCACGGAATCTATGCGGACGATCTCATCATCATTGCAAAAATCACCAACATCAATCTAATACAGGAAGCGTTGATTAGAATTTTTAACAAACTAATTGATTGGGCTGAAACATCGGGCGCGAAAATATCAACCCAAAAAAGCCAACAATTGCATGTTTGCCGTAAAACAAGCTGTAAAAACTTTTCTTTAGACCTTGGTACACTAACACCAAAATGCATTACCACACTCAAAATGTTAGGCCTTTATATAGACAAAATCTATAGATAGTCCTCTCACATCGAACAATTGAAAAAAGGACGCGTCTTATCATCGTAAAGTACTTTTGTAGCAAAAGGAGCAAAGTGCACATCAATTCAATTCTTAATGTGATAAGTTCAATAATTCAATCTAAAATCGGCTACGGTAATCCAATTTTCGGATACTCTGCAAAGAGTGAATTAAACAAAATAAAAACTCCTCTAAACGCCTCAATTAGAATCGCGCTTGGTGCTTTTCGAACTACGCCCATACCTAATCTTCTTGCCGAAGCTGGAGTCTTGCCGCTAGAGACCTTCATACTGCTAAACTCATGCCAAAACTGCTCATTTCACAGGGTTACCCATACAAAAGACTTTCTTGTAACAATAAAACGTAAGACAAGACCTAAGTTGGAACATTGTAGATAAAGCTGCTCAAATTGCAAAGCACCTCAACATTCCGTCCAAAATTTTGAAAACAAAGCAAGGCCATTTCCTCCGTGGTCACTTAAGATTAGCTGCGTCGATACCGAACTCTCGTCCTTCAAAAAAACAAAACTTCACCCCAGCCATTTCAGACAAATGTTTAACGAAAAGTACGACCACCTGTGCTAGCTTAATTTTAATTTTCAATATGCTGACGATTCAGAAATTAATAACAGTATAGCCTACGCGATAGTCGGCCAAAGTCCGATGCATGAATCCCCACAGTACCATGTTTTCGATTGCAATTATAGGTGCACTTACATCGTGTACTTACACGAATAATTGGTTTGAAGATTACAGATTTTAGAAACAGCAGTTGGAATAGAAAACTTAGTTCACTCGATGTCAACTGCAAACCCTTCTGGAATATCAATAAAATAATCAGGAAAAAACATAACCCAATTTCCAGTTTGATAGAAAATGGTTTATTGATTATTAATGGTGCGGGAAAATCTGAGCTTCTTGCCGACGCCTTCCTAAAAAATCACTTAGTAAGTCGAAATATTACTTCTCGAAAGCAATCTGTGGTTAATTGTGAGATCTCATCATTTAACGGACTAAGTCCAACATTCCCTTCCGAAGAGCTTATTAGCGTAGATGATATTGAGTTTCTCATTTCCAATTTGAAGCTCAAGAAATCTCCTGGCTTCGATGGCATAAATAACTTAACCATTAAAAATATCCCCCTTTGTGCAATAAAGTTTCTCTAATCCATTTATAATGGTTGTTTTAAATTAAGTTCCATAAACTAGAAAAAATCTAAAGTATTTCCTTTGCTCAAGCTCGGAAAAAATCCACGCAATTCTAACAGCTATAGACCCAGAGCTTGCTCAACGGATTCAGCAAAATATTAGAAAAACTTATAAAACTCAAATTAGACGTTTTTTGAAAGATAGTAACATTGTACCTGAAATGCAATTTGGTTTCCGTGAACGTCATAGTACTTCTCATCAGGTATTAAGAATTTGCAGGGAAGTAAAACAGCTTTGGAGGAAAAAATCGACAGGTCTTGTATTGCTGGACTTAGAAAATGCTTTTGACTCTGTTTGTCATGATGGTATAATCTACAAACTCATAAACTTTGGTTGACCTGTGTACCTTACAAAAATCATACAAAATTTTTCGAGCGATCAAACTTTTTCAGTTCTATTAGCCGGTTCAGTCTCTTCCCCTAAAGTTGTGCCAGCTGGTGTTCCCCAAGGATCGGTTCTGGCACCAATTCTATTTAATATATTTACATATAACTTTCCTGTCATTCCCAACTGCCAGGTAGCTTTGTATGCTGATGACTTAGCTTTGTATGCATTGCATACAAATGGATCAGTCATTGCAAATTATTTGCAAAATGGCATTAATATAATATATGAATATGTACTTTAAACATTGGGAAGTAAAAATCAATGCGGATAAATGTCAATCAATCTTATTACAAGAAAAAGATCACCTTGCCATTTTTCTCATAATACCTTAAAAATTTAATAACCTCAATAACCATGGGCGGGTTCTATCAAGTACCTCGGCGTTTACTCAGGCACGGTTCCTGACTTCCATAGTACCGTGGTTTAAGTCCTGCCATCAACAGGAACTATAAGCGGTCAAATTGTAGTAAACTTTAGGGACGTTAAATTGAGAAAATCATTACGATAAGACAGTACATTGCTCTGCCCCCACTTTTTATTAGACAACATCATTTATGGAAGAAGCCTTGATATTTGGTTTGTAGTTTGAGGACTGTAATTCTCCGTTTTTTGTGATGGAGTCCGATTGGAATTTGTTACTAAACTGATCGAAGTATTTGTCTTCGGGTTAGAATCTATGGCCTCTTTGGTGTTATCTGCAGTTTTTTCATCCTCCTTTATTAGTTCGGGGGAATGTTTCGTTATGAACTTAGTTTTTAAAAAAATGGCCTTTGCTGCCTAAAACTTCGGAAGAAAGTCGACAGCGCTTATTCCACTTAGGCCCGTCGAAAGAGTCGATGAAAGTCCAAGTCTCTTTGCATTTGCCAACTAGCATGGTAAGGCTAACTCTAATCTCTTCCAGTTGGACGATGACATCCTGAAGATTATCTATAACATTTTCAAGATTATTAATTTTTATTTTTGTTCGAAAGACCACTTGTCAAAAGAAATAACACTTTGCTTTAGAGTTTCAATAAACAGCCACTTTACCTTCGGTATGGGGACAGTTATTTATATTGGTGAAAAATCAAATTGTCTGTGAAATTAATTCTGGTTCTATTTAATTAAAGTGCTAGTTTTGCATACAATTTATTGACTACACAAATTACTAATCCTAATTTTAAAGAACTTTAACTGTGTAATCGATTTTACCCGATGCGACAGTTTGATTTGAATGCTTGTTTGTTTTTTTTTTACAGCGGAAGCGATTCATAAACATATAGATGTATATATATACATATATATACATAAATTCAGATCAATCCCCTACAACTTGATACCATTTATCTCTGTAAGGCAATAACTGTTACGTTTGGTTGATTTTCACTCCAATAAAGTCTTTCAGTGACTTAAGCAGTGAGTTTCCCTCTACAAGAGTTTGGTATCTGGTTTTTGTCTTAATTTTTTTGCAGCATCTAACTTTTTTTAGTGATTTCCTGATTTTTGTAGTAGTAGGCATATTATTGCCTACTACGTTATAACTTGTATAAGAAAACGAATAAAGTTATTATCTATTATAGTACTATATTTCGAGGGTCATTTCAAAGATAGCGCACACTATTTTGTTATGCAAAGTCAAAACTTATTTTGCGTAGTATTAATTTGCAGCTCTTCAATGCAGTCGCCCTGGTTTAATATATCAGTCAGCTCACAACTTCTGTTCAACTGGCCTTTCAGAGAGGAAAGACGACAGGAGTATTGACTTCTTTAAATTTGTTAATAGTGATACTGCTCCAAGACGTTTTTACTTCTATTCAGTAGTTAACACTTAGGGGTCCAACGGGCTGATATTTTTGTGTTTCGGAAATCATTTTTTTAAATGCGAAAAAATATATTTTTGGAACTCCGTCGGCACAGGATATTTCCTCGACAACCGTCATTAAGAAAATCCGACACAATCTTCACTTATCTGTTAATGATTTCGGCCTTCCTGCTATATACATATACATAGCTTACCTCTACTCACCACACTCCTGAGATATTTCTGTAGGGAGTTCCCAACGTAAAGCTTCAATTTCGATGAAAAGTTTTTTTTTATATCTTTCACCGTCACAGTACCCGAGACACTTGCAGACATTACATCTATCCATCACTCAGCAATCATAACTAGGACTCAAGCAAAAGCGTGCTCTCTCTTTAAGTTTTCAACTGAAAGTGAGCCAAAGTGAAAGAATGCATCATCCAGTAATCAGTGTTGTCAATGTGTGTATTATTTTTGTAATGGCCCTCATAGTTGCCAAGGCTAATATTTGGACCATCCTCATAAGGGTTGCGATAGCAGTAAAGACAAGTGAAAGATATACTTGTATTTAACGTATGTGACATACTATTGTATGTACAATACAATACAATACTTGCATGCTTTAGGTATTTCAACGGAATACTTTCAATTATTAAATTATGGTTATTTCAGTTTTGCAAATCATCTTTAAATATATCATACCAAACTAATATTTATAATTTAAGTTTCACATATCAAAAGAGTAACACCTTATTAAAATCAACACAAACATATTTAAAAATTTACTGTTAATATTATTTGAGTCCGGTAGAATTCATAAATTGTCACTTTTTCATAAACCACCATAGTACTTTCGGTTAACCTATTGTAGTTTTAGTATGTAAGATTTTAAACTAAGCGCAGTCATAATATAAACACATCGACCAACCCTTGTTAAACTGTATAACTAATTATTTTGGCATGCTGTCATGTGGTGAAGTTAAGTACCAGGCGGGTCCTTTCAATTTACGCAAATCGTGCCACCCTTGACAAAAGTAGTGACAATATAAACGCATACATATGTCAGCAATAGTTTTCGTCGGACTGATAAACATCAAATCTCCTCATTCCTATTTCTGCTACCACTTTTGAATAGCATGTGTATAGACCCTTAATGCATGTTTACCTATTCTATCAGGGGAAGATAATAATCAAAGTGCAACAATGATAAAATCGGGTTTCCGTAACAAATAAATGTCATATTTAGTTTTCGTCAAACTCATAGAGTTGTCAACATTCACGGATTAATAATGCAGTCATTCGATTTGATTGTTTTGGAATGTTGCAAAGAGGCGTGCTTCAATAAAAGTAAACATTCGTAAACCTTTAAATGTTCGAACAGGTATAACATGCATATGTACATATAATATACACAAATGTACGAACTTATCTCTTGACATATTTACTTAATATAAAATTAAAAAGAAAAAGTTCTTAGGGAAAAATAGCATATGGGATATATTCGTATCCGTAACATATACGCAAGTCAAATATATGTATGTATATGTAACTCCAGAGAAATAGAACATCCACAAAATACAAGAATTTGTACTAGTCTATAATACAAATAATTTGTAATATTAATAATATTATTAAAGTAAATTGAGACTTTATGTAGAGTTTAATAAAAACTTCAATCGAACGAATAATGTATGCGATTATTATATTGAAATTTTGAAATAAACGTATGCCGCCAGTAATTACGTTTCTATAAATATAGAAAACAAGTTAACAGAAATTAATTAGTTCTTTATTTTGAATTTTAAAGAATGTAAAGGATTTACGGTGTTTTTCATTTAACTAAAAAAAATAATCAAATCTGTGAATTCATTCAAACATGTATGTGTTTCAGCATACTGAATAAAATAAACTGACATACTGAGATTCCAATCATATAAATTGTATATAGCAGCATCCGCATGTTACCATCCATACATGTATTTTTTAACTTTTTGTTCTCACGAATAAGACAGGATGTTATTTTGAGCCACCCTTTTTAAATCTAGCTTCTGAAATTCAGTAGCTAATTGGACTTTAAATAACGAAATATTCGATTTTTTCCCCATTTAGGATACGATGTGTGGGATAGTTTGAACTCCTAATAAGTCCAAAGGCCCAACAATTCTCGGAATATAATTTTTTGTATCTTTATTTTCTGTTATGTGTTTTCTTCTTTTTTATGTATATACGAGTATGTGTATGCCTATCCTCTATCAGAAAACAATACGTTTTTAGTAGCTGTCTTACATTGGAATGTGGTGATTTATATAATACAATATAATAAACTAAAAAAAACAAAAGTACGAGTATGTCAAATTCTTATTATCATACATAAATATGTTAGCATTAAAATTGAAAACGTAAACATATGAATTTAAGTATACACATATTATATCCTTATATTGAACGTGATATAAATGTATGTACATATACACATTTGTAGATGTAAGTTTGAATGCAAATTTAAGAGAAACCGAACGAATTTATCATAAATAGATGAAATTTATTAAATGTTACTTCCTTTATTAATAAGAAATTTAAATAAATTTTAAGAATTGACACGAATATCTCATGATTATCACAAAGAAAACGTAAAATAAAACTTGTATACCGACATATATATCTTAAAAGATGTGGGAAAAACATACCATGAATCAGTATTACTCGTACAAGTCAATAAGACTAGCTAAATAGTTGTTAATTGAGTATTAATTGTAATATACATATATCTATACATTGCTATTGTAATAGCATTTTAATCCTACATCATTGGTTTGGCTAAATCCTTCTAAAGACAGACATCTATACCATATTTGCTTTGATACGCCTCCTGTATTGTAGTGCATATATTGAATACATAAACAGAACACTCAATCCTCGATCTGCATTCAGTTCCATCCTTGTGACTTGTAAGTCAACAGATACCGTGCGACTTAAGTTTCCTAAATATAACTTCGGAAATTTTTAGGAAGGAAATAAATTGTATCTTAATGAATTTAACCAAGTTCATAGCAAATACCAATAAGTATTAACTCATCGAAGTGATGATAAAAACTGACTCTCCATTTGAAGTCACGTATTGCCCCAAAAAGTAATGAAAAATGGTTTACGAACAGAAATTCTTATAAAATATTTTCTTTTAATGCGAACGTTGTGAATATTAGCGTTAACATTTCTGATTTTGTATATACAAGTATAATATCCTTGGATTTAAGATTCACCTTGATCATATTCTTATTAATCATTATTAATTTAATCAATTTGTGTTTTTAATTATTAATTTAATCAATTTAATAGAAGAATAAAGATAAATCCTGTACTATGATTAACAAAATGATTTTAATCAATTCCATCATGTAAACCCTTTAATGATTTTCTCTGTACTATTGTAATAAGAATAGAGATAAATCCTGTAATATGATTAACAAAATAATTTTAATCAATTCCATCAATTAAACTCTTTATTGATTTTCTCTTGTTTTATTGCAATTGTGGGGAGTGATATACCTAGTTTATCCGACAGCTCAATGTGCGTTGAAGAAGTCCGCATTGGTTCAATACCCATAGAAATGCTGGTGTTTATATTTAATTATCCAAAATGAGAGAGAGAAAATTGAAAAAAGTTTAACAAACCGCTGGTTGAACTGACACTTCACACAAACACTAACACATTTTTCTTATTTCTTTCTCTTTCCAAATATTTCATTTGCAATTCCACATTTTAAATACACAACTAATGCATACCCGAAGTTGAAAGAATGATGAGAGCGCTAGAGAATAAAATGTTTCTATGCGATTTGAAAATGTTTATATGAAATCTCAAAGCGGTTACAAATTTTCAATGCGTTTTATAAGCAGGAATGAACGTATGCGTGTTGAATATTTCAATGTGGTTTGAAGTGGTGTTTATTCGAGCGTATTGAACTAATGCGGATTGCTGCAACGCAAATTGGGCTGTCGAATAAACTGGGTAATAGTGAACTATCGAATGCAGTATACGTGTTGTATTAGCGGATCGATTTATTAAGATTTAAATTCCATATAAACTGATTTATATCTGTTTCAACCACTGAAAATGCATATCACTAATTCTAGTGATAATTCTAATTCTAATTCTAACACAAGTTTCTTGCGTTTAGCTTCAAAATACAATATAATTTGAGGTACAAAAATCACTTAGTTCTTTTTTTTTTGTTTGTGTTTACGGTTTTCCGTTGGACTTTCGTTATAACACTCAAATCACTCTAACGTGCTCATACCATCTCAACAAACAGCGGTAATGAAAAAAAAACTACTAGATCCAATACAGAAAAACAAAATCAAACGTCATGTTTACCATGTCGATCACCATTGGGTCTATTGACAACATCACTGAAAACTATGACGTCGGAATATTTTTCCAAGTTATAAAAACAAGATCTCTGAACAGGGTGAGTTACTAAAATTATTTGAATCCACCTTAAAATATGTGACGGAAAGATTGCGTTTCTGCATTTGATGACACTCAAAGTAACATCAGTCATTTGTAAAGGGAAGTTGAGTGCACCAAACAACAACAACATGACCAAACAACAACAACATGACCAAACAGCACCAGAACAAAATATAAACGCTATATATAAACTTCATTTTTCAAACAACAAATCGAGACACTGTACACTAAATATATCACAACGGTTGCTGTCTTAGTAGGAGTACCTTTCCTTACAGAAAAAAGTCTTCGAGCAGTTTTTGATAGGATCTGCACTACTGTAAATGTTCATCCATTTCACATATATCGAATTTTCCGGTTAAAGCCAAAATCTGACTCGGTCATAATAGTTAAATTCCGTTCGGTCTACGATAAAATATTGATATTAAAAGCAATGTCACTGTTCAGGAAAATTCACTTCCGGTAATTCACTTGACGAGATGCAGGATTTGATAGCGATCAACGTATATATCTGCACTAAAAACAGAAACAAAATTATCATGCACAAAACGAATTGTCTCTTCATACTCCACCCGAGGAACTATTGTTATTAAAGTCAGTGTTACTTCAAACAAAGTGAAAACTGACAGTATCGAAAAGCTTAATGAAGTTGGCGCCGCTTATGAACATCGACACTAGAATGAAGTTAATACAAACTAGATGTCTTCGCTGCCAAATCAGCTCTTAAATGTAGTTATTTTAAAATTTAAAACTTTATATCTATTCATGTATCATTTTCTTCCGACGTTTACCACTATTTCTACTCCTTCTATTTCATTATACTTCTTCAATTTCTTCTACCTTTTCAATTTTCTTTTTTCCACTTAATATATTCGCTTACACTATTAATTTTTCTAGTTGTTGTGATAACGTTTTTAATTAGTTCATAACTTTTATTCGCAAAATTGCGGTTCCATTATTTGTGTTCTTCTATGCCTTAAGTGTTGGTCCTTAAAAGTTCGTTCAAGTCTGGTAACGTACTATAAATGGTGATGCGGGGCGATCAATTATTAAAATTATCTCTTTTTATAAAGATAAAGACCTAAAAGTGGGGTATTTAAATGCTTGTAGTCTTAGTTTAACTAAGCTTGATTACTTAAGGTACATTTATGCACTCTATGAGCTCATTATTGTTTGCGGCGATCTTAATTCCGACCATCTAAAAATGGACAGTAAAGCTCGCAAACTCATAGATTTTACATCTGGTTCTGGTTCATCGGTTATTAATTCCTTTGCTACACGTTTTTTTCGCTATTCATCCTCCAAGCCTACTTGATGTTATTATGGTTTTCAACCTTTCATATGTTTTGCTTCTACACCAGCTATATTTGACCTATATAACTTGCGTCGTCTGACAAAACCAACAACATTTAAGTTTAGAGACTTTTCTTCCATCAATAATGAATTATTGCAATCTGATGCGATCCGGCTACCTTGGAGAGATTGTTATTTTGCCTCCATAGTGAATGAAAGATGTTAACTAATTTTAGAACTCTTTGATAGGTATGTTCCTGAAAAAACAGTTGAAATACGTAATAGAAAGTGTCTATGGTTCGGTTCACTTGTGAAGTTCACCATGCGATAGGAATCCGTAATAAGCTATATTCTAAATAGAAGATAAGCCAAATGAGTTGCGACTGACAGATAAACGGTTTTCCAATACGGACTTGACAACTTTGAATTTAATTTGTGAACGCTCTCTTTCACTAATCATCAAACTGTCACTGTCAATTCATTCAGTAAACTCAACATTTTCATCGTGGTAAAGTACACGAATGAGCAACGTCTGTAAATTATAAAAATTTTCGGAGTCGGTGACTGCAACTTTAAGAACGTTAACTCAAATTGTCGGTCGTAATTCTAGCCCTAGTAGAGAGGCAATAACAAGTTTAGTGCAAAAATTTGAGTATCCTATTCGTTGTGTGACGTTGCCGTATCAGTGAGACAACGGGTTGGTCGAAGTGTCGAAAATATCGCTGCCGTTCAGGTGTCCGTAGCAAACGATCCAAATCGGTCAATTCCATGGCGTTCTCAAGAAATGGGCATCGCTCAGACCGCATTATGGCGTATTTTGCGTAAGGATCTTGGTTTACACCCATACAAGATCAAGCTGACTCAAGAACTGAAGTCGATGGACCATTTGAAGCAATCTCCGATTGGGTTCTGGAGAAGATGCGCCAAGATGATGAATTTCATCGCAAAATCATCTTGAGTGACGAAGCTCATTTTTGGCTCAATGGGTTCGTCAATAAACAAAATATTTGTTATTGGTCGGGTGATAATCCACATTTGCTTCATGTGCATGCGGTTTGCATGCCGGCGGCGTTATTGTGCCATAATTTTTCGTCGACAATAACGATCGTCACGTTACTGTGAATGGTCAGCGTTATCGCGCCATGATCACCTATTATTTTTGGCCCGAATTGGAAGATATGGACTTGGACGACATGTGGTTTCAACAGGATGATACCACAAGCCACACAGCACTCGCTACAATCGATTTATTGAAGAGTAAGTATTGTGAGCGTGTTATCTCAAAAAAAGGCCAGTCGATTGGCCGCCTCGTTCGTGCGATTTAACACCGCTTGACTATTTTCTGTAGGGCTGAAATGTGTGGCCGAGTTGTTGAAAATTGGGTCCAACGAATCGACCGCTGCGAACGTGCCCGCGGTGACCATATGAACGAAGTCGAGTTCCATTCATAAATGTTTTGATTGTACTTCAAGCCGATAATAAAGTTTTTGAAATATCTCAAATGGTTTTCGTGTCATCTAAAAAAAAGTTGTCAAGTCCTTATTGGAAAATCCTATATATTATCGGGCCCGTAATAACACCACCCTTATTACCAGAAGAGCAAAAAGAAGAAATTGTTTATCAAAATTGAACTCAAAATTGGGGCAATCTACTCTCAATCGGTGTTGGAAAACAGACCACAGTTTATACCATTCCCAATTTAAATAATCTAAATAATGCATTTATATCTATTGTACTGCTACCCCAATAATGATCTCATTCTCGACTTTGTTTCGAACTTCGGTATTGTATCGGAAACTGATGTAGTCAATACAGTACAAAATTTCGAATCTAATGCTATAGGAGAAAATGGTGTATCTATTAGATTTGTGAGGATGATTCTACCCCATATCATAAGTGCCCTCATACACATCATAAAATACTGCATTACTACCTCAATTTTTCATGATAATTACAAATAGGCCAAGATCATATCTGTCCCGAAAAATCCCCAACAATCTCCCCCTACTGATTTCCGACCGATAAGCATTTTACTATGCATCTTACTTGGAGAAGATCTTGGCAAACCAAATTTCCACTTTCTTCAATCAGTATGGTCTGTTATCCCCGGTTCAGTCAGGTTTCCGTGCAAGTCACAGCTGCTCGAAAGCTATGGGCAAAATCCTTTATGATATAAGGATTCAATATGATATGGATTTTCTGACGATTTTGTGTTTTCTTGACTTCTCTAAGGCTTTTGATAACGCCGATCATAAGCTACTATGTCAGAAGCTTAAGCTATTTTTTGGGTTTCATTGAAAGATCTTGATAATCATCATAAAAGAATAGTTCATAATAATTTCTTAATTTTTTTGGAATTCAGCATTTTAACTGGGGAGTACCTCAGTTGTCAATTCTTGGTCCAATCTTATTCTGTCTTTTCAATATCGATCTACCTCAAATATGTGCGAATGTCCAAATCCACCTCTATGCTGATAAAGCCCATATTTATCTCTATAGACCCATCGGGCTTATTGATTTTCTAATCAATTTATCAATTACCTATTGATTATCTAACGTAATGTAAAAGACATATTGCACATATTGCCTTACTTGTACAGTTTTTTAAATAAATAAATAAAACAAATAAATAATAAATAAAATTTCTTTAAATGTAATTTCTTTTTCAGTTAGTTACAACAACGGAGCTTTTATCTTCTTCAATCTAAATAACATAGGTATAAGTAAGATACTGCTATAGATTCTTCGAATATGCCAACTAATTCATGATTAGGATTGACAATTTACATGTGCTGGAATATTTTAAGGCAAAAACGGCTTACAACATGATCCCGGTAATTCGCCGATCTTATGCAACACCTATAACAGCAATATTGTGGGTGACAGTGGTCTCGAAAGTTATTCATTTTATCAGTCAACTAGAAACAAAGAAAGATGAGTGTTTGTCTAGACAAGAACAAATCGACTCCAACAACGGAGCGAAATTACCATTGAACCCAAGAAAGAAAGATGTTTCATTCTCTTTCTACAAAATTTTACAAAAACCTTAACATGTGCTCGGCAATTTTAACAGAACTCATACTCTTTCAGTTGTTAAGTTCTTCGGTTTTTTAGGTGCCTCTCAAGCTCACAGTAATTTTTATACTATTGCAATGTGACTACTACTATTGATGCATTGTTTCGATGACAGAAAGTTCAATATAAGAACCTTCTTATTCAAATTCAGATACAAGAAGGAATTGGCGAACATTTTTTATTGTGGAACAATATGGCCTGCCATTTGCTTGTCAAAATGTAGCCAGATGACTAGCTGGATAAATATTTATGTTTTAATAAACTTAGAGATTTTGCTCTGGATAGAACTAAAGGTGATTTTGCTCACTAAATGACTGCCTTATTACAGTCAACTCGATGTAAGAGTGAAATAATCAAGCCTATGTTTATATTTGGATGACCTGTGAGTACATTAAATTATATCCTTATAGGGTTTTGTATAATATAATAGGGCGAATCAAATAAAATTGGATTATTTTGTTATTAAAGTGACATAGGAAAAGCGTTGACGAACAAACTGATCTCCGTTGCTTACTATGACAAATATAGCACAAGGAATTTTGATGGTTCGCTGAAGGAATTTGTGTAATTTTTTAAGCCCCAAACGGGAACAACCTAAAGGCATATTTAAAATACATATACAAAATATGTAAATGCATGATACATACCTATATATAAAAAATCTACGACAATAATAGTAAACATATATTAAAAAAATAAAAAGTATATGTTTGTAACGTAGATTAACACAGTTTAAGTAGGTTAAGCAATAACGTGTATAATTCTAAACTGTATAATATGAAAACGACGAAATGTCAAAACGTAATGTTTACTTAGTTGTAAAAACCATGGTATTAATGAATTGAAAATATTAAATAAGTTAGGACTTAGGACTTAGATTAAGTATAATATAAGACTTAGCCGAATAAAGTCAGTAAATTATTGTAGATTAAGATAGGTATGTCAGTTATGCTAATTATTAAGTGTTGTTGTCTAGTATTAAAGCATTATTGAATTTAAAATTAATAAGAATGTGAATAAAATTAAATGAAGTGAAATGAAGCACATTTAAGTCCATTACCTATGAATTTTACTAAACCTCAACGACTTTTTTGTAGCATCATGATTCTTTAAATATAACTGTACTTATATTTTTAAAGCAGTAATTCTCTGTTGTAATCAGGTTTTTTCACATTCAAATTTATTTCTAGGAAATTAATTTAATTATTTATTTCTTTCGGATTTATTATATGCAAAATACGAGTACAATATTTCTGCATATCGCATATAAGTGCAGATTCCCAACTTTCATTGCCTGGAACGTTTCTGGAATCAGGATTAGAATTAACATCCACATGAGTGCATTTGAATATTAACATTGTCTTGTAATATTATTTTCATGTTTACCTTCTAATGCATACTTTCTATATTTTGCTCTAAGCTTATATTATTTCTTATAAGCTCTTCCATTCGAGATTTGTGATCTTCTTCTCTTTTTTTATTAAGTTTGTTAATCCTACTAAATTTGTTTGTATCCATTCTACGAGTATACTTTATTACATTAGTATCAATTATACTATTTTCAATACTAATTTATTTAGTATTGTAAAACTGAAGAGCTGTTAACATTTGTTTATTGACAGGTATTTTATGTAAACGCCTTATTCTATCCCTGAACCATTTAATCTTTCTGCAATAGTATTCCCAGTGTCATTATTAAATGCTTTGTTCCCTCTTCACTAATCAATTGTTTGATAGCAAAATTATATCAAATTCGTGGAGGTCAGGTGCGAACTTGTAAGATAAAGACGTAGGACGCTTAGTAAGAGTAGCCGACACAGGAAGACTCATTACTTTCACGGGGCGACCGCCGGGAAAGGGTTATTATTTCACGCTTAATGAATTCCCTTTGATATCGTAGACTACCTATGCTCCGTGCACTCACAATCCTGTAATACGAGTATTGTAGGGTTTCTCGATGTGCACGTGTCCTAACTGCAGCAAAAATAAGCGACGAAGAGGAACTAATCTCCTTTAAGAAATTCTAACTCCAAGGGCAAACAGCTAAGAGGGTGCTTAGTCCCTAGTTTGCGAACTTCGTATACCGGAATACCTCCCATTTAAGTCCAAAGCCTTCCTCTCAGCAAAATGGGCTCTGCTGTTAAATGAATTTAATATCCCGATTGCTAGTGGACATCAAAATTGATCCAACAAAATATTTAACCATAGAGGCTGATGCCCCATTGAAAGCATACATTTCTATGGATGCGCCTGTAGCAGAAACTATCGTTCGGATGTCTGCTGACATCTTTGAAGCTGAAATGAGAAGCGAGGAAGGGAATGTATCCCTTCTGAGCGAATCAGACTCAGACCGGCTACATTAGACTAAGATTTTCGGAGAGGAGAACGTTCCAACAAGCCTTGAAACAAGGTAACTCTAGGGAACGTGATCTAGTGATTACCACTGCCAAGACCGACAACAACGACACAGAGGCCAAGCGAACCCGATCCGACGACGTCGGAAGCAAATAGAATCCAAACAGGAAATGCTACTGTCGACAAGGTTGCATATAAGAATATACTGGGCCAACTCAGACTGCGTAGTCCCAGATGGCATCAATCTCAACCCCCTTAGTGTTGAGCAAATGGTTATAATACGTACAAGGATGAGTTATCGATGTTTTCATAAAATTGAGATTTGGAACTAAGCAGCTAAGCCGTCTTTTGACAGCTTTACAATAAGGGCCATTGCGGAGAAATTTCTCAAAAATAAAGGTAAATGCGATTTGAACGTTATGTTAGCGAAGGAGGATTCATTTCCACAGGCGAATAGATTGCAAGATTTGCGCCTCGACAAGGTTGCAACCTTGCAACCTTGCAACCTTGTCGACTGTAGCTTAGATGAGCGACATATATACTTAGATGTGATTCCTCCTGTTTTTGTGCAGCATCTGAACGAACTTGGCATCTCATTTCCCTAAAATCCCCTAGCCTGACATGATCTGGGAGGTAAATAAACGCCTACCTAAAATCCTGTGGTTCGGCAGAAGGTTCAATACAGTGATCCAATGTCGAGAAATATGTAACTACAAAAATCCCACCCCAAACCTTCATTTGGTCTAAACACCAGAATTTCGCAACCAACGGGGAAAAGTCCCACCGTATTTCAACCGGAAATACATGCCATTCAAGTGCGTGCAAATCTCATCTCATCATAAGGGTTCGGTGCAGCTGATTCCTTCATCGGCCCAGAGCTGTTCTATAATATTCCAAATTCAGAAACTAATTCAACAATAAAGAGTTCGGAGAACAACATTTATATATCTGATTGCGAAAACATCCTAGGGCTTGAACAGGCTAGAAGAGCCATCAAACCTTTCCACAAAAAATCGAAAGAATCCCTACAACTCACAAGGGATGATATCAGAAGACTGGTTAACTGGACACTGCTACCTTCAATATCACCTACAAAAAATATTATTATTATTCAGGTAAGTGAATATTATCTGAGTTTGGAAGACGACGAAACTGCGAAACGATTGAATGATGGGCTCTGAGTGCCTTAAAGAGAGATATTTTAATTCCTAGGCAAATTCTCAAAATCTGCACCAGAGAGATTCATATTTTTGTTGATTTTATGGTAGGTGCAAAAGATTTCTTAAGTCGCTTTTCCAACCCCCATCCTCTCCCGCAATTGGTGGATCAGATCCTTTTAAAACAAAATATTAAATTCGTTGTTACAAACAATTTTTTTCATCTTTCGATGCGGAGTTTTTTGATAACATAGTATCATATTATAGTTATCTGATTCATGTTTTCAAGGGGCAGAATGGCAAATTAGTAAAATAAAATTAGGGAATGTAGATAGATCTTTATTTCGCATAAATTTTCTGTACATTTTCAATAAACTTACATTTATTAAGATGTATAAGACTAGGATATCTTTTATCATGAACATTATATACAATCATTGCAAAAAATAGTATAGTTGAGAATAGAAAATACAAAATGAAAAAACAAAAGACCTTTTATTTAAAGAAAAAGTAAAAAAAATGTGTAATGCATAACGTACTTTGCATCAGAACAAATATTGCAATTGTTTATAACCTTTAGTTTTGGATAATAGATTTTATGTCTCATTTCCTCATGATGAGCTACGAGTATCATTCCTTAGTGTTTCAATTCTTATTTCTGAACAAGGATGTTTACCATAAGGTTTCTTGTTTTTCTTAAGGAACTAACACTCATGTGGTTATGGTCAATAGTGACAAAACTAAAGTTATGTTTTTTAGTACTAGTGGCAGGGAAACAGATTATGGGCCTTTTTATTTTCATTTTGATAAATACAAATAATTCAAGCATAGTAAACAATTTAAGTATCTTGGTGTCCTGCTCGACTGGAAGATGAACTGGTGTGACCATACAAATGCGCTAAATATCACATCCGAGTCGTTCATACACCTCCACAGAGAGCAGAAGTGTTTTGTGTTTCGGCTTAAAAAGGCAGAAAAATAAGTAGCATACTTTTAGCCATTGAAATTTTAAGTGCTCGGTAGCCGAGGTGGTAAAGACCTGGACGATACTCGTATTATACCTAGTGTAACGATCCCGAGGCCTGGGTTCGATTCCCACATCGTCAGACAACAGTTTTTATTTAAAATTTTTATTGAATTATTAACAAGAAAAGTGTACAAAAAAAATAAAAATAATAAAAAAAACAAAAAAAGTCCCGTAATGGATTGTGGAGAGCGGTACGCTATGCCAATAGCGGGACCTGCTAAATTATTATCAGGCGAGGCTTCAAGCGGGTCAAGCCAAACACCCACGGCTAAGAGAAGGAGGAAGCTTAGGCCATCTTCCAACATAGTTCAACGTCCCGCCCAACCAACTTCCACTGTAAAACTGCTTGGTGGAGTGAGTGACGGGAACAGCTTCGCTACATTGGCACAGAGCGAATCGGTAGATGAAGAGGAAGAAATGATGGCCATAAGTAGCAGCATCAAAATGCTGCAACAAAGGGTACTGGCCATCAAAGAAAGGCAAATGACAAGAAGGAAGAGGGAAGACGAAGAGCAATCCCAGCAACAACAGCAGACGCTGCTTGCTCAAAAGAAGACCCAGCAACAACACCAACAAAAGCTTAAAAAGCACCAACAACAACAACAAGAGCAGCCACAACAACGGCATCAGCAAAAACAACAGCAGCCATAAAAACGGCAATAGCAAAAACAGCAGCAGCAGCAGCAAAAACAACAACAACAACAACAACTACAACAGCAGCAGCAGCAGACGAAGAAGAAGGAGAGGGTGCCTCCTATCAACACCTATAAATTGGAGGTGAATGCAACCAAGGACCTATGTAAGTTGGTAATTGGTTGTAATTTTAGTATTAAGCGATTGGGGAACGATCGCCATGCTACGCGAAAGTGAAAGAGCTCCTAAAGGAGACGACGAGGGAGCACTTCTCATTCACACCGAAGTGTGAAAAGCGGCAATCGATGCTGCTGAAGGGGTTGGAACCGTCTTCCGAGCCTGAGGAGATCCTGGCACTGCTCAAAAAGAAGGATTGCGAAGGACTCAAGTTTGTAGGGGTAAAGCCATTTACCACAGCTAGAGCCAGGCGGGAGAAACGGAGTCTGCCGTTCTTCCTGGTGCAGCTCAGTCCCGAAAGCCGTCTGGATAGTCGAAGGAGTATCAATGTCCTAGACTACCAGGTGGTTCACTGGGAAAAACTAAAAAGGAGCGAAGGCATTATACAATGCGTTCGCTGCCAGAGGTTCGGGCACACCGCGTCGAACTGCCAAATGCAGCCTCGATGCGTGAAGTGCGAAAAGAACCACAGTTCCGAGGAGTGTGCTCTGGGTGTTGACGGAGCATCCGATAGGTCGCAGCTCTCGTGCGTATTATGTGGGAACGTGGGACACACCGCAAACTATCGGGGTTGTCCTAAGTTCACTGACAAAAAAAAATGCAAAATTGGCGCGGCAGCAGAAGGTGGAGGTCAAACGTTCACCTGTGAGGTTTCAAACACCAGCCGTCACGCCCCAGATTTCCTACGCCGAAATGGCTTTAGGTAGGGGGGCTACGGTACAGCAAGCGACTGTTGCTTCTCCGGCGCCGATGCCGAGAACAACGGAAGCTGCACCTAAGATGCTAGCCATCTTGCTCGCAATCCAAGGGCAGATGGCTCAGCTGCAAAAGCAGGTTCAAGAACAGGCCAAGCGGGTGGACCAGATCTACGCGTTGCTGCCGGGCCTAACGCAACACATGCCGTAATGGGTACGCACATGGTGGAGCAAACTTTGAAGGTCCTTGCGGTGAATGTGAATTCACTGATTGGGATCGAACGAAGAGCCGCGATGTTTAAATTGCTACAAGACCAAACTCCTGATGTGCTTTTCGCTAGCGAAACCAAGCTAACCGATAAGCACAAACTGGAGTACAATAATTATATTGTTAGAAGAAGAAACGGGCCCAGATCCAAACGTGGAGGCGGTGTCGCGATCTTCATTAAAGAAGGTATAAAATTTCACAGAGTGTACAAGGGCGTGTTGCGCAGGTTCCGGGTGTTGGAGGCAGTCGTCGTTTACATCCCGCTCCGCAGTGGTAAGCGGCTGTACTTGTCCTCTGTTTATGCACCTGAGGCTTCACAATCCACCCTATTCATTACAGAGCTCGACACGCTTTTTCGACTTCTGAGGCTGGAATCGGGGGAGAATTATTTTATAATCGGCGGGGATTTCAACGCTAGACATAGAGATTGGGGAAATAATTTGCCAAATACTAGAGGGAACCTACTACTCGATTGGTGGGGTCAGCACGATGTCATGTACAGACTTGGTCTTAAAGCGACGGATAACCCGTCGTTTCCCAGAGGCGGGTCTTATTTGGATCTACTGTTGTACGACGAACGCATACGACTGACAGGTACGAATTTACAAACGCTAAACTGTCTGCGCACGTTCGTGTATGACAGTAACCATTGCAGTTTTAGCACCGAAATTACGGTTCCCAACGAAATTGCAGAATTGGAGGAGTTTGTCCAAAGATATTCTTACAACTACAGTAAGACTCGATGGACACGCTTCTCCGCAACTTTGACAAGAGCGCTCTCCTCGAACACGCTCCACCCACCGTCCAATAGGAATTTGTCAAACGAGGAGATCGACAATTACCTAAAACAAATGGACGAGACAATTAAACAAACTATGGACACTACAATACCGCGGTATCGACGTACGACTAACGAAGACCTGTTCCGCAATCCTACTATTGACGCACTGTACCGACAGAAAAGTAGACTTCTGACAAGACTCAAAAACTTATACAGACAGTTAACTGACCGACAAGACCCGGAGATTAGGACACTGAAGTATTCGATTAAAAATATTCAAACGCTAATAAAAGAGAATTACAGAATTTCTGTAAGTTTGTATTGGAATAACAAGGTTCGGGCTGTAAACACCAGCAACCCGAATATGTTTCCGCAAATAAATAAACTATTTCGGAGAAAAAATCAAAACGACCTTCAGTGTCTTAAAATAGCCCGGACAACAGACAACGAACGATTACTGACAATAGCAGGTATTGATCCAAATGAGGCCGCTGATGATGACGACTTCTTTGTGATCGAGGATCCACAGGAGAAGGTTGAGACCATAGGGGCGACTTTCCAGGAAGTATACAAGGCCACTGATGCCATTGGCCCTAATTACGACCTGGACAATCGCGTCTTGGTGCACGACTTCTGCATTCAAAATGAAATAGGGAATTGGCGATCCGAGGGCTCTGGTTTCACCCGGTTCAGCGACGAAAATATGGCCAATAATGTCATTGCCAGAGAGGGTGACCTACCCCCGATCATTTCGAAGGAAGAACTCCATGAGATCTTCGACATAATCAGGGCTAAGAAATCAATGGGGACCGATGGTATTCCAAGCATCGTGTTTAGACATCTTCCTCTAGAAGCGGTGGACATTTACACCACCCTGTTTAATAATGCAATCAATAATGCACATTATCCAGTGCATTGGAAAACGATGGTGGTTCAACCTATCCCCAAAAATCAATTCGGTTTTAAGGCGGGACATGATATCTCACATGCCGCGTCTAAACTGGTGTCCGATATCCAATGGAACAAAGGCAAGAAACAGTGCACTGGTGCCTGCCTTGTTGACTTGGAGAAGGCCTTCGACACCGTATGGTTAGAGGGTCTTTTCTATAAGCTGACTAGGCTGGGTATCAGTAAACCACTCTTGTATATTCTTTATAATATGCTAACCAACAGACAGTTCATCGTGAAAAATGGTGATGTGACTTCTGTTGAAATATTTCAAATTAAAAATGGTCTTCAGCAAGGCGCCGTCAATTCGCCGATCCTATTCAACATTTATACAAGCGACTTGATAGGTGCACTTCCCCATACTATTGCGTACGCAGACGATTTGATAGCGTACAGAACAGGTCCAAAAATCGAGGTCATTAACACTCTCTTGCAGCGTGACTTCGATAAGATAAGACGATTTTGCGATGACTGGAAGTTGAAAATCAACTTTCAGAAGTCGGAAACCATTCTCTTTAGGACGCCGTTGTCTAGAGCTAGGGATACCAGAAAAAATTGGAGAAAGTTCTCGATCATTGGACAACACGGACAGCCTCTTGCCTGTCGAAATGTAGTCAGATACCTTGGAATCTGGCTAGATCAGTTTCTGTATTTTGGCAAAAATGTAGATGCTGCTCTGGCCAGAGCTAAAGGTGCTTTTGCCCTTACAAAGAGACTGTTTTATAGCAGCCAACTCGATGCGAGGGTAAAGGTAATCTGCTACATGGCCCTTATCAGGCCCATGCTGGTATTTGGTTGTCCCTTGTGGTTCAATGTACGAGCAAGCTTAATGGAAAAGATTCGGGTGTTTGAGAGGGCTTGCCTTCGTTTGTACAGAACACCAGAGTCGGAGTACAAGAAATTTTATCCTAATGAGGTCCTTTACAACAGGACGAACCTAATACGAGTGGACAACTTCGTGATTAAGCTGACTCGAAGGCACATTGCAAGAGCAATGACCTCGACGAATAACCTGATATCTGGGGCTTACTACCCCAATTACCTTTACCACGAGAATGTGCGCTCTGACGGCTTCGTTCCACCGGAAGCATTCCTCTACCTAGATCAGATAGGGTTGATCCAGGATAGATCAGCGGTGCCGTTAATCTTCCATGTCGCTCGGACAGCTGGGGACAGGCGACTCAACTACGGCAGAGACGTCGCACACGGCAGTGTGGATCGCCTCAGGTTCAGTAGGGCGGTGGGGAATCGCGATAAGAGGGATGTCGTTCGGCAGCACCAGCATTTCTGGTGGTTGAATGATGGAGAAGATGTTTCGTCGTCGTTTCCGTCAATTACGGACCAGCCTCACTAATGAGGCAACTGACCAATTTATTTGCTCTGTGAATAGCGGTGGCCAGCTTACATAGGTTTAGGTTAGCATCTAAGAAATATATACATATATTAGTATATACAAAGGTATATACTAATATATGTATATAATTGTGTATAATGTCTATTTGTGTGTATTGTGTATGTAGGTTAGGTAGGCTAAGGTTTATTTTAAGTTAGATATTTAATTTAATTTTTTTTAATTTATTTCATTTATTTATTTCTGGACTGTACATTAAGAATTACATTCTCATTATTTGTACTTATTCATATAAAATTAACATTAAGGTATCTGGGTTACATATGTAGTTTAAAAAAAAAAAAAATATATATATATATATATTTATTTTTAAATTAATGTGAGTCGACAAAAAATTACTATTTATCAAAAATGTGGTTATTACGATTACTCTTTACAAAAGAAACAAGCAAATTTTTAAAAATAAAAAGCGAACTAGATTGACGTATGTATATTGGTATGGAATTCCAAAGTCTTATAGCATGAACAAAAAATAAACGTTGACTATTTAAAAAGTTAAAATAAGGAACATTGATATTTAGGGTACGATTTGAATGAGCCAAACTTAGTTTCTCGAAGAGATATGTCGGTTGTTTAGTTTTGAGCAATTTATACAGAAATGTGCAGTTTAATATGTTTATATGTTGTCTAAGGGTACATCCGGTAACTTTAAGTGAAAATCTCGAAATGTGTCATATTTACGGATACCATATATGTAGCGAATCACCGAATTAAATGCTAATTCTAGTTTCCTAAAGGACATTGCATCAATATTATTATAAACTACTGAGCTGTAGTTTATAATGGGCATAAACAGAGATCTTACGAGTTTAAGCTTTGTTAAGATAGGGACAAAGGCGGATGAGGTATAAAGTTGGCGTAGACCACCATATATTCTATTGATAACATAATTGATATGGCTTTCACACGAAAGTTTGCAGTTGATATATATGCCTAAGTTCTTCACCTCATTTGCATATGGAATCAATTGTCCCATTAAATGTATTTGTGGCAAGCAACTGGAATGAATCGTGTCATTACAGATAACAATTTCTTTAGATTTAGCAGGGTTTAAGGACAGTTTATTGAGAACAGACCAGTTATAAATGCGTTCCAAGTCCTCATTAAGTCTTGCTATACAATCATCCATTAAGCCAAACGGTCTAGACAGATATACCTGAGCATCGTCTGCATATAAATGTACCGATGCATCAAGACAGACCTTAGGCATGTCGTTTATAAACAATGAGAACAGGAGTGGTCCTAAAATAGATCCTTGTGGGACACCTGAATGAACCGGTAGAAAATTTGAACTTCCCTGGCGAGTATGTACTTGTTGAAATCTGCCATTTAAATAATTAAATATAAGACATGCAGCGTTATTACCAAAACCGAATTGACTTTTCAGCTTCGCAATCAAGCGTTGATGGTTTACACAGTCAAAGGCTTTAGAAAAGTCTAATAAGCACAGAATAGATATATTATTCTTTATAAAAAATAAAAAATTATGTCCATATGTTAGGTTTTTGTTAGCAATTTTTTTTCTTAGCTTTAAGTATAGTAAGTAAATATTTATAAAGAAAATGTAAATAAAGTCGAAAGACATAGTTATAAGAATTTAGAGTAGCTTAGAGTGCCTGCGTGGGGCCAGTAAGTTAGTATAAGATTGTTAAGTAATTTTAAGCTAGCATTTAAGCATTTTTTTGTTAGTATGTAAGAGTTAGTGATTAAGAAAATAAAATTCATTTAAAACTAACAAATGCGCTAAAGAAGTATCTCATGGTTGCTTCTAGGAAAGTCTACTTCTTAAAAGCTTCGTGCTCACTAGATGTTCCTAAGTGTATTTATTATGGTTTAGTTCATTCTAAGCTTGATTATGGCATAGTTTTTTGGGGTGGCTCTCACTATAACAAATTATATCCTCTTCTTGTATCTCAGAAACATGTTATTCGACTTATTTGTAAGAAATATCGTCTGTCTGATAGCTTAGTACTTTGTAGAAACCTTAAAATTCTGCCTTTAAAGCTATTGCTACAAAGTTTTGAAAATATTTGTTGCAAGATCTGGATATCTTCAAACAGAAGCTCTTCTAGCTACCAACTAAGAATAAATGAAAAAAATCTTGCGCAAGAATCTTAAAACAATTTGCATATTTTTTCAATTTTTTTTTCTGTAACTGCTCCTAGACTCTTTAATAAGCTACCCGATAAATGAAGACATTCTTAGTTTGTTTTGTCTATTGGTTTAAATAATTCAATAAATTACATATTTGCTTTATATTGTAATGACCCCATTTCACTTCATTCATTTATTATTTTATTGATTATTACTTGTAATGTTTCCAAAGCAGCTTCGCTTCTATTATAGTTCCTTGTGAACTATAGACGGCAGTTACTTTTTAATTAAATAAAATAAAATAAATATCAAACAATGCCTCAGCATGTGTTAATGTGGGATAGAGGCTCAGTGGTTATTTCGCTCCATGAGTGACATCCAACATTTAAAGGGGAGACTAAATTCTTAGTGGAAGTTGGCTGGTTTTTAAATTTTAGTCAACTACTCATTTTACTTGATTTTTGTTAACTGAAAAAATGAATGTCTTTCAGGCGCGGTTGGGATTCGAACACCGAAACTTCTGATTTGGAAGCCAGTCCACTACAACTTGAGCCACGGCCACTGCTATGCTATGCTATGGTATTTTTCCTTCTCTGATATATCTTCTCATTATATTTGGTACATTGCCAGGCATGGCACTCCTTTCAAATCTAAATCCTATTGTTGTTAAATATTTTTTCGGGTTCTCTTTTCTATTGCTCGAGGTTCATAATCTGAGTTTTAAAACCATTAATAACAATTTCTTATTGTACGATATATGTATACTCGTAGGTGTATGATATTAAGATTGTTTGCTTTTGGATGAAGAGTTGAAATTTCCATAGATTAACTACAATTAACAATTATGAACTTTTTTTGAAAAATGGATAAATATTACAATCTTCAATACTACTCTACTTTTATTTACTTTCGATTCTTTATATTAACTACTCGTATATTTTATTAAAGGTTGTATCTATTCTAATAAGGATATCTGCTATTTTGTGAAAAGCTGAAAATCTTTTTATTAACATGCTTCTCCAATTGCACTAACCATCGGTGAAGCCTTGGATTAATATTCTGTTCTGTATTTCTTGACTTAATGATTGCAAGATTGTGTATTTACTAACTTGAATCAACTTAGTTCATTTAAATATTCATTTAACGACGTACTAAAAACTAAAATATCCACAAATTCAACTCGAGTTTTTTTTAATGAATTCGCTTAAAATATAATTCGTTAGCCTTTGAAAGGTAGAAGGGGCTTTCTTTAACCCGGAAGACATTATTATATATTCAAAGTGACCGAAAGCAGTAATTTAACTCATATTTGGTGCAAACTCAAAGCGAAAGTTGAGGAATATTGAATTTTTCCCAACTGGTAATTCATTTCAGCTTTCAAAGGCGTTAAAACAATTTGTCCCATAATTATAACATAATTTCTATTAATGTATTTATATGCCACTTTTTAAGAAATAAACATCCAGAATTCACATACGCAGAGAAAGGTGAAATGCTAGCAGTGAATTTAAGAGGTGACGCCTTGACTGTGATGGGCATGTTACCTTCTGGACAGCCCCTGAATTACTCTTTCCTAGTCACATGGCTTTGTCAGAGTTTTTGTCTTAAGCTAGTTCGGCGAAAGTATTCGGGACAGTGAAAAATTTGGTGTATATAGATCGACCATCAACTTTAAGGGAAGCATTAAGTGTTGCCCAAGAGATCTCACCCCGTCACACTCTCAGACGTGCAGTCTTCCATCCATCATACCCATTGAAAACTATGACCAGCCATGTCGAAGATACAGGCGGGTAAGGATAGACAAGGTCGGGGAACTAAATTTCAGAAAAGGAGGGGGCAATCGTTGGTGTTAGGTGGCCACAAACAATGATGCTATCAAATATTCAGCATGCTAACCAGAGACAGGCGGCCCATGCAATCACAGCATGGGTACCACTCGATTAATGGTAAGTGCATTGTTAATGGCCGAAGCCATACTGGTGCAGAAGTCTCACTCCTTTTTACTCGTCCATAGAAGTAACTTAAAAGCAACAAAAAAAAAGTAGTGCAGTGCAGTGGAGGAAAAAAAATAAAAATTTACACAGTCCAGGTATCCCATCTCTACTGCTTCCGGTCGTAAATACTGTTGCTTGCACTTAGGCATTGCCGTTGCCGTATTTGTCATACGGCACGGGCTGAGTGTAGGTAAAAACTGATGGATAGCGGGTTGTGAGTGAGAATTGTGTTGGTGCACTGTTTCTTATTGTTGTAAGGGCGTACCACCTACAACAATTTGATTCGGCAAACGAATTCTGTATTTTTACTTCTCAGCTGCGCTTAATATTGTCGGTGTTTGTGTTTTTCGTGTTTTTTTTATAACGAGGCGGGAATTTAGAGTGGATATAGCCAATATTTGCGGACCTAAGGGCAACCACTTTTCTGCGTACGTCCACGTCTGTAAATGCAGATCAGCTGTTTTGGCACTTAGTGAAACACAGGTAAATCCCCGTCCACACATCTCAGATCACTCTGATCTGAAGCTACCTGCCTACGAACTACTGCCATTATTCTTCTCTCACCGCGGTCTCACTATTCACGTGCGTAGTGATTTTGCTTACCAAACTCCACCACAATGTAGTCCCTGCTCCAATCCGGAATTCAATTTCATGTGGTTAAAATTCCATCTCCGTAAGCAAATGATCCACTACTTCCTTATTTACAGAATCCCCAAACTGGACAGCATTCGACTTTTAACGAGTTTGATGCGCTGTGTGACTCCATACAAAGAATTGTATCCCTGTATCCTAATACTGAATTCGTTATTGCAGGCGATTTTAATATACACAATTCTGGGTTGCTTCGACATACTGGACAGACAACACCCGAAGGACAGTGTGCTGAGATCTTCGCTGCGGAAAATAACTTGACTCAACTTGTAAAAGAGCCCACGCGAATACCAGACGTTATAGTCATACCGCCAACACCCTGTACCTGTTTTTAGCTTCTCGCATTTGTTCAGCCCGTCCCTAGAAAAAAAGCGAATCATCTTCTATCTCCTCCTACAGAACCATTGCACTTACGTCCCTTCTTTCCAAGGTCATAGTGATAAATTGCCAGCTCATGAAATATATCGAAACACGAAAACTTCTCAATGACCGGTAATATCGTTTTCGTAGGTACAATGGTGATTTGATGGTATGTCCGAAAAGTGGAACCAAAGCGTACATCAATCTGGCGAAAGCAAGATAGCTGGAATTGATATTTCTAAGGCATTTGACAGAACTTGGCATCAGGCTCTTTTGTTAAAAATTGTGTTTATTAAAAACTACCTCTCGGAACGTTCAATTCAAGTTGTTTTGTATGGTTTCAAGTCTGATATTCACAAAATAAATGCTGGAATGTCCCAAGGCTCCGTTCTGTCTCCGACACTCTTTTTAACTTTCATCAATAATCGCTTGTCTGCCACTTCTAATCCAATATACTCCTTTGCTGATGACAGTACCCTCTGCTTTGCATATTCGTTTCCGAACTCACGTCCCTGCTCTTCGGCTGTAGAACATGAACGGCAGCGTATGTTAAACTCATTAAATTCCGATATTAATAGCATAACCAATTGGAGAACTATCAACAGAGTGGAATCTTAAGGCTTCCAAAACACAATGTTGTCTGCTGTCGTTAAAATAAAATTTGAGCACACAGCCATTGTATGGTACTTGCAGTCCATGAATGGCACTTGCAATCCATTTTCGGTATGTGTGTAAGTGACAACTTATGTTGGAATGAATACATATTTGATGTCGTCAAAAATGCTGCGAAAAGTCTAGGTTTCCTCAAACGATGTAAGAAATACTTTTCCCCTTCTGAGCTGGCCTCAATATACAAGGCATTCATCCGCCCAAAATTGGAGTACAATGCACACATCTGATCAGGTGCGCCTAAAACATCAATCCACCTGCTAGATACGATTCGAAACCGTGCCACAAAACTCATTGGTCATGATAACATCACCTAGTCAATGGACACCCTCGAACACCGACGAAATATCTTGTGTCTCACTTTATTTCTTTCGTATTACCACCATCAGTGCTTCATTGAAATCGCCAGTAGCATTCCGCCCCTTCATACCTTTTAACCGTAGCACCCGTCTCGATATGAATTCTCATAAGTATACCCTCAAGCCCACTTTCGGACGTACTCCGAAATATCGTGATTCGTTCCTAAGCTGAACAACTCGATTGTGGAATGCCATGCCGAGCTCTCTATTTCCTAGGCATTATAATATTCAGACATTTAAAACAAACGTACATCGGTACGTATCTTTCTTCCCTCCCTAATTTTCCTTTACCGCGTTGTGTGCAAGCATTTTAAAGGTACCTTAACCCCTTGTGCGCGCTGCTTTAAAAAAAACAAAAAAAACGTACCGTATCAGAGAAGTTACAGGTAATGAGTTAATGTCTGAGGGCCGAAATGAAGCAACTTCAAGGGTTAACGTTCCAGCATGAATTTTTGGTGCCTGGCGTCGATGTATTATGTATCCTAGGAGTCGATTTTCTTCGAAATCATCGTTGTACTTTAGAGGTTTCTACTTTGAAGATGGTAATTGATGATCGAGCTGTATGTTAACGGATTCCGGGTGAAAGTCGCCAAATTCTCCTTTATACTACGGTGAGGCAGACGCTTCACGTAGATGCTGAATCATTATTAAAAGCAACTTTTCCAACTAGCAAATATAGATGAAGATTTGATGATTGAAGCCTGCGAAGAATCTAAACAGCTTCCACATGTTCTCTTACCTACCTAGTCAATATTATTGTGCAATATTAGGAATGAAAAATGAATTTGAACAAATTTCCTCAGCTTGGGTTTCAGTGTCAGAAAATAGAATTGTTTCAGAATTGCAAAAAATGCAATTAGCGATATTTTGTCGGAAAGCCAAATGGGCACTCTGCACTCCTTCAGGACGTGTATTAAAGTTGTGAAACTTTCCATAACAATATGCCTAATGATTGCGGGGATATAACGCTTGTACTCGTAAATTAAATATCCTCGAAAGTATATATTTCCAGTAGCAGAACATCATAGTATAACTGACTAACGCGGAGGAATATCATTTCGCATAATAGCATTACTTTTATTAATTGAAGGCGTAATCACTTCCAGCAGTTCATTAAAAAATATACCGTCTAGTCGCAGAAAATTTCAAAAATCTATGGGTTCACTCACTACTAGCAAATTTAATAAATTTTCATGAGTAAAAGTATTTTTTCTTTTATTTTTTTTATTACATATTTCCATTTGATTTTGTAAATAATAGTGTTCATTCAGTAACTTCAACGTTAGTATGGAATGACACCTGAATTTTTATTATTCACATAATTTTTTTTAATTTTGTGGAGTAACAAAAGGTTTTACATTAATTCAGTGTTTTGATAAGTTGGTAAAATTCAATCTCAATGCAAGGGGATATATATGTATAACAAAAGGGTAATTAAGACCATACAATTAACAATTCAATAATAAGATAAATCTATAGTTTCTTTATATTTAGCTTGAACATTTACTTGTGCTGCTGATTAAAATGAGCTACTTAAAATCGATTCAATAACATCAAAATGTATCGTAAATAGCCAGTCTTTAACCTTCTTTAAGAAAGCTTTTAAAATGTAAGTCTGTTCTCACAACAAATGTAGCTTATTAAACATTTTAGGAGCTGTAATGATGTAGAAATGGGCAAAGTGAGTTTTGCAAGCTATTGGTATATTAGTAACATCCATGTTATTTATACGCAGACTTTAAAGCTTTGCACTCCTACTGGAAACATAGTCACTTTATTTGAAAATTTCTTTAAGCACTTTAAACTTAAAGTTGTGTTATCAGTAAAATGCGTAAGTCACTAAATAGACGCCGGCTATGAGTTAACTAATTTTTGTTGCAAATGATCCTTATTAAACGCATTTAAACAATCAACAATGGTGTAAAAGGGTTAGTATATGAGCCATCCCAACTTGTTATGCGATATTGCAACTTCGTGTGAGCAATAGCAAAATAAAACATTTTTAAAACTTTTAAGGAGCAATAAGGTTTAATTTTGTACATTTTACGCGTTACCAATAAGATGTGCGATTTAACGATTTGGATATGATCTGTCTAATTTAAGTATTGGTCTATTAAGACTACAAGGTACTTTTTTTTAACAGATTCAATATAAAAACAATTATTTGAACATGTAGAGTTTAGAACAAAGTTATTTCTAACGCAACTGTGAACGGGTAAGATGAGTTTTTTACTCTGAGTATGAAAATAAAGATTGAAATAACGTAAGACATTATTCTTTATTTCAAAAGACATTATTGATTTCTCAGTAAGGATTAACTTGTGTTCTGAAAACCAAAGTCTTGAGTTTTCGAGATCTTCAAAAATGGTTGTAATGCGATGGAAGAAGAACTAAATCTTGTGGTACGCAATTTTTTGAAAACAAGAGTCACTGATTTTTTAATTTTTTTCTTCTCAGTAAGGATTAACTTGTATTCTGAAAACCAACGTCTTGAGTTTTCGAGATCTTCAAAAATCGTTGTAATACGATGGAAGAAGAACTAAATCTTGTGGTACGCAATTTTTTTAAAAAACAAGAGTCACTGATTTTTTCATTTATATGAAGTTTGTATTCTTTAAATTTCAGATAGGTACGCCTGAAACCATTTTTGTATTTCTCCCCTGAAGCCAGCGTTATATGTATATGTAATTTTTTTTGCAAGCAAATCATGGTCAACCATGTCAAATGCTTTTACCATGACAACCATTGTAGAGTTTTTGCAATTAATGCCTCCATATAACTGGATACCACTCTTTCATCCATCTGCGCATTTTCATTTCTTTACTGCGGTAAAATACTGCACCGTCTGGGGTACCCAGCAAATAATATTGTGCAATATACACTGGCGATCCATACATTTTGCAATCGATTTTTACTCTTTATACCTGTTTGAAATTTTGTACCCGCAAAATTTTACTACCTGTGAACGGGTACATATTTTTTCAACAGGAAGTTATAAAATTAAAGGGTTAATATGAAAAGACTGTTGAAATTTCCTAAGATCAATGAGTTTGGACTCTCAGGCCTAGAAAATGCAAGGAGGCTTAATAGTTGTAAGACTTTTGTAAACAGTTATCTTGCGGATCCACAACACAATGGGAAAAATCAAAAAGGACGCACGGCAGAAGCAACAAGGTTGCTAGCAAAGCGGTTAATTCTACGGCGTGCCTCAAATTCTACTTTACTAAATAAGGGCCAACAGCGGAGTATTAGCCAGCATAGCAACGGTACGAAGGATAATACGTGTAGTATATATAGTTGTAGTATACGAGGGCGGGTCAATAAGTCCGTGACTTTTTGAATTTCTGACCTCTTTACTGAAACAGCAACACTGCTCCTGTCAACAGGCATCTGTCAGTTGACTCCTGTCAAAAATTAAACTTGCTGCGTTAGTTAGTTTGTGTTTGACAGCTATTTTTATCAGACTACTCACTAATTTGAGGAGAAAATGGAAAAAAGTGAATTTCGTGTAACAACTTCACAGGAAGGTTTGGCGTTGTTTAATCGCAATATGGAGGAGTTTTTGCGCCGTTTTGTAACCGTGGACGAAACATGGATCCATCACAACACACCAGAGAACAAACAACAGTCAAAACAGTGGGTTTCTAAGGGTGAATCGGCGCCAAAGAAGGCCAAGGTGGGTTTGTCAGCCAATAAAGTTATGGCGACTGTTTTTTGGGATGCACGCGGGATAATCCACATTGACTACCTTCAAAAGGGAAGAACAATCAATGGGGAATATTATGCCAACTTATTGGACCGATTCAATGACGATTTGAAAAAAAACCGACCTCATTTGGCCAAGAAAAAAGTTCTTTTCCACCAAGACAATGCACACATGTGCAGTTGCCATGGCAAAAATCCATGAATTGGGCTATGAATTGCTCCCTCATCCACCCTATTCTCCAGATTTGGCTCCGAGCGACTACTTCTTGTTCCCAAACCTGAAGAAATGGCTTGGTAGAAAAAGATTTGACTCCAATGATGAAGTCATCTCGCAAACAAAGGCCTATTTGAGGACCTCGACAAATCATTTTTTTTGGAAGGGATAAAAAAATTGGAGAAGCGTTGGACAAAGTGTATAGAGCTCAAGGGAGACTACGTTGAAAAATAAAAGTCACGGACTTATTGACCCGCCCTCGTATATAGTGCAATGGCAACACTGGTTGTGCGCCGTACATGAAGCATTGAAACAGCAGCATAGTCAGTCGACCACTGGACTCACTAACGATTAAGTGTCTTAATAGTATCACAGTAAATATATCACAATTGGCTTAATATCATGTTAACAGTATCTTAATAAATATATTACAATTGGTAGTCATCGACTAACACTCGACCCGGTTACATCGTTCAACCAACAGTGTTCTGTTTTTCTTTTGTGCGATCCCGTTATACAAAGTTCTCACTCAAACCGTTCATTTTCTTATCTCCTTCCCACACGTGTGTGCAAACTAAAACCAATAACAAGTTTAATTAATTAGTTAAACAACAGTGACATGGCCTCTGTGCCACGTGTACCTTCGGGCAATCGTTTTTAGAGATCTAGATCCTGATCCTCCTCCCGATCTAAAAGTCAAGAGAAGAAAAAAGAACAATCTTTCCCCTTTGCCAATAGATGTTTTCCCAACAAACTCCCTTTCTAATGACCCCAAATTTATTGCTATTTTCTCGACTGATAAAAATAAACCTCTCACTGATGTAAATGTTTTCCTGCTATTCCTGATGGAATAAGCTCTCAATATGATCAAATAACCCAACTTCGAGACGGAAGTTTACTCGTTATCGCTAGGTCAAAGAAAATATGCCCTATTGCTGTGTTGTTACACAGTCAACTAAATGCATCAAAAGGTACATTGCTCCATACCTTAATAATGTCCCCGAAAATGAAATATTGGCCGAAATGAAATCACAAGGGGTGACGGATATTTTTAAATTGAAAAATTCAATATTTTAAATTGAAAACTGTGAACGAAAATCAACTCCCTACCGGTTTACCTCCTACCACTCTCAACATTTGATGGTATAACGTTCAAGTTAGGGAAGACTTCCCAAACCCAATGCGTTGCCAGAAGTGTCAGCTTTTAGGGCACACTACGAAAAGATGCACCAGCGAACCCTTATGCGTTAATTGTAACCTAAATCCACACGCACCTCAGGAATGCACTCGCACATACTGCGCCAATTGCGGTCAGAATCATCCAGCTTCTTCTAAGCGGTGTCCACGATACCAACAAGTCAAAGAAACACTAAAAATTAAAACATTTCGCAAGTGCAGTATTGCTGAAGCCAAACAAATTTACAAAGAGCAAAACCATCCAACTTTCCTCTCATTGACGTTTTCAACCGTAGCAAAAATTGCTCACAGTAAAAAAATAACGATTCCGTCCCAGGTAAATAATAATCAAAGTCCATCGAATCTAACATTTAACACACAAACACTCTCGGCAAATTCTTCGTCGAAAGATGCCCCATTGATAACTCCGAATCCTACCAAGAATATCTCACAAGTTCATCACGAACATACAACACACAAAATATTAACTTCATCAACACACCTCATTCCTCCTAGAAGTTCAATAACAACAACAGGTAACGCACTTCCTTCACCCACTGCACCCACTCCCAACCTATGTGATATCACAACCACACCCACTTCTTACACACTTCACTTCTCCAAAACTACTCCAACTGCTCATAGTAATAATCTCAATATAAATTCGATACCGCAAGCCACACTTTCAAATAACAACACATTACAATCACCATTATCAAATCTTACTCAATCTCTATTAAAACAAAATTCATATTTTATTAAACCGCCAATCTAATCATGGCCTCCAGCAATAAACATGATTATTCTTCCTCAACCAACTCCGCTGATCGGAAACCGAGCATTCCAGGTTCCTCTCGGAACTCGGATGGCTTGATTCTCGATCAGCGGACGCACACTCAAGCCCAACTTTCGACCAAACCGCACCCTCTGATAAACAATATTATAAAACCTTTCTTCAAGTGTTAAACAACCACTTAAGGTCCTCCAGTGGAACCTGGATGGATAATTTAACAATTATCACGAATTACAACTCCTTATCAATGAATCAAACCATGTATTATATCTCTGCAAGAAACACATATCAAACACAATTTTCAACCTTATTGTCCAAAGCAATACTCCTCGTGTTTTCATAACTTAGCCTCCAAGACTTCCTCCAAACAAGGAGTTTCTCTTCTTGTACACAAATCTATTCCCCACAACTTTTTCCAAATCAATTCAAATATAGCAGTCATAAGAGTACAAATAGAATTAAACATTAAACTCACTGTTATCTGTATTTACATCCCCCCAGAACAAAAACTCTCTCGCAATGACCTTGATTGTATTTTAAACGGCATCCTTACCGGCGATTTTAACTCATGGAGCCCCTCATGGGGTTTGAGCTCATGCAATAGCAGGGGTAAAATAGTCGAACACTTTGCCACCAATTTCGGTCTCGCTATCTTAAATGATGGTCGGCCGACACATTTCTCGACACATAAAACGTTCACACACATTGACCTTACGCTCGTTACATCATCTCTCGTTCCAAACTCCACATGGTCCATCTCCCATCACCTACATGGAAGTGACCATTTTCCGATCACCACAACCATTTCCCTAGGCAAGAATATAACACCCATAAAACTGCAAAAAAGATTTATCTTGGATAAAGCAAATTGGGAAATATTTCAATCTTTCAAAAGAAATTTCGCAAAGGAAAAGTTCTTGCAATATTAATCAAGAAGCTGCTATTATACAAAAATGTATTAGATCCGCAGCAAACACGGCTATCCCACAGTCAGCAAACAAGACTTACAAAAAGGTTGTTCCCTGGTGGAACAAAGAACTAGGTGACCTCCGCCAAACTAAACAAAGAGCCTGGAGACTCTTTAAAAAGCATCCTTCTGACAATAACCTTGTTTCATACCGTAAAGTAAACGCAAAGTTTCGTAAAGTTTTGTATAAGCAAGAAAAATTGCAAGTTTTGAAAAATTCACCTCCAACATCAATCCAAATTCCACATCGAAAAAGCTTTGAACTGATATAAAAACCCTCACTGGAAACTATGTTCCTCATTCAATCAAAGTTATCAAGAATGAAACAAAGAATATTACGTGTTCACGGGAAATTGTCGAATTTTTTGCAAAAGCATGGAAACAGTCCAGTGATGATTCAAATTTTCATCCCAATTTCATAATAGAAAAGCATTCAGTAACAAACCAAGTAACCCCATCTTACCCAATCAATCCTTCCGCAGCTCTAATTGAACGTCCTTTAAACATGACAGAATTAGAAAGCTGGATTTGATCGGATTTCCTATATCATGCTTGAACACAGTTCCATAACCTTTAAAAAATGGTTATTGGATTTATACAACCAAATACTTTACCATGGTATAATCCCGCATACATGGAAAGTAGCCAATATTGTTCCTATACCTAAACCGAACAAAAACCCTTCTGATATCTCCGGGTACCGCCCAATGTCGCTTCTCTCGTGTACAGGTAAAATTCTAGACAAAATAATATCCAAGCGTTTGTTTTGGTTCCTTGAAAAAAATAAACTCATATATCCCCGCCAAGTCGCCTTCAAAGGAGAACGCGGAACAATAGACGCACTTCTCCATTTGGACGAAATTATTACCTCATCTCTCTCTGCAAAAAAAACACGTCTCAGTCCTGCTAATCGATTTCGAGAAAGCCTTTGATCATATTGGCATACATGTGGTTATGAAACAATTGATCAAATGGAAAATTGGGCCCAAAATTTCGAATTACATCAAATTCTTTTTGAGTAACAGGTTCTTTCGCATCAAGGCGAATGGTCACTATTCTGCGATTCATAAACTGAAAAACGGCATTCCACAAGGATCTCCTTTATCCGTCGTCCTTTTTATAATTGCATTTAACGAAATCAGCTCAATAGTCGACCGTCACAAAATAGTAGGTCATTCACTCTACGCTGACGACCTTATAGTTTACTCCAGTTGCAAAGACTTAACGTCTCTTGTTACCACGTTCACCAATATACTCCAAAACCTTTTAGAATGGGGGCAATACTCAGGCTTAAGACTTTCAATACAAAAATGTGAAATTCTACACTTATGTAAAAAATATAATTGCAATAAAAATATCTCCGTACAGTTAAATAACACAAATATAATCAATGTAAATTTTGCTAAAATACTTTTCGTTATATTTGATTCAAAATTTAATTTTAAAAATCAGTGTATCAAGTTGAAAAAGAGCCTTAACAGTTGAGTAAACCTTATAAAATACCTTTACTCTAAGAACAGCAATTGTAACATTAGCACTATCATTAACGTAATAAAATCTGTAATTTTATCCAAGATCGACTATGGTTTATATGGTAAATATTCGAAATCATCAACTCAACTCATCACAACACCGTATCATGCAGCCATCAGGAGCGGCATGGGGGCCTTTCGTACAACTCCAATTCGAAACCTCTTAACTGACGCTGGTTTGCCACATATTACTGAAAGAATTGAATACCTGACTATGTTTACGATACATAAACTAAATTCTTCCAGAATGCCACCCATTCATAACGACGTTAAAAAAATTCTAAAAAGGAAGAAAACCCCAAGACTTAAATCAACATTAGTATCTGCTCTTACATCCGCAAAAGACCTTGAGATTCCAATTGTCATTCACAACTTTAAGTCAATATCCTGTCCGCCTTGGAACTTATTAAAAGACTCCACGCACATGGACCTCAGCAAACATTCCACCACATCAACAAGGAACGAAGTCTTTAAAGCCATGTTCTTGGACGTTTCAGAAAACCACAAAGAACAAGGATGGAACCTCATGTTTACTGATGCATCAAAAACGCAAAACGGAACATCATTCGCTGTTATAGGAGAGGACCTATCAATCATTTGTAAAGGTCTTCTTCCGACATTCACCTCCATATTTACAACAGAAGCTTTTGCCATCCTCACTGCAATTAACACATCCAAAAAAAACAATAAGACTGTTATATTATTTTCACAAGACAACCTATCCTCTGTAACAGCTATTAAAAACATAGATAATTGTAGTGAAATCATCGAACACATCCGTGACAAACTCATATCTAGGAGTGGAAAACTAAAAATCTGCTGGGTCCCAGGGCACAGCGGGATTATTGGAAACGAAGTTGCAGACGCTGTTGCTAAATCGGCTTTAAAAGAACCTCTTAAAACTTTCTTCGCCTACAAAAAAAAAGACATAAAAAAATATCTACTGAAGACTTGGAAATACAAGAGAAAAGTAAAGTGGTCAGACTACTCGTATCAACACATTTACAAACAATTGAACCCTAATGCTGAAAAATCATACTACCCTGGAGATATTTCACATAAAAAGATAAAAATATATATCAGACTGCGAATGGGTCATACCAGCATGACCCACAAACATCTCATCACTACAGAAACGGCCTCGCTCTACCAATTATGCAACGAAAACCAAACACTTACTATAAGTCATCTTATTTCATGTAAACAAATATTATTAACTTGTAAAACTATTGCTCAAAAAATTTTTTCCGATCTTTTATCCGAAATCACATACGAAAATGTAAATAATGTATATAGGCTGACAGCACTCAACTTAGAAAACCTTATATAAAACTAATACTATGTCTAACTAGCTAAAGGCCCTAGCTGTCCAAGCTAAATATACAATTATTGTTAATGTCATTGAATTCGTTGTCAATAAACTTATAATAATAATAATAATAATAATAATAATAATAATAATAATAATAATAATAATAATAATTATACTCGTAATAATAATAATAATAATAATAATAATAATAATAATAATAATAATAATAATAATAATAATAATAATAATAATAATAATAATAATAATAATAATAATAATAATAATAATAATAATAATAATTATTCATAACGATGTTGCAAAGATTGTTCACCAGGAACTCGCCTTGAGGACGAAATTTGTGAGCTGCAAGAAACTATACTACCAGTACCAAGCTGATGAAGTTCTTTCCAGCAACAATTATAAACTTTATTGGGATCGTCAAATGAGTACGGACCACACAATAATTGCGAACAGCCCGGACATTGTGTGGATAGACAAGACGAACAGATGTGGATTCGTAATAGATATAGCGGTCCCATCAACAGCAAACATTAGTCGAACATTTGGGGAAAAGATAGCAAAATATGTTGACCTAGCTCAGGAAATAAAACTACGCGAAAGACTAAGCAGTATACGAATTGTGCCAATTGTTGTATCCAGTACGGGAGTGATTGAAAAAAAAGTAGTAGAAGAACTTAATAAAGTGCAATGCAACATCTTTTGCACGAAGTTTCGAAGTCGGTCATTCTCAATACCTGCAGTATCGTACGCAATTTCTTAGAACATTCGTAAAAAAAAACGAACAAATTATCATCAGAGCCTAATCCCTTGGCATAGCCCGGTATAGGTAATTTCCAACTTCATCGAAGTTGAGAAGTATTGCAACTCAATAATAATAATTATAATAATAATAATAATAATAATAATAAAAATAATAATAATAATAATAATAATAATAATAATAATAATAATAATAATAATAATAATAATAATAATAATAATAATAATAATAATAATAATAATAATAATAATAATAATAATAATAATAATAATAATAATAATAATAATAATAATAATAATAATAATAATAATAATAATAATAATAATAATAATAATAATAATAATAATAATAATAATAATAATAATAATAATAATAATAATAATAATAATAATAATAATAATAATAATAATAATAATAATAATAATAATAATAATAATAATAATAAAAATAATAATAATAATAATATTACAATTGGCGACGAGGAGTGAAGCGAATCAACGCAAAGGAAAGAAAAAAAAGTTAATTCTAAAAGGTTAGAATTCCAACGTGTGTTCAGGATGGCAATGTTTGGACAGCTACCCAAGTTCCAACATGAAGTAAATGACTTCAGTTTATTCATCAATAAGTTGGAACAATTTTTTATATCGCAGATGATGAGGCGGATCGAAAAAGAGCGTTTTTACTTATTTCATTGCACGACGAAACTTTAAACTGATCTTGTTCATCCAATGAAAGTCGCAGAGGTGGAGTATGGAGTGTTAATAAAAACCTAAGCGAGCTTTTCCAGCCCACTGTATCTTCGTTTGCCGAAAGGCTAAAGTTCTATGAGGCAAAAAAATATCCGCAAGAAACACTGCAGCACGTGTTAGATCACAACTGCAAATTCGAAAGCAATCTAAATTTCGCTTTACGAGATAAATTTATCATGGGACTGGATAAGGGTCCAGAAAAGGATAAATTGTTCCTAGAGGAGGTGTCGACATTAACCTTCGAGAAAGCGATGGAAATAGCGTTGGCAGTGGAGTGCATTCGTCACCAGTATGAATCAGAGAGGACTGTAATTAAGCAAGAACATGAGGTATATAGATTAAAGACCAGTCAGAAGAAAGCTGTGCATCAGCGGAGTAATACGTCATCGGAAAAAAAATTCATCTCAGTCAGCAGTTACTTAGTCCACACATCAGAGAATTGCCGCTTTAAGAGTTACGTATGTAATAAGTGTGGACGAAAAGGGCACTTGAAGAAGATGTGTGATCAAGTCAACAGTAGTGTAAATAAGTTTAAGCAAATAGATAAAAGACATAACTGCAATTTTTTAGGTAATGATTGTAATGATTTATCACTTTTTTATTTCAGCCAGGACATGAGTGGGAAGCCGATCACAGTTCAGGTGGCTATGAATGGAGTTGACATCGTGATGGAAGTAGACAGCGGCGCGGCCATCACAGCGATTTCTGAATACCTATTTCGTAAGCACTTTAAAGCGCTCGCTTTACGTAGTACACCGCTTAATTTAAAATCATATGATGGGAGAAGTATGAAACCAATTGGCGTATGCAAGGTAATGATTCTTTATAAAAACATAAAAAAAATGTTAGATGTCTACATTATCCAGAATGGGGGTCCACCAATATTAGGACGTAATTGGATGAATGCATTTAACATTGGCTTGAACCACACAAATTTTTTGAAAAATTAAGGCAAACATTCAGATGCAGATCTAAAAAAGGTTTTAGAAAAATATAAAGATTTATTCGATGGTTCCCTTGGAACTTTCAAATACCATACGGTGTCTTTAAAATTGAGAGATAACAGTGTGCCAAAATTTTTTCCTCCAAGGAAGCTACCATTTGCCATTAAAGGCAAAGTTGAAGCAGAAATAGACAAATTAGTGAACTTAGGAATTCTTGAATCAGTAAATTATAGTGGATGGGGTACACCAGTGGTTCCAATAATAAAAAGATGGTTCTGTGAGATTGTGCGGTGATTTCAATATCTCTCTTAATCCTTATTTAAGAGATGAGGCACACGCATTTCCAACAATAGATGAAATTTTCGCGGAATTAACAGGCGGTGAGGAATTTTCAAAAATAGACTTAGCGAGGGCATATCAACAGTTGGTGTTAGATAAGGGCTCCAGAAATTTAACTACAATTACTACTACTAAGGGTCAGTTTAGATATACTAGATTGGTTTTCGGGCTAAAGTCAGCGCCGGTCTTGTTTCAGAAAACCATGGAAAGAGTGTTAGCAGGTATAAAGGGTGTAAAGATATTTATGGATGATTTGCTAGTGACTGCTGAAAATAGAAAGCAACATGTTAAAATTCTGTCTCTAGTTGCCGGAAAGTTGCAAGAAGCACGTTTCAAATTTTCAGCAAGTAAATTCGAGTTTTTCCAAAAATCGGTGCTCTATCTTGGTCATGTGATTGATAAGAACGGCCTTCATAAGGATCCAGCCAAGGTGGAGGATATCGTTAATTTGTCAGAGCCTAAAAATATAAGTGAATTGCAATCGTTTCTTGGCGTTGTAAAATTTTATAGGCAATTTATGCCTAATTTCGCAACTACTGCAGCGCCATTATATGAACTTTTGCCAGTTAAGTTTAGGTGGGAACAACCGCAACGGGAATCATTCGTTGCATTCAAAAGAATTATGGCATCAAATATCAGTCTTGCCCATTTCGATCCCTCAGTGCAAGTGAAATTAATAGTGGACGCGAGCCCAGTGGGCCTAGGCGCTATACTTGTGCATAGGTATCGAAATGACAGCGAACGTCCAATTTCACTTGCATCTAAAAGATTGTCGGAAACAGAACAGAAGTACTCTCAAATAGAAAGAGAAGCTTTGGCGATTGTTTTCGGTGTTAACAAATACCACCAATATCTGTATGGAATAAGTTTAATATTGGTTTCAGATAACAAACCATTAATATCAATTTTCGAAGATAAAAAAGGAATCCCTCTGATGACAGCTAATAGGTTACAAAGATATGCTCTTTTTCTATTAGGATATGATTTTAAGATCGAGTATATAAAATCTAAAGAGAACATCGCTGATTTTCTTTCGCGAGCAGTCGATAATCTCGACAATTCTGATTTGCAAATACTTGGCATCATTGCAAATGACGTTTTTATAAATCATGTTTCAAATAATGAAGTGAATATTCCAATAACCTTTTCGGTTATTCAGAAGGAAACGTTGAAAGATGTTATTTTGAATAACGTGTTAATGTGCGTACGTAAGGGCTGGACAAAATTTGTTTCGGACACTCAGTTGTCTCCATATTTGAGAAGAAGGCACGAATGGTGCACTTTTTTGGGGATACAGGTTAATTATTCCTAGAAGTATGCAGAATCAGGTGCTTCAAGAAATACATGGGTCACATTTAGGCATTGTTAAGATGAAAACGCTGGCAAGATCTTATTTTTGGTGGCCATTGATGGATAAGGAGATAGAAACAGTTACCAAGACTTAGTGCTTAACATATTCAGCGAATACCCAAAAAATGAACTCTTACAGTAGGTATGGCCGTCTAAGCCATGGGATAGACTGCATTTGGACTTCATGGGTCCTATTTTTAACAAGTATTTTCTTATTTTGGTGGACGCTCATTCTAAATGGATAGAATGCATAGACATGAATAAATCAATAAGTAGTAACAATACGATTGAACATTTAAGAGCGTTATTTTCACGATTTGGGTTACCGAGTCAAATTGTTACCGATAATGGAACTCAACTTACCTCGTATGAATTTAAAGAATTTTTAAAGATAAACGGAATAAAGCACTTAACTTCGACGGTGGGTCATCCAGCCTCAAATGGACAAGCGGAAAACGGTATTAAAACAGTTAAATTAGCACTTAAGAAAGCTCTTCACGTTAAAAATCCGACAGTGAGTTTAAACCAATGTTTACAGCGATTTTAATGGACTACCGCAACTCTATTCATAGCACAACTGGTGTGAGTCCTGCAGAAATATTATTAAATAGGTGTATTAAAACCCGATTAGATTTAATCAATCCCTACAAAATAAAAAAATCAAAGAACTTAGATAATGTTATTCAAACGGTTGAAAGTAAGAAATTAAAATAAAAATATTTTTTCAAGGGTAAACGAAAAAGATGTCTTAAGATAGGTGACTTTGTAATGACTAAAGATTTTAGTAAACCTGGTAAAGTCTCTTGAACAAAATGAAAAATTGTAAAGTCTATTGGGAAACAATATTATATTACTAAAGTACTTTGTAACAATAGCATTTGGAAAAGACATATAAATCAATTAAAGAAAATTGAAGTTAAAAAGGACTATATACCTACGTCCTTGAAAGATTTGTCATGTAAAATAGATTTAAATCAAACATGTAATACAAGTACAATTAAAGATATAACTAATAATGAATTAGGTATTGTCAGACCAAATGAGGTAATAACTAATAATAACTCTAAAGATAGATATAACTTAAGAAATAGAAAAGTTACAGATAAATAAGGGGGGAGGTCGTAGTATAAATAGTTGTAGTATATATAGTTCAATGGCAACACTGGTTGTGCGCTGTACATGAAGCATTAGAAACAGCAGCATAGTCAGTCGATCACTGGACTCACTAACGATTAATAGTATCAAAGTAAATATATCACAATTGGCTTAATATCATCTTAACAGTATCTTAATAAATATATTACAATACGAAAAAATGGTTCTATACAGAGAAGAAAACTTAAAAAGAAAGTTTTAAGGCAAGACCACAAGGAGCATCGAATGAACTTTGCAGGAGAACATGTCGCTTGGAGCAGTGAATGGAAACGCGTTATCTTTTCGCATGAAAAAAAGTTTAACTTGACGGCCCCTATGGTAACAACTTTTATTTCCGTGATCTAAGAAAGGAGGACCTTAATTTGGCAATATATCACAGCCATACATCAGGTGTAATGGTGTGGGGAGCTATTACTTACTATGGCACAATCGAGTTGGAGTTTTTGTCCACAACAATGAACGGAAACAACTACAAATGTTTGTTGGAACTGTCATTTCCAAAAGTGAAAAACATTATCGGACCCCTGACTTGGACATTCTAACAAGACAATGCCCCCATTCACACTTCCAATGTTGTTAGAAGTTGGATTCAATCAGAAGACGTGGAACTTTTGTCATGGCCGCCCTATTCACCGGACTTAAACATAACCGAAAATGTTTGGGTATGGTTATCTCGTAAAGTGTATGAAGGCGGCAGACAATTTGAAGACAAGGACACTATAATTGAAGATATTCGTTTAGCAAGAGGGTGGAGATGGGCGCAAAAAGAAACACTTGTTTTGACAGGCGATGTTATCTTTATTCGGTAACAAAGAGAAGAAGAAAAAAAAACTGCATTCTGCTTCTATTAATAGCAAAATGAACTTCGGGTCAATGACCTGATCAGGTGGCCCGAATATTATAAGTTTTGTTAATAGATGTCGTTGGCTGAATGTTCGAAACTTTTTTTTGCACAGGGTGCTTTCTTATATTTCTTGTGATTTTTATATGTTCTTTTTACTTTTACCTACAATTCGGCCATCCTGATCAAGTAATCGCCCCGATTACATAACGAATTTTTTTCAATATATGTAAAATAATACTACATAGGTATGAATATGTGATAATAGATAAGAATATTAGTACAAAATAACAAAATTCAGTTCTTAAAAAAATTAGAGAAGCTATTCAATAATTCATTTCAATTCAATCAACAAAAGAAAAAAATACAATGCGATACTAAAAATGATACAATGGTAGCTCAATGAAAATAGGTTTGGATAACGCGATATAATTATGTAATTTGTAACTGTGAATATCAATTTTCGGACCGAGAATCGGGATTTTCCAAGTTGTCCCCAACTGCCTCTTCATCGTCTTCTGAACATCTCTGCTGAACTCCGTAAGGCCTCATGTTATCTGGAGAAAATATACTTTTGTACGGCAACCGCGATACTTGCAGCGCTTGGGCCCTAATACCTTTAAAGTTAGCTTGTTTTAACTTTCTCCTACTATCAAGGAACTCCTTAACACGGTCACAAAGCTCTCCTTTCTGATGGACACCAAACAATAAAACACTTGGCGTAAAACCAGTACTCCTATTGATAGTATTGTTTTGCGCGAATTCTGCCTTAACCAAGTGCTTATCTCAATCACTGGTAGTGTTAGAATCGCATTCTTTGGACAACATCGGCACAAGTATACGATTTATACGCTCTACCTGTCCGTTTGACTGAGGAGAACGCGCGGCAGTTTTCACGTGCTGAATATTATTTTCGCGTAGAAAGTCGGTGAACTCCGTTGACATGAAACACGTTCCAGGATCTGATACAATGCGATCGGGCTGCGAATAATTATCAAAGAACGATGTCAAACACTTTATCGCTTCGCTACTTTGGGTGGACTTAACAGGATAAAGTTTTATAAATTTAGTGAAAGCATCAATTACGAGGAGAACGTGGTTTTTACGCGACTGTGAACTAGGCAAGGGACCAAGGCGGTCAATATGAAGTGTATGAAATGGAACATCTCCTTTAGGTATGGAATGCAAATTCCCTTCAACTTTACCTGAGTGCGGAGAGAAATATATGCACTTCAAACAGCCTCTTATGTGCTTTTTGATTTTTTCCTTCATATTAGGAAACCAATAGCACCCTGATAGATGCTGAAAGCACTTTTTACCCCAACGTGACACATCGCTTCATGATGCGTACTTATTACTTCGGTTTCCATATTTGATGAAACGTAAAAGTTGACCTTGCCTTTGCACTTCCGGTATATAAACCGTCTATCATCTCATAAATGGGGCTTTCGCTCTTTTCTAACTCAGATACAATCGACTTAATTTTAGGGTCGTGCTTCTGGGCAGCCGCCAAGACGAACTCAAACGATTCATCCTCTACATACAAAACATTAAATGAGCGACTTAAAGCGTCAACGTGTGACATCCTATCCCCTTTCCTATGATCAACGATGTAGTCGAAGCTTTGCAACTCCAAGGCCCATCGTGAAATGCGAGGATTTAAAGACTTTTTCTCTAGTGTGAATGCTAAAGCCTGACAGTCGGTTACAATTTTAAAAGTTACGCCTATGAGATAAATTCTAAACCTCCTAAGAGCGTATATAATCGAAAGCGTCTCTAGCTCATAGCTATGATATTTGGTTTCCGTTTCAGTGGCTCGTTTCGAAAAGAATAATACAGGGTGGAATTTTCCATCGACCTGTTTCTGCATGAAAATTGCACCGTAGCCAACCGAACTTGCGTCACAGTGCAGTTCTGTGGCGTTATGAGGGCTGAATAAGGCTAAGACAGGAGATGCTATAAGCTTAGATTTTAACACCTCAAAAGTTTCCATTTCCTTCAAACCGAATATGAATGGCGTGTCCTTTTTCAAAAGGTCATAAAGTGGTTTAGCCACATTCACAAAACCTTTAATGAATAGAATTAGAAGAAGGTATAGGGAAATTTTTAATCGCGTTTAAGTTACTCTCGTTTGGTCGGATACCATCTTTAGTGACTTTATATCCGAGATAGACGATTTCGGTTTGCAGAAAACTACATTTGTCAAACCTGAGCTGTAATGAATGATCAGTTATGATATTTATTACTTCGCGTAAAATACTCGTATTAAGATGTTCTTCAATGGACTGTGTCGCAATGAGAATGTCATCCAAATAGGTAAGTATTTTACCCTTTGAAATAAGATCTCCGAAGACATGCTTCATGAATCTTTCGAAAACGGAGGGGGCGTTCTTAAGCCCAAATGGCATTCGCGTGTATTCGAATTGCCCTAGTGGCGTTATAAAAGAAGTAAACTTCATCGATTCATCTGTCAATTGGACATGATGAAAGCCATTCTTAAGATCCAATGTGGTAAAAAACAATTTATCCCGAAGTCGATCAAGGTGATCTTCTATGAGGGATAAAGGGTAGTTATCACGTAAAGTGATTTTGTTCAGCTCTCTGAAATCTACACACAGTCGCAGCTCTTGATTTTTCTTTTGCACAAGTACAATTGGCGAAGCGTATGGTGAATTGGATTCACGAATTATATCCTTTTGCAACAAATCATCTAAAATTTTCTCGAGCTCGACTTTGTGTGCATACGGAAGTCTCCTAGGTGTACACCGAAATGGGATATGTTTGGACAAGGTTATCTCCATTTTAAAATCTGTTTGCGACAAGCGGTCTTTTGGTTGCAAATAAGCGGGCCTAACTATCTCTTTTATTTTACCCTTAACATTTTCACACAAACTTTTATTAATGTATAGTTGACACTCACCAGAATCTGCCGCTACGTCGATGTTCATAATCTGCTGCAGGTCATTATCTTCAATTGTATAGGCACCAGGAGATGTATATAAAATTTCAGGGTTGGAGGAGCTGGAAACTACTGGTGAATCTCGATATTCGTCGTCGTTAATACGTCGAAAAGCCAAACCTGTTTTCCCAAAGAAATCACGACCTAGAATAACAGGATATATCATAGAAAAATTGTTCACTACTAAGAGATTAATTTGTATAATAGAATTTTGAAACCAAATACGGCTGTTGATACTTCCTACCACCTGAAGTGGGCTGTTGTTGACTCCGCAATAAGTCTGGCTCGTCCTCTCGAGTGTTGACAGTAAGACTGTTGGTAAATACCTCTCCTGCACAAAACTTACTGGACTCCCTGAGTCAAGCAGCGTCAACAATCTTAGCGAGATCTCCATATGTTGGTTTATCCATTCGTAACGAATATAGTACTCAAAATCGTTCATCAGGCCATCCTCAGCTTCTGATAACAAAGTGTCCTTCAAAGAGTTCCCATCGTTTCTTTCAACAGGGGCAGAAGTGTTCACTTTTTGATTTTTTTGTAGTATCATAACTCGATTTATGTTGTCGCAGTTAGGAGATATGTGGCCAGATTTTCCACACTTGAAGCAGGTGACTTCCTTCTCGTTACTACTGGGATCAGAGTGTTTAGCAGCAGTACTACGACGATTTTGAGAAACAGTGGAATTAACTCTAGTCACTTTGTCGGTGTTATGCTCCCGGTGATTGTTCTTTAGTTTCTCATATTTCCGCAGCGCTTCTTTTAACTCCACAAGGCAGTTAGCCTTGTACAGGATACTTTTATTCGTCTCAGAATCAGGAATTCCTCTAATAATATACTGGATTAAGTCCTCCTCTTCCACAGTTCCATGTGTTGCAATTTTTTGCATATGAAGCACGTACTGTTGCATTGTTTCGTTGCTCAACTTTTTCCGTCTTCGCAGCTCGTTGTAAACGTCTGATGTGGTTACTTTTTTTTGGAATTGGTTACTTTTTTTTGGAATTCGTTCTTCAATGCGTTTTTCAATTGAGTCCAACTGTGGAGGCTAACAGTCCTGACGAAAAGTCTTACTGTTCCCTTGAGAAACCGCTTACCGAAGATGAATTTATTCCTGTCGTCCAGTTCTAAAACTTCTGAACTGCTCAATCCAGCGGTTAACGGAGAAATTGTCATCTCCACTAAAAACGGGTATCGAGTCCTCGACGTCTTTGAAGTTGTAAGTTGGAGTCGACCTGGGAATAGATTGAATTTCATCAATTTGTAATTCTTTCAGTTTCTGTTTCAATTGTCGAATTTCTTCTTTCTTCTTGCACATTCGTTGAAGTTTTGCTTTCTCCTCATTCAGTTGTTTCTCGTCCTCACTGCTTTCATCAGGCACGTCGTTATCCGGTGGCGTTGAGTCGTCAGCACACTGTTCTATGGTGTCTGAAGAAAACTCGTTGATCAACTTGGTAAAGTCGTCATCCGAAAAATCCTGCACTGCTTCTTCAACTCAAAGTTTAAGTTCGGCCTTGCTGCCGGTAGTAGGAAATTTTAGTGATCTGAGAATACACTTGAGTCTGGATACCGTCGAAGAATCCAGAATCTCTATCCACTTCTCAGACATTATTAAATTTCCACTTTTCACTCGCGAAATTGACTTCGAATTTAACCGCAGTATTAAATTGGGATGTACACTCGACTGTACAGTAGATGTATTGACCGAATCCCACTTCTGAAATTGTAGCAAGAGGGTGGAGGTGGGCGCAAAAAGAAACACTTGTTTTGACAGGCGGTGTTATCTTTATTCGGTAACAAAGAGAAGAAGAAAAAAAAACTGCATTCTGCTTCTATTTATAGCAAAATGAACTTCGGGTCAATGACCTGATCAGGTGGTCCGAATATTATTAGTTTTGTTAATAGATGTCGTTGGCTGAATGTTCGAAACTTTTTTTTGCACAGGGTGCTTTCTTATATTTCTTGTGATTTTTATATGTTCTTTTTACTTTTACCTATATTCGTGATGCCCAAATTTCTCTTGATTATTTAAAAGAACTGTATGATTCTATTCCATACCGACTTATAGAGGTCATATCAAAAAATGGAGGGCATACTCATTATTAATGTAGAAAAACGTAATAAATAAATGTTTTAAAACCATAAAATGTAAACATTTTTTTAATTTTTTCCTTTCTTTCGTAGATTTTGCATGTGGCCTCATCCTAGTGGCGCATCTTTTTATACGCTTTTCAAGTATAGGGGTTTCCAATAAGGACTTGACAAATTTTTTTTTAAATAAAACGCAAACCATTTGAGATATTTCAAAAACTTTATTATTGGCTTGAAGTACAATCAAAACATTTATGAATGGAACTCGACTTCGTTCATATGGCGGCGGTGGGCACGTTTGCTGCGGTCGATTCACTGGACCCAATTTACAACGACTCGGTCAGACATTTCGGCCGCAACGGCCGCGATTTCGCGTTTAATGTTGGCTCTGACCTCTTCCAACGTCGTCGGCGTGTTGGCATAAGCCAATGACTTAACGTAGCCCCACAGAAAATAGTCAAGCGGCGTTAAATCGCACGAACGAGACGTCCAATCGACTGGCCCATTTCTTGAGATAACACGCTCACCATACTTACTCTTCAATAAATCGATTGTAGCGTGTGCTGTGTGGCTTGTGGTATCATCCTCTTGAAACCACATGTCGTCCAAGTCCATATCTTCCAATTCGTGCCAAAAATAATCAAATAATCGGTGATCATGAAGTGGCGATTCATGAAGCGCATGTGGATTTTCACCCGACCAATAACGCATATTTTGCTTATTGACGAACCCATTGAGCCAAAAATGAGCTTCGTCACTGAAGATGATTTTGCGATGAAATTCATCATCTTGGCGCATCTTCTCGAGAACCCAATCGGAGAACGTACGTAGCATCAAATGGTCCATCGGCTTCAATTCTTGAGTCAGCTTGATCTTGTATGGGTGTAAACCAAGATCCCTACGCAAAATATGCCATAATGTGGTCTGAGCGATGCCCAATTCTTGAAAACGCCGTGGAATTGACTGATTTGGATCGCTTGCTACGGACGCCTGAACGGCAACGATATTTTCGACACTTCGACCAACCCGTTGTCTCACTGACACGGCAACATCGCACAACGAATATGTAGACTCAAATTTTTGCACTAAACTTATTATTGCCTGTCTACTAGGGTGAGAATTACGACCAAAAATTGGAGTTAACGCTCTTAAAGTTGCAGTCACCGACTCCGAATTTCGGTAGAAAATTTTTATAATTTGCAGACTTTGCTCGTTAGTGTACTTTACCATGAAGAAAATGTTGAGTTTATTGAATAAATTGACAGTGACAGTTTGATGATTAGTGAAAGAGTGCGTTCACAAATTAAATTCAAAATTGTAAAGTCCCTATTGGAAAACCCTTTAGTTCATTGTTTCATATTGTGAAATTCCAACGGTTGTTTCTTATTTACCCTTTAATTTTATGGCTTCCTGTTGAGGTAGTAAAAGTTTTGCGGGAATAAAATTTCAAACAGAGTGAAAATAAATCGTATGGCCTCATCCTAGTGATCGCCAGTGTATATATAATATTATATTTTTTTTGCTTTAAAACAATTCATTGTAGGACCAAAGGACAAGCCACAAATTGGAGTATCACAAAAAGACATAAGCAGTGTGTCCATCAGATACAAATCGCCTGGATAAGAGTTAAAGCAGTTGGTGGAATCAATACAAACCTCCTCGGTGCCGGATATGGCTTTAATATTTTTACTACTGTGATCCTTTTATACAACAAGAACTATAGTGCCAAATTTCCAGCTCTGCAGTCTAAACACATCTGAAAATAGAAGTCAATCAATTATTTGTCGGCATAAGAAATATCTGATAAAAGATTTCTTGGACGCCTACCTTAGAAAAATTGAGAAATATTTTTCTACGATGCTTTGAATCTACCAATTGAGAAGTCGAATTAAAAATGCCATTAAATTTATCTATAATTTTGAAGAATGCATAAGAAAATCCTTTTTTTAAAAGTACAATTAACTCAAAATCTAATAATGGTTAAGAAATATTGGATATCAATTGAAAATTTGCTTCTCCTATTGTCTCAGCTTATTTCCAAATAAGCACATATAAACGTACTAAAAGTATATATGTATCAAAGCACATTTTAAGTTGTACGAGTATGTGCATATGTATATGTTCCATAAATTTCGTTCTCATCTGCTTTTTTTCTTTCTTTGTTTTTTACACTTTATTTTTGTATAGGGATGGATGCTTGTGTTAGCGCATGTTCATTGCACGTACATAATTGGGATAATCCCATGAAATCTTGTTCCTTTATGGTTCCTGGTTTCTGATTTCACCCAACTTCCATCCTTTTGGACTTACGAATTAAGATGACAATATGTTTTGTAATATAGCTGAAAGAAGGGTGAAACCCTCGGTTAAAATATGGATGCATGTATATGCATGAATACATGTATAATTTGTTTGATGAACGCACTTGGTTTCGCGATTAAGTTGTTGGTCCGTAAACATTGGGGAAATAGAAGCAGATTAACTTCCATGGAAAAATATAAGTGTTACGTATTTAAGTTGAAAAGAAAACAATACGTAAATGTGTACATGTATGTATATATCGAGGTCATACAAAATTTAACAACTGATAATTGGTCACCAGCTATTTACGTAAGATTGTTTTCTGTAGAAATTTTTAAAATGGGCTTAAAAATATGTAGGAACACAATTCATATTCGTACAAAATAATGTACCTTAAAAATAATTTAATAATTTAAACAAAATGATTCACTTCATATACAAATGTATATTTTCCCGTGGTACGGTAGATTTCAATATATTAAAATATTTTCATATATTTTTTTTTGCAAACTGTTCCTTTATTTTGTCAAAAGAAATCATGCATACATACATACATTGAAACATGCAAGCAAGGTAGGCTTCTTGAAAACATACGGTATTATAATCCAAAGCTAAAATCCCTGCCCTTACAAGAACAATATATGAAAGTCGAGTGGTTTAACAACCCCTGCTACAATTTGATTCAGATTTGGTAAAAGTCAAATTATTTCCTAGAAAAGTATAAGCCTCGTTGTAACATAACCATGCGCACATGTCTCATTTGCGTTAAAATTATGACGTGAAAATGCTGTACACGTGCACAAAATAAAGTTTCCCACTGGGACAATGGTGCACGTGCAAGTCCTTTCATTTGCTTATGCAGTTAAGAGTTGTTATTTCAAAGGTGAATAGGTATGTCCTCTATGGGAATAGATCCTTGCCCTACAGGTTTGAAAATACTTTTATTTTATTTGTTAAAAAAACCAGAGAGAAATCTACAACAGATCATGTTCAGTTTTTAGCTGTAGAAATATCAATACGTGTTGTGCATATTCATATTATTAAGAGTTTTAATTGGAAAGTGCATACTTTAAATATGAAAGCATTATATATAATTCATATATTCGTAGATGGTTTTTTCATATATCATTTTATAAGTCGGCAAAGTGGTAAGAAAAAAGATTTAATTTAATCAAAAGTTAGTAATGATGTAACCGAATATTTAAATCATTCAATTACTAGAAGTAGAAGGGGGTTACTTCTAGTTTCGGAACTAGTTCATTTTACTCCTTGTAGAAGGTGGGCAAAAGTAATGTCATAATGTAAGTGTGCCGTAATTTTTGGAAATGGCGTCAAGTGTCATTGTCCCTTAACATTTGTGTTGTAGACAGATAGATGATTAGTTCAAAATGGACAACGGAGTGACACACAGCTGAAGAACGCGGAATTATTGTTACTGCTTATTTGACCAATTTCCGGTCTGCTGTTTCAACAACGAACAATTAAGCTTTTGTCTGAGCATCTCATGCAAACTGAGTCTACTAAAGATGTCACAAGAAGTAGCCGGCCCCGTATTGCTCGTTCGACCGAGAATATATGCTGTAGTCGAGGATGTCCGGGAGAGCCCACAAACATCGACGAGACAACGATGCATACAATTTGGTAAAAGAGCTGAAGATAGTCCCTTATAAAGTGAAAACCGTTCACCAACTGCTGCATTGCTGCCTGCTGACCTTCAAGTGAGGTTAACTTACTCCTATGCTCTGTTAAATGTGATGCAAGAAGAGGATGATTTCGTATCCAAAATCATAATTAGTGGCAAACCAATTTCAATTTAAGTGATTGTGTAAATGAAGAAAATTTGCATTTCTGGGGCACGGAGTATCCACATGGAATGCACGAAGAGGCATTGCAAGCCCTCAACTTGCCCTCGAACTTGACTGTTTGGTGCGGCATTTCCAGTGAAAAAGTGATTGGCCCTTATATTTTTGAGAACGTCGACGGCACTACCGTAACCGTAACTGGTGAGCACAACAGAAAGATGCTAAACAAGTTTTTTCGCTGCAAGTTGCTGAGTTGGGTCTCGCGCACTGTTGGTTCCAGCAAGATGGAGCAACCGCTCACACAGCTCGGGCAACGATAAATATTTTGAATCACAAATTTCTAGGCCGTGTGATCTCCCTGGCCAGCCAGATCGCTATATCTAACGCGCAAGACTTCGCGACAACAAACCACAAGTCTTGAAAGCAAACATTGAAGAAGAAATCACCAATTTGGGGCCTGATGTTTTGCTAACAGCAATTCAAAATACGGTAAAATGAGCACAAATGTGCAACAACTTAGGAGGTGGTCATTTGAACGATATCATTCTTTCAACTTAATGCTATCAATTTTAAAATTTCAGGTAAACTTTTCGTGAAAACAGAGTCCAATTCTTTTTATTTCTGAAAAACTGACAGCCAATTTACATTATTATACTACTTTTGCTCTATTTTGTATGTTCGTTTTACTGAAATTTATTTTTATAAATACCATAGGTCCAGACTGGCTTCAGCACTTGTTTGTTCTCAATACTGAGCTTGGAATATTTTTCAAGTTACCTGTAAATTTCTCTTAATTTTTCGAGTTCTTCACGTTTCTTTTCATGTGCGACTATCATTTTAGCTTTGCGTTGAGTACCATTCTGATGTATTTAGCTTTGTTGGAGAATGGAATACAGACCGAGCTTGTGAAAGTAGGCAACCTCCTCGTTTTCTTGTATGTAAAGTTTGCTTCAGAAGATCTGTTTTCATTGAGGGCCAGGCCTTTGTCCGTTCATTTACATTATTAAGGTGCCTTTGTAGTTTAGCCGTTGTTTCTTTAATTGTTTTACCTACTACTAGTACAACAATGTCATCAGTAAACGCAGTCAAAACAGCCCAATATGCTTGCAGTATTTAACAGGTATATAGGAAACATGGAAACCTACCAAAAATATTTCCATGAGGTACGACATCGTGAAAACTCGTTTCCGTGTTTAATTAAATTTCATTGAAATTTAAATTAAATTTCAAGCCTTCATGCTATACCTTGTAAAAAGGTTGCGAGACATCAAGAAATACACCTTTATCAGAGCTCTCTCAACTATGTCGATTGTTCTATGATACCGGTGTTGGTACCATTATAATTTCAGCAATTTCCCACTGAATTGGAACGTATTCTAATTTAAGTGACGCGTTTATAAATAATGGCTAATGCTTTACTAGCATTATTTCATTTTTGAGTTCCGTCAACGTGACATTTGTTATACTCTTATAGTCAGCTGCTCTTTTTGATGTATTATGAATGAGCGTTTGACAATCGAATGGCCTAAATGTATCTTCCGAATGGGAAGCGAAGACTCTCGTTTTCTCTTTATCCATCTTTGCTCTTTTCGCTATTACTTTTTTTTTGATTGGCGGCGTAGAAGTTTTATCTTTTTTTTTTGTAACCCTTACTGCTTTCCAAAGCGATGTTTCTCTGATTTCAAACTCTACCGCTGCACGGTTTTTAAAGTTTCTAATAGTCTGTTTCAACAGGTTACAGAAGTGATTCAAACGTGTTGTATGTTGAGAAGTAAGACTTTGTTGCCATTTTTTAAGGACGTCAACCAGCCTGCATCATAGTAGTGGAGACAGAACGCCGCCTTGCGGGTAACCACTCTTTACCACCACCATCACTTATTGGGCGCAGTCGCCATCCACAATCAGCCTCATATTCACCAGCATTTCTTTTATCAACAAAACTGGTGATTCGTCAACGCCGTGTTGTCTGGCCGAGTTATACATGCCGTCGAAAGTTGCCTTGTCGAAAGCATCCTCTATGTCGATGAAAATGTTCAGTAGCCCCTCCTTTTTGTGATACGAATAGTTTGACCTTTAGTTCGATTTCATCCTTGAAGAATCAATTAGTATTACTGCAAATTAATCTTGCTACATCTTGTTTTTTAATTAAAATTTCACTCATTGTCAAAATAAGTGAAGAAGGGTCAGAAGAAACCTACTTTGGTGGACTAAAGAGCTACATCAAAATGTTCGCCCGTACCTCTCTTATTTGCGTGATAAGCATCGGCATCGGCACAATTCAAACAAATATTGTGGTTTCAATCCAATAAGAAGAACTACCCACCGACTCTCAAGAGCTTCGAAAAATGTTCGTTAATTCTCATAAAAACTTCAGCTCACCCCCACACACGTTGCTCACGACCACTCCTCATATGTCTTCTTTGTTTCTTTTAAACGTATCTTACACCTGAAAACAAAAACGCTCTAGCTGTAAAAACTACCATCGTTCCTAACCCACTTTTCAATAACGCACTAAAACGCTTATCGCTTCATTACCAAAATGTAAGTAGGTTGCGAACAAAACCAACTTCTGTCTATCTGATATGTAAAATTCAAAACTGTTTGCATCAGAATTCAGAGTTTTTGGAGATGACGGCCGTGAAAATGGTGGTTCTTTCATAGGTCCAGGGGTCCTTCTGCAATTCACTATCGTCTTGAACCTCAACTCGTTATAAAGTCAGTAACAGCTGAATTCGAATTTATTGGTGTTAGAGTTACTGTCCCCAAGCGCAGATTACATAATACTCTCTTGTTACATTCGTCCCTCGCAACCAACACGTGGTTACCAGCATGCGGCTAATGTGAGCTGACCTTTTTGATATTATTGACACCAGTGACGATGCCATAGTTCTTCTCCTTCATCTCCTGTGAATACAGGCAGATGACGAACCTTATCTTAGCAAAAGAAAACTACTGATGGCAGTAACAAATTCTATTCTCCTGTGTGGGTGTGGGCTGAAGCCCTACGACAGGAGAAATACAGGACACAGATGCCCGCAGTCCAGAGAAGTGGTGCCCTACGCATCGCGAGGTCATATAGAATTGTCCCAGAAGCAGCTATATTGGTAGTCGCAGGAACAACACCCTTCGATCTCCTCGCAACAGAGAGAAAGCACATCTACGATAAGAAATCCGAAATTGGAATGGAAGCAACTGTTCTTGAGGCGAAAGAATATTTAATAAAGAAAAACAATGGCAAGAGATGGAACTCAGAACGGATAGGCCGGTGGACATTAATCAAAAGCGTTGACAAATGGGCACAACGAAAATATGGCGAATTAGATTATTATGTCACCTAGTTTCTAACCGGACATGGTTACTTCAACAGCTACTTACAGAAGATCGGGAAAGCAAGGAGACTCTCAAAACGATAATACTAAACACACGTCTTTCGAGTGCAACAGATCTCTACCAGAAAGAACTGAGCCAAAACAACTGCTCTGCCCTATCATTCCAGACAACATCGTCGAAAATATGTCCGCGAGTACACAGAACTGAGATAGAGTGTGCAAATATACGGAACAAATATTAAAAACCAAAAAAAGAGAGACAGACCGAGACGCGTCTCGGCAAAATTGAAGATAGTCTAACAAGCAAGAGAACTAAACCCGCAAAAGAGAACAACGCAAAATAAAAAAGGAGGGAAAAGAAAATGACACCACTCTGAAGTAATACCAAAGTGATTCACGGTGTGTCAAGATAAAAGAGGCTAAGGTGGTTTTTAGTGAGTGTGAGTCTTACAATACCTGAAGCAGAGCGGGACTGCTTCTCATCATTATTAGCTTTTGCACCATAACCTAGGCCAAAAAAAATAAAAATATTAATTTACCCGCCTCTTCCTCCTTCCCATTCCGCGCGAGATGGAGACTATTTGAGCTGTCACTTCAGCACTATTTTACTGTTTTTTTCTGTTTGTTAGCACATTAGGCATCTTTAACCACTGTTCATTATTGAGCGTAATATCGCTGTTGTTGATAATATCACTAACTTTTGTATGGCTTTGCATTTATTTTCCTTTCCCCGTTAGCACTCTTGCAGATTATGGCTATTTGGGACTCCGATGTCTATGAGCAGAGTTTGCCTTTTTTGTTTCTTTACTAAAATCAAGTCTGGTCTATTATTTCCAACTGGGTTCGGTCCCAGTAAAGTTTCTAACTATTACATTTCGAAACAGGATCACGGTTATATTTATAATAAGGCATTTCCGTCATAGAACGAGTATGTAAGCCCGCACTTTAAGCCTAGTACTTGGTGTACGATCTTTGCTTTCTTGGTTGTGCCTTTTTAGGCATGTTCTCTCTATGTTCTCTGGTTGCTGGCAGCATTTCTTGTACGTATGACTTGGTCTTGGATTTCAACCATGAATGTTTCTGTCTCCTCGAATATATCGGCATTTGTGAGCCAGAAGTTTGAAATATCTATGTCAATATGAGGTTGTTGCAACATATGGGTATATCTACCATGGATCACCTCGTCCTTCCACTCATGCTCATGGGATGGTATTCGGCCTCCACTATGTTGCAAATGGAGGTAATTTCTCACAAGGACATAGGATGTTTGAGCAGAGCTATAACATTTGGTGTAAGTTTGTAGATCTCCATCGCTTTGATGAGCCAGGTATGCAGCACGCTATCAAAAGCTTTATTATAGTCTATGAAAGCTGTGATTAAATGTCTGTTCTTCCTGTATGCCTGCTCCATTACTACAGAATCGATGATGAATTGCTCCCTACATCCTTGTGAAACGTTTTTGCATCCTTTTTGTACCGTAGCAAAATTTCATTATTTTCAAAATGTTTGTAGATTTTTGATGCAATGCATGGGGTTAAGATTTTATATAGGGTATATTGACAGGTGTCAGTCGTTTGTTTTTGTCAGAGTTGGTTTTGTCCTTAGGAAGAAGGTGCGTGTTACCTTTCGTTAAAACGTTTGTGTGCCTCATTCAATTTCGTTGTAGGACATAGTTAAAATGTGAACTTCTTCGCTTCAAATTAGACCGTCTGCATTCTTCCCTGCTTGTTATTTTCTCGTACGATAACAACAATTCAATTACCCCCTCAGAAACTTCCTTTCACTTCAACTTCCGTAAAAGAAATTCCACTAAACTCAACAATCTTCCCAATAGTGTTGACTTTAGTTGTACGAGTATGACATACTCGACAAAGACACTTTTAATGATCCGTTTTGGAAATCTTCTACGAAAAGATCTTCCACTCTATTACGCAAACGGTTACTTACCAACGAGAGAGAAATCCTTCATTATATGCTCCTTGGTATAACAAAAAATAATGTGGGCTTCACAACATTATATTATATCTGGTTCAGAATCCGACTATCGATATTACATATAAACTCACTACTTTGTGATATCCGTTGTAATAGATACCTCAGCCGAATGAAATCTACCCTCATTTCCGACCCCAAACAATTCTTCCGCTTTATTAATATGAAAAACTAATTCGATAACGCGTGTGTCTTGTCTCAAATTCTCTAATATGTTATCGTTTGATCTTGCAACCATCTCCAATTATTTTGCTAATTTATTTAGTGAATCCTTTTCCACATATTTTTCTCGCCTCTGGAAAAGCGTTTAAATAATCCCTATTCATGATAAAAGACTCAAACATGCAATGTTCTTTCATTGCACCGAACCAACATGGATTTCTTAAAGATAGTCAACTACTACCGACTTTATTGACTTCGTTTCTGTTACATGGCGTAGAGCAAGGGAAAGAAGTGGATATGATTACAACTGATTTTAACAAGGTCTTTATTTTCAAATTCAAGGCACTCGGTTTTCAACCTGAGCTGAATTCTTGGTTCAAATTTTACTTGTAAGAACGTTATTAGCTAGAGCATTTTCGTTCTCATTGGTCTGAACCAAATAAAGCCACTTCGGGTGTACCACATGGCAGTCACCTTGGTCCAATAATTTTCATTTTGACTCTTATAATGTCGTAAATATTATAAATAACTCACACATATTTGTCTGTAGCGAAGATATGAAAATCTATAGAAAAATTAACAATTTTTCTGATTCTCAACCTCTACAAGACGACCTTAACATTTAATGCCATAAAAAATTCCTTGACTTCAGCATCAAAAGCCATCTCATACTCCTGGAAGCCTTCAACATTTCCTGACCAAATTTACTATATACTCGTATCAATCCAAGTTGTAGCTTCAGTTACTTCAATGCAGGACTTAGGCGTTATCTGTGATTCTGAAATCAATTTCTGACCCACATTGATTCCATAATTAGGAGAGCTAACCCCGCGCTTGGCTTTGTTAAACAATAGTCCAAAGAGTTCTCTGACCCTTGTGTCACAAAATCTCTGTTAATCGGCTTTACTACGCCACTTCACAAATATGCTAGCCAGGTATGTTCCCTTTACTATTAGAACCATATTCTACGTATCGAAGTTGTTCAACGTGAATTCTTAAAATTCGCTGACCAATACATCTTTCCACCATATGATAGCCGACTCCAATTTCTGGGTCTATTATTTCTGGAAAAACATCGAGAATCCGCCGATGTTCTCTTTATATGTCAGCTTTTAACCGGTACCATCGACTGTCCCTCACTGCTGGATCAGTTTTTTTTTTTAATATCATCCCACGTAATTTAAGGTCGGCTCCTCTTTTTCGACCAAGTAACCACCGAACGGCGTATGGTTTTAACGAATCATTGTTTCGTATGCTCCGTAAAGCTAACAGAAATCCCATCTATTCGATTTCCATTGCAGCAGAAGTACTCTCAATTATCACTTATCCTGACCCTGATCTGCTCTATCCTTTTGTTTTAGTTTTAGTTTAGTTTAAGTCCAGGATTAGCCCAGCCTAGTCAGAAAAAATAAAAAAGCGAAAGCTGCAGTGCTAAAAGATAATCATGGAGAACGCTTTGCTCCAATATTAGAATCACAAAAGAGTATTCTATTTAAGGAACCCTCAGTATATGGAAATCTGAAACCACCCGATGGTAGCTACATGAAATCTTTTGCTAGGAATTCACTTTCACGGATGCAATCCGACTCCAGAATTAGTAATAGATACTAATAATAATACACACATCGCTCTAGCCAACACGACATCCCAGAGGAGATACCAGAAAGAAAAGCAAAATCAGCTGGGATATAGATTCATTCGACACTTTCAAGTCCCCTGGACTAAACCGATTCATAAAAATCTTGCTTCTAGAAACGGAGCAGACTGTGATATCGTTTCTAAAAAGACTTTTCAGCTGTAGCATTATGGGCATATGGTAAAATGCTGGAGGGAAACGAAGGTGATCTTCCAAGGTAGGTAAATCCAGGCATAGCCATCCAAAAGACTTCAAGCCCTAACATCGTTCATTCTAAATGCTTTGGAAAAACTGCTTGACGCTCATATTCGCAGTAAACTGCACCCAAGCGATATAGGCACAAACCAACATGCCTACATAAAAGCTCGAGATAAAAGCACGCAAACATCCCTGCATAAAGTTGTCAGCACGATTGAATAAAGTCTTTACGATACAGTACATACACATTGGCTTTTTTCCTTGACATTGAGGGAGTCTTTAATAATAGTAACGTTCCGGCTGTACACAGGCAAACGGAAAATATTGGAGTTATTCCGTCACAAAAGGAAGCACCGTATTGAGGGTCACTATCTCAAGAACGAGTGATATCACCTCTTCTTCACACGTAAAAATATAATTTTACAATTTGACCTTTTCTCCATAGATCAAAAGCCCTCAGACTATCTTTAGTATAGTAGTCGATAGTAGACTAAGCTGGAAGCTCAAAGTTAAAGAATGTGCAAAGAAAGCAATAATCCCTTGCTACACTTGCAGTCGCCTGAGACAATCCTAAGAACGTACATGGCTATCGTTAGACCAATCTTAACCTGTAGTACATACCTTAGTTTGGTGGAAATCCACAAATAAAACTAGCAACCTCGAGTTGATGACAAAAGCACAGATGATTGAATGTATTGGCGATATTCATGCCATGAGAATGACGCCAACGGCGGAACCTGTCATAACTTTGAAAGGCCATTCGAGTGTATTTTCGCAAGCAGAGTAGTATGGGACAGGAACAAAATGGTAGAAGACTCTATATCCATTTTCACGGATAAATCAAAGATTTATATAGAAACCGGCGCTGTGACCTTATCCGATCAATTTAACTTAAGATAGAAGGTACTATACTCATTTATAGCCAGGCTGCCATTAAGGCCCAGGCAACTAACATGCAGACGAGTTAACTCAAAATGGATGTTCCTTTAATAGAGAACTTGTGGATCAAAGTAACAAACCCCCACTCTGCACTCAAAAAATACACACAAACGAAACAAATCAAAACCAATGAAAGGTGGAAAACCATTCGAACTTGTAAGACTTCAAGACATTTATGGTCGGAATTCAGCAAATCCAGAACAATTAAGATACCTACACTTGTTGTATTGTTTACAAACCATAATCTTCCTTGGCCGCATGGAATAAGGTTACGCTATACCTACGGCGACCTCTGCAGAGTCTGTGAGGGCGTGTACTCACGGAAGGACACCCTCCTATTTCTATGCTACTATCCCAGCCTTAGTGATTTGAGACAAAGAACTTTAGGAAGTTACTATTATAATGACCCCTCAAAGCTACCTGTTGTTTCATTTACATCTCTTTTCAGGTTGGCAGATGCAACTGAACTGGATAGCTGAGACCCACTCAAGTACCAAATGTCAACCAATCCCATTCCTTTTCCCTCTCAGTTTACCCGGGCGGACATCACAATGGGTCTTACTTACTTATTTGCTTACTAGATAGAGTTATAGCTGCCGATCGTGATGTTTTGCCCCAGTTGTCGATGTTGTGTGTAGCTATTTTTTGGCAGCATATACTGTGTTTTTCCTTCATTGACCAGTATACTGCAGCCAATACTTTTGACGCTGTAACTTTTGAGGGAAATTTAACGGCCGCTATTAATACTGCGAAAATTGCGTTCAAAATAGAAATGGAAAAAAAATATATTGCTAGTTTTTTATCGGTCCTTGAGCTAATTTCACCAAACAGCCCAACATTCACTCGTTACTCTTCCGTATTAAATTATTTATTTGCTCTCATCTTGTCTAAGCGATACATTTAGCAATATCTCTTGCCCATCCTTCCCTCTTTGGTTCAGCAAGGAAACCGGACCCTTAACGGGTAACCGGAGCCAGAATTGGGGGAATGTTCTTGGTAATGGGTCGTTGCGCGCAATGAACATGGGCATTGCAAAGAGCCGAGTGAGGTATATACCTTTGATGCGGTCAAAGGTGGCAAGAGTGACATTGACGTTACTTTTGCCAACGAGGCAGCTTTTAGGGCGTTTAGTTTTAGGTGGCGTGTTAGTATAGGGGTGGGTGATCACAACTGGATTCAGTTTGAGATCGCTCACGCAATAGATGAAAATAGCATGGTTTCAGACAGGAGATGGTGTGTGCGAGGCGCTGATTGGAGTGTTTATGGTGCGCGTATACTTTCCATGACACCGCTAGTTTACGGCAGCTTAAGCATAGACCGGCAAAGGGCGCACATTAATGAGTGCGTATGGCGGGTTAACGACGAACTCTTTGAGAGGAGCCGTAGGGCAAATCAGAAAAGGGTAAGTTGGTGGAACCGCTGTCTGACAGAAAAGCGAAGGGTTGTCAGAAACCTAAGGAAGCGATTCCAAAGGGCTAGGGCGGCTAACGCTGAAAACCTGGCTCAGCTGGGCATTGCCTTTCGGGAAGGGCTCGCTGAGTACAAGCGTCTCATAGTCAGCACAAAGCAGTCTCACTGTAGAAACTTTGCCTCTAATAATAGATATGATCCCTGGGGCAAACTATATAAGATTTGCCGTAATACTAAAAAGACTGCTGACATTGAAGGCATACGTGTGGATAATACGGTTTTATCCACTTGGAAAGATTGCCTTACTGCATTACTTGGTCAGTTCTTCCCGAGAGAGGAGCGCTTTGAGGACTCTTCATATGAAGAGCCTCCGGTCCCTCCGGAATTAAGGACTGAAGAAGTCGAGTATGGTGTTTCAGTTCTTTGCTCCAGGAGATCTCCTAGAGCTGATGGAATGACCGGAGAGATGGTGAGAGCCATCTGGAAGGCCGTCCCAGAATACCTGCTTGGTCTTTACAGCAAATGTATTGCTTGCAGCTACTTCCCCAAGGATTGGAAGGTGACAAGGGTAGTTGTGCTCCTGAAGTCCACTGATAAGAATAGGTCTGACCCTAAATCTTATCGGAGCATCAGTCTTCTTCCGGTATTAGGAAAAGTGCTGAAAAGGGTTATGGTGGAAAGGGTTTCGGAGAGCATGGCGGAACCAATGTCCCTCTTCCAATTCCGCTTTACAAGAGGCAAGTGTGTCGAGAATGCATGGTCTTTCCTAAAAGACAGAGTCCTTAGAAGCAGGGCCAGAGTGGTTATAGGCATCTTTATTGATTTTAAAGGTACCTTTGATAACCTGAACTGGCAGAAAATAGTAACCAGGTTGCAGGAATTGAGCTGTCGGGAAATTGAGCTTTGGGGAAGCTACTTTTCCGATAGAAAAGCGAGTGTGGTAAATACGCACGACAGCGTCTCAATTAATGTTGAGAGAGGGTCCATCTGTGGTCCTTTTATTTGGAACCTGATGATGAATCCACTCTTGCGGCGACTAAACGAGCTCTCTGGGTGCTGCGCCTACGCAGATGACCTGCTCCTCATCCTTGAAGGCCAGTCTAGGGCCGAAATCGAGGCATTAGGAGAAAGAGCTCTAGCAGTGGTTGCTGAATGGGGAGAGAGCGTATGGGTAAGTGTGTCGCAGGATAAGATGACTTGTCAAAGAGTCGCCTTGCTTGGTGTGCCACACTGTCTCCACAGAAGCAATGCAGGTGTTGTTTAGAGTGCCACCTCTTGATCTGGAAGTGATGCGTCGTGCTATTGCTTTCAAGATCAGAAAAGGTCTCCCTCTAAATGAGCGCGATTGGGTTTCCCCGGAAGAAGTGGATGTCCTATCCCTGAAGCAGCGTAAAACCTTGCTACATGCATGTGTTCTAACTAGATGGCAATCTAGATGGGATGCTAGCGAAAATGGCAGGGTTACTTACGGCTTCTTAAGGGATGTGCTAACCATGCGAATCTTTCCTGAACGGAATTTTAACCTCAGCCTGGGCTTTTTGTTGACCGGGCATGACTCTCTTAATGTATTCTTGCATAAGAGGGGGCTTAGCGAGGTTGCGAGCTGTTCATGCGGAGCTACTTATGAGGACTGGTTACATGTCCTATGTGAGTGTCCCAATTACACAGGCTATGGGCATCACCTTTAATGGTGAGACCTACGATGTCAGTGGAATTATCACTGATACCGTACGGTTCGAAAGACCCCGTAGTTTTGCAAAAGAAGTATTCAATAGAAGGCGCAATAGGCAGCTAGCGGGAAGATTGTAAAAATTTTTTGTTGCATGGCCGCCAGTCCTGGGCAGTGAGGTGCTCAACTGGAAGTAACCTCAAGGCTGCGAAGCTTGACCGGAAGCTACATTCTGGTACCACGGCAGGTCAGGAGCCCCCGGAACTATGGTTCCGGCCTGACCTAGGAGTTGGCCCCCTTGTGGGAGAATCGTGGTGGCTGTAGGTTTATACCCAAAATCGCGGGGAGAGTAGACCGAATGGAGATTGGACATCTCATGGCTTAGCATATGTTGTAGTTGCTACGACCTGTGCTGGACCATGGGATTGCTATCGAACGAACTGGTCTATTCGATGTGGAGTTGCATTGCAACCGGGTGCCATGAAGCACAGAATGGTGGAGGTATTAGATAGGCCTCGACCCTTCACCAAAGGGGAAATTCGCGCATATCACCTGCTCACCGAAAGAGGAGAAAAACTACCTTACCAAAGACAGTTTCTACGAGCTCCTTAACAAAATCTTCGTGCAATGCACTAAACATAACTGAAAATCGTCCTTTGTCATTTTAAAGCCAAACTAGGCAAGGTGGGCATCTTTGGTAATATAGGGTTCTCCAATAAGGACTTGACAAATTTTTTTTAAATAAAACGCAAACCATTTGAGATATTTCAAAAACTTTATTATAGGCTTGAAGTACTATCAAAACATTTATGAATGGAACTCGACTTCGTTCATGGCCACCGCGGGCACGTTTGCAGCGGTCGATTCGTTGGACCAATTTTCAACGACTCGGCCGAAACGGCCACTATTTCGCGTTCAATGTTGGCTCTGGACTTTTCCAACGTCGTCGGCGTGTTGGCATAAGCCAATGACTTAACGTAGCCCCACAGAAAATAGTCAAGCGGCGTTAAATCGCACGAACGAGACGGCCAATCGAATGGCCCATTTCTTGAGATAACACGCTCACCATACTTACTCTTCAATAAATCGATTGTAGCGTGTGCTGTGTGGCTTGTGGTATCATCCTCTTGAAACCACACGTCGTCCAAGTCCATATCTTCCAATTCGGACCAAAAATAATCGGTGATAATTTTTTTTTTCAGTTTATATGCATTTTTATTTATACTACTTAATTTACTCTTACATGCTAGACAAAAAACGCTTAAAACTTAGCTTAAATAACTTAAAATTATCTTATACTAACTTACTGGCCCCTAAGGGGGGACTTAAAAATTATGTCTTTCGACGTTTATGACGGGTTTTATTCTTATTATAAGTGACTTAACTATAGCTTAAACTAAGAAAACATGTTTAAAAACTTAGTACATGGACTATTTTAATTTTATTATAATACTTAAAACTAATAGCCTACATATTACCTAAAACTAAATCTTAATCTACTTAACCTACTTAAATCTGCATGCATATATATATATATATATAATATATGTATACTTCATATATAAATATATGTATATATATATTTTTTTTTTTTCATTTTATGTTTTTATTTATGTTTTTTGGTGTTAATATATATTTTTTTCTTAAAATCTAACTTAAACCTACCTAAAACTATGTAAGCTGGCATTGGCTAAAAAAAAATAGGCTGGCGGAGCGTTTTGCGTGTCATCCTTGCGCAGGAGTCATGCTAATCTTCTCTGTATCGTTCCAATTTTAGTATATGTTCTGCCGAAGCAAGAACATAATCGGTGATCATGGTACGATAACGCTGACCATTCACAGTAACGTGAAAAAATATGGCCCAATAATGCCGCCGGCATGCAAACCGAACCAAACAGTTATTTTTTGTGGATGAACTGGTGATTCATGAGGCGCATGTGGATTTTCACCCGACCAATAACGCATATTTTGCTTATTGACGAACCCATTGAGCCAAAAATGAGCTTCGTCACTGAAGATGATTTTGCGATGAAATTCATCATATTGGCGCATCTTCTCCAGAACCCAATCGGAGAACGTACGTCGCTTCAAATATTCCATTGGCTTCAATTCTTGAGTCAGCTTGATCTTGTATGGGTGTAAACCGAGATCCTTATGCAAAATATGCCATAATGTGGTCTGAGCGATGCGCAATTCTTGAGAACGCCGTGGAATTGACTGATTTGGATAGTTTGCTACGGACGCCTGAACGGCAGCGATATTTTCGACACTTTGAGCAACCCGTTGTCTCACTGACAGGGCATCACACAACGAATATGTAGACTCAAATTTTTGCACTAAACTTGTTATTGCCTGTCTAGTAGGGCGAGAATTACGACCGGAAATTGGAGTTAACGCTCTTAAAGTTGCACCGACTCCGAATTTCGGTAGAAAATTTTTATAATTTGCAGACGTTGCTCGTTAGTGTACTTTACAATGAAGAAAATGTTGAATAAATTGACAGTGACAGTTAGATGATTAGTGAAAGAGTGCGTTCACAAATTGGTTTATGCCCGCGGTGGCCATATGGACGAAGTCGAGTTCCACTCATAAATGTTTTGATTGTACTTCAAGCCGATAATAAAGTTTTTGAAATATCTCAAATTAAAAAAAAAGTTGTCAAGTCCTTATTGAAAAACCCTATAGAAAAAATAAGACAATTTATTTCAATAAAAGGAAAAATGAAAAAGTTAGTTGGTGACAACGAATTCAAGAGCGTTCTCATCAAATAATTTTTTAAAAATCAAGCTATGGAAGTTGTCAAACCAAATAATCATACAGGGAATGCCGATGCAGAAAGATTAAACAATACACTAACGAAAAAGATCAGGTCACCTAACATAGAAAACAAAATTCCCATTAGATAACAGATTTTTTTTTTTTTTTTTATATAATTTACGCGCGCCTAAGGGGTTAGATACCCTTTTACTGTTGCCAGGGCGCGGGCGGAAAGACAGAAGGAGGAGAAAGGAAAATTGTTTTTTTGTAGTGGTTTGAAACTCAGGTGTGTTTGGTTTCTGTGTTTGCTCTCCAGGGGTGGGAGTCCGAATATTACGGAGAGTTTTTCTTCACTCAGAGTGATTCGAGATATAATTCCCAGTATTTTTTTCATTGCTTGAAACTCTTATAACAGCCAAATCTACGTATCAGTTTTATGCCTTCACACGCAGAATTTTTTTGTCTGAGTTCCAATTACACAATGAAAAACTGATTTGCCATGGGCAGGATTCGAACCTGGACCCTCCGAGTGAGAAGCGTTTGCTACTACCACTACACCACGGCCACCCCAATGTTTAAGTCTGTTGAATACAATATCCACTCATTTCATTCCACAATTAAAGCAAGACCAATAGATGTTCAAAACCATAAATTTTATAACAAATTAATAAAAACAAGAATTGAGAAGAAAAAAGTTGATTCTATAACTAAGGCTAAAAAAGATAGTAAAGACTACCATGAGACTAAGACAGTAGGATTTATTAAAAACTATGTTAACGTTAAGCCCAAAAACAGCCGAAATTTCGAAAATATGCTTTAAAAGGAGTACATGAAAATAATACTAAATGAGCGTTGAAATTTTCAGATAACCCTGATATGGGTGCTGGTCCTAACTATACTCCCCTTTAATGATGGAACTCTTGTGATGGAAAGAATTGATACAGATCTGGGATTCGCGGAAATTAAAGTAGATGAAGTTGAAATTGTAAATCAGTTTGATATTGTTTTGCATATTATTAATTCTCACGAAATTTTTAACATCGCTCTGGATCTTGAACGTAATATAAATAACTTTACTTTCAGTAACAAAATTTCTCTAATACGGCAGATTTCTTCTATTAAAAACAAAATTTCTACACTCCTTCCTCATAGAAGTAAAAGAGGTCTTATTAATATGGTAGGTAATAGTTTGAAATGTATCCTCAGTACTTTAGATAAAAATGATAGGATAGTAATCGAAGAACAATTAAAGGAAAGAGAAGAAAACAATCATAATATAATAAAAGCAATAAATCAGCAGGTTAAAATCAACGAAAGCTTTAACAGCTCTTTCACTTTAATAACAAATATTTTGGAAGCAGATAGAAATAAAATCAAGATAGAATATGCATAGATAGAATATAATAAAATCAAAATAGAAATAAAATAAGAAACACCGAAAAAAGGATTGTTGACCGCAAATACTTTTTAGAACAGCAAATTCGAATTAATATGTTAAGAGAACAAATCAATCATATACAGAATAAAATTGTTTCGGCTAGGCTAGGAACTATATAAATTTGATATAGTCGTACAAACATTGAGTAATATAAGAGCTGGTATAGCCAGATACGTAAATGATATTATTGTGATGGCAGTTAAAATCCCGACTGGAACTTTAAAAATCGATAAAAAATTAATTGTGCCAATAGCTAATTTAAGAAACAAACAAATTGATGAATATTTGAAATATATTGTAAGAACCAATAAAAAAACATTTAAGTTTCAGAAAGATGCAAATCTATTCGAATTAAAATTAAGCACAAATTGTTTTATAAAAGGAAATTGTAAAATGATCGATAGCCCAGATGAAGAAATTATTGAAATTGATAATAATCTTATAATTTTAAACAATACAAAAATAAACAGTTCAATAGTACTTGCGACGAGAGAAATTTCATACTATCGGGCAATTACATTATAAGTTTTTCAAACTGTTCAATTAGACTTCCAAATAACAAAACAAAATATTAGTAACAAAATATACACATTTATAGAACGATTTGTTGTACCTCATAAGAAAACTGCTATCACAGAAGGCACTACGTTAAGTTTCGAAAAAATTAAATTTAATAATGAAAAGAACATAGAAGAAATTACGAAACTACAATTTCATAATGTTATTAATTATAGTATAGGCCTTAGTTCAATTGTTATGATTATAAGCTTTATTATAGTAGCAGTTTATTTTTTAAGAAATGTAGCAGCTAAGAAGAATCGGGAGAATCTTAACTCCAGGGAGGGATGAGTTACGTGAGCACCGAACATTGCCCCAGCAATTGGAAATGCTAACGCTTGCTAACGCTAACGCTTGCATTTCCGATGTGCAAAATTCAAGTGCAATATCGAGCATTGCAACACTGACCTAATCAAAACAAAGTACTGTAAATAAAAACAGGAAATGCTAAGGTAAGCATTTGTTGTCAATAGTTCAATGCTCGAACATAGAAACGAATAACAGAAAATGCTGACTGGACAGATGTTCGGTGGGCGGGACACTGTCGATATTTTTTTTTGTATTTGGAGAATCAGAAATAAAGATATGCTCTGAAGAGTAAGAGCGAAGCTCTTCGTGTTTTATTTTCAAACAAATGGGATTGATTATAAAATCAACCCATTTAAGTCACGTGGGTGGCCGTGGCTCACATGGTAGTGTATTTTCTTCGATCGATCAAAAAAAGTTTGTATTGGAACAATAAAATTCGATCTGTAAACATCAGCAACCCGAATATGTTCCCGCAAATAAATAAAATATTTCAGAAAAATAATCAAAACGACCTTCCATGTCTTAAAACAAACAACGAATAAATACTTGTAGCAGCAAGCATGGAACCATATGAGGTACTACCACTATTCATTTCGAGGGAAGAGCTCCAAACAATCTTCGAATCACTTAGAAGTAAGAAATCAGTGGTTAACTATGAAATAACGAACATTGTGCTTCGACATCTCCCACTAGAAGCGGTGAACATTTATACCACCCTATATAATAATACATTATACAGCGCATTGGAAAACTGCGGTGGTACATTCCACCCCTAAAAGGGATAAAGATGCTTTCAGTGAGGCGATTCTCTTCTTCCAAACATCATTAAAGTTTTCGAGAAAAGAAAATTATTAATAGAGTCTTCACTAATTTGGTTGAGGGCAAACATATAGTTTCGTTTCAAGTTGGGGCATGATGTCATTCATGCCGCGTCTAAACTAGTTTCTGATATCCAATGGAACAAGGAGTGCACTGATGCCTTCCTGATTTATTTGGGAAAAGCTTTCGATACCGTATGGTTAGAAGGACTCTATATATTTTCTGTGTATTTTTTTCAATATGATCGCAGATAGTTCATCGTGAAAGATGTGGCTTCTGATGGAAAACTTCACATTAAACAAGTTACCAAAGATTAAGGTCAGTAATATATTTTTGCAACGTGACTTCGATAAAATTAAACGATATTGCGACTACTGAAAGTTGAAAATCAACTTTCAGAAGCTGGAAGACCATGCTGTTTAGGACGCCTTTGTTTGGGACCTCCAGACTTTCTGAAAGAATTGTTGTTTATCGAAATGTAGTCATTTCTAAGGATCTGGCTAGATCAATATCTATATTTTAATAAACATAAAGATGTTGATTTGACCAGTGCCGAAGGTGCTTTTGCCCTTACGGACTATTTCATAGCAGCCAAATCGATGTGAGAGTGGTGGTGATATACCATATGGCCTTATTCGGCTTATGCTTATATTTGGATGCCCCGTGTGGTTCAACGTGAGCGAAAATTTATTGGAAAAGAATAGGGTGTTTGAGAGTTCTTGCCTTAAGGTTTGACTTCGCGGAGCCGCTAATCTTCCACGTCGCTCGAACAGCTGCGGTCAGACGACGGTTCAGTAAGGCGGTAGGGAGTCGCAACATGAGAGATGTTCCTCAGCAGCGCCAACAATTTTTCTCGCTGAAGGAGAGGAAGGTTTTCGTCGAATTCCTCTAGTACAAGGTAGTTTCATCAGTAAGCAAAGTCGGTCTTCAGCGTAGTTTCTTAGCCACGGTCGGCTTACATAGCAGTAAGTAGAATTAGGGTAGTTGTAGGGCAAAAAGTTATAATATTGTAGGAAAATAAATAAAAAAGAACAAAAGATATGAGGTGGCAACTTCTAGTAAGTTGTAAATAATACAATAATATAGTGTAAGTAGGTTAAGTATGTGTTAATTCATGATCACCAAGTGGTGTTATAATTCTCTCAAATACTCCTTACCGCTAGTGGAGCAAGTATGATAATTAAAATACACTATGTATTTGAATTATTGATTCCAATGGATTTATTACAAAAGAACATCAAAGCCTGAAATTGTAATTGATTGCTTACAGAAATTAGACAATAAGCCGGTAAACCTGCATCAGTTCACAGGTTAGTTACAATTACAATTTTTTACAATTATCTTTATTGAGACTTTAAAAATCAATACAATTATTTTTTGTACTTATACAGGATTGTAGCCGACTTGTACAGTATATGCCTGGCTAAACAGAGTTTAGAAATACAGCGTCGTGAGCTTTTCTATCAATAGTCACCGGTTAGTTATTGCTTGTGTTAGGATGGCGAAAAAAATGTTGCGAATAACCCTTTTTATTTTAATAACTTTTATTTCACGAAAATATGTACAAACGAATTTTAAATAAACAAACCACGTTTTCTCTCTTCGGCGTTCGTTGTTGGAATGCCGTCAGTGGGATAGCTGACATTTGTGTTCAGCGGAGGTTACTGGTACGTTCACGGGTGTGTGACAGTGGACGCGTTCAGCGGTGTTACAGAGTACGTTCACGGGTCTGTGACAGCTCGGCCAATCCTGACGGGAAATCGTCTCGATTTCTTCTTCACCTTCGCTTAGGCTCTCCTCGTAGGGCTTGTCCACTTCCGGTACAAGAGCACACCACGGCTTAAGTTTGTCGCTGCTAAATACTGAGCTGAAACAGCGTTGACATCTTTGCGCACCATCAACATCTTCAATCACATATCGGTCGAACCTTAGAACCTTTTTGATGACGTACGGCCCTCGGTACTTACTTTCTAACTTATGCGATTCACCAGTGTGAGCAGGGACGTTTTCTACAACGACTAGATCCCCTACGTTGTACTGATGCGGTGTTTTATGTTTGGAGTCAAACCTCAGCTTCCATTTCTCTCGGGCGCGTGATATATTCTCGAGAGCGATACTTCTCCTTTGGGTTAAACCGGTTTGCTTGTCGTTGATGTCGTTCTGTACTGCAAGTAACATGGCATTAGCGGCTATATCTCTTAACTTCTACCGCGAGCATCGAATTTCTCGAGTTGTAGAGGCTGAGTAGGGTCAATGAATCTCGAGAAGAAATTCTCCAGATGAGTCCTGAAACCAAAGGATGCTCCCCCCCCCCCCAACTCCCAAAGCACTTTATCATTCCCCTGGGCTGGATCAAGGTGTTATACGACCCGTGCTGAAGATCAACCTGGCTGAGGGCCCAGTATCTCCAAAAATAGCTCAGTCGCGAACGAAGTATCCGGATACCTGGCGACCTCCGGATTAGCTAGCCTTATCTGTATACAGCGGATCTCTGTACAGATGGACACCCCTTTCTCCGCTACTCGTGGGACCATTAATGGAAAATAACCAAAAAACAAAAACCGAGGCCGGTGCTCCTTCAATACCGGGCGGTGGAACGGTGACTACACCGACTACCGGCAAGGCTCCTACATTGCCGAGAGGAGGCAAAACTGTGGCAGGCCATGGTGCGCCATCCTCTAAAGGCAAACGGAACGAGCCAAAAAATAAGAATTCAGGAAGTGTTAGGACTGTGGCAAGCCATGGTCCCATCACTTCCTCCACCCCTAGCAGCAGCAAGTTTGTGGCAGGCCACAGGCATCGGCTTACCTTGGCCACGACCAAGTGGGCCCTCTCCCTGGTGATAACCTAGAAAGGGTGGTACTGGAAGCGGGAAGGCAAGAAACTGGCCTCATAATCGGATGCGACGCTAACGCACATCATACGGTATGGGGCAGTACCGACATCAATGATAGAGGTGAGTCACTTTTAGACTATATTTTAAGTACTAACCTCTTAACTTGCAATATTGGCAATGAGCCCACTTTTATAACAAAAAACCGACAAGAAGTGTTAGATATTACTCTTGTCTCCGACAGCATCACCCAAAGGCTAACAAACTGGATGGTATCGTCTGAACACTCCTTTTCAGACCATAGATACATCCAATTCAGTCTGGGCGATGCTCCCCCCCGCCAACCATCTTTCCGGAACTACCGGAAAACTGATTGGACAAAATACAGAGGAATACTGTCGAAAACGATATCCTCTGAACTATCAAGTCCCCCGCGTGACACCAATGAGCTCGACATGAAAGTCAGGGAATTTACTCTGACTCTCAATAAGGCTATGGCCGCTTCCTGCCCTTTTATTCAACCAAGAGGCAAGAAAAAGCCACATTGGTGGACATCGGCACTGGGACTGCTCAGAAACGCCTGCAGAAAGCTTTTCAACGCAGCAAAAAGCACAAGAAAAGTGACCGACTGGGACTCATAAAGAATCCCTCAAATTATACAAAAAAGAACTGAGGAAGGCAAAGCGACAATCCTGGAGGTCATTCTGCGACAAAATTACAGAAACCTCTGAGGCATCGCGGCTAAGAAAAATCCTCTCCACAAATCCTATGATGCCCAGCTGTTTGAAAAAAAACCAATGGCTCTTGGACAACCTCAAGTGATGAATCACTCAACCTGCTTCTGGACACCCACTTTCCAGGTAGCTCCCAACTCGCGGCCAGTAGCAGCCCAAACAGGCCTACTGCAACCGTGACCAAAATTCATGGTCTGATTACGAGAGACAAACTGCTCTGGGCGCTGCATAGCTTCAAACCATACAAGTCTGCTGGTCCGGACGGTATTATACCTGCCGAGCAACAGAGATCATCAGATATTATTCTACCAGTGTTGGAAAATATTATCAGGAGCTGTGTAGAACTTATCCACATTCCACTGTTATGGAGAGAAGTCAATGTAGTATTCATTCCTAAAGCTGGAAAATGTTCTCATGTAGTCCCAAATGACCTCAGACCTATAAGTCTATCATCATTCCTTCTGAAAACTTTAGAACGACTGATTGATATCCATATTCGAGCTAAAGTTGATCCAAGACTTCTGTCTACGGCTCAACATGCCTACTGTAAAGGAAAGTCGGTAGAAACGGCTTTGCACTCTCTGACTAACCACATCGAACGATCCCTACAATATAAGGAGTACACAATGGTTGCTTTCCTAGACATAGAGGGCGCCTTTAACAACGTCAACACATCCGCAATCACGGCTGCGCTGTCAACTCTGCAGGTAGACGGCTCACTTGGGAGCTGATCAGTCTAATGCTAAAAAGCAGGATAATCAACTCCAAACTGGGTGAGACTTCTGCTAAAAGATATGTCAGTAGAGGTTCGCCGCAAGGCGGCGTCCTCTCTCCCCTTCTCTGGAACTTAGTAGTTAACGAACTACTGATATACCTGGAAGCGGGTGGTAGCAGAGTGATTGCCTATGCGGATGACGTTGCCATAGCCGTCTCAGGAAAACATCTAAATACCATTAAAGAACTCCTCCAAGTAAATCTCAACAGATTAACCCGCTGGGCAGATCGCTGTGGATTGGGAATAAACCCCCATAAAACTGATCTTGTCCTCTTTTCTAGGAAATATAAAATTCCAATCATAGACCCTCCTTCAATAAATGGTACCAGTTTAGTTTTCTCCGATACAGTAAAATATCTGGGTCTCATTTTTGATAGGAAACTAAACTGGAAACCTAACATTCAAGAAAGAGTCAATAAAGCTACAATAGCTTTATTCTCTTGCAAAAAAGCCATTGGGAACAAATGGGGCCTTCAACATCGCATAACCCACTGGCTATACATCTCGGTCATAAGACCGATACTTACTAACGGGGCGGTTGTCTGGTAGACGGCCTTAGAGAATGCAGTCAACCGCGTTAAACTAAGCAGAGTCCAAAGAACAGCATGTCTATGCACAAGCGGAACCTTGCGGTCTACCCCCTCTGCGGCATTAGATATTCTGCTTCACTTGACACCCCTCGACATTTTTAGCAAGCAAGTAGCTGCGACAGCAGCTATTCGCCTTAAAGCGACTAAACAGTGGACAAATAATACATCTGGCCACGCCAATATTCTTAATACATTAGGAATCCTCACAGAGAACATCGATTACACCATACCTGAACTTTGGTTTGACAAAAACTTCCCCTCTAGATCATTCTGGGAGGAGGATGCTTTCATGGAGGACAAGTCAATCCATCTCTACACAGATGGATCTAAAACCGATAGCGGAGTTGGTGTCGGTGTTTTCTCAGATAAGCTAAATCTAAAGCCTCTCTTTCCGCCTTCCAAATCACTGTAGCGTGTTCTAGGCGGAAGTTTTGGCGATTAAAGAAGCTCTGTCCTGGCTGAAGAAAAACGTGATATCTGCAAAGGATATCCGCATATTTTCGGATAGTCAGGCCGCCATCAAGTCCCTGGACTCGGTCTCATATATATTGTTTGTTGCCTTTGTTGTTGAACATTACTAATTCTTATTGCGTTAAATTTTTTTTTCTAAAACAGTTCCGCTAGAAAGCTGTAAAATCAATTCATACACTAATTTCTTCAATTTTTTCCAAAAAATTGAAATTTCGTTCGTGAACTTATTCTACGATATATATTGTACATCATAAAGATGAAGTCTAAGGGGATTTTGGTGTTTTTACTGGCTGGATTTTTCCTAATTGCAAATTGCAGAGGAGATGACCTAACACTTCATGCTACAACTGAGGGTTCTGCTGCAGATGATTCTAATAAATCAATAGCAACTACACTAATAAATCCACTAAGTAACGACACAACGCCAGTTCCAACGACTACAGCTTCATCTAATGACACAACAACAAATCCGAACACCACATCCGAATCAACAACATCGTCCACAAATTCGACTATGACTCCAATTCCACCTACACCGGACACAACAACCCCGAATTCGAATTCCACAACTCCTGCCCCAACAACCCCGAATTCGAATTCCACAACTCCTGCCCCAATAACGAGTACCACAGAGACGCCAAACAGCACAACCACCACAACTGAAGCACCCCCAACACCTGTACCATGTCGCCGATTTGATGGACCCTCTTTTATTGGTGGCATTGTCTTAACCCTAGGCATTCTTGCCATTTGCCTAGTTGCATATAAATTCTACAAGGCTCGAAACGAGCGTAATTATCACACATTGTGAGCAATTAACTCGGCGATATGTAAATAACCAAGAAAAAAAAACACGGAAGCTGTAAGCATTCGCTGACTTGTGAGACTGTTGGGCAAATGTAAATTGATGGGCTCATAAACGTGAAAATATCTAAAACTATTCAATTTCATACGCATTTTATTTTCCTTACTCTTATGTTCTGTTTAATCTTAGGTTATATTCTAAAACCGCCCTTGAATGCCGATCATCTCTCATGGAGATGGCAGAGCAGTTCAACATTCACCTTTGTTGGGTGCCGGGCACAGAGACATTCCAGGGAACTGCAGAGCCGATGAACTCGCCAAAATTGGAACCACTCTACCTATCCTACCGGACAAAGGTAGTATAGGTATACCAGTCGCTACGTGTAAACTAACACTAAAGCTGAATGCCAATAAAAGAACAGACCTTAGGTGGACTGCTGGACAAACATGTCTAGCGACCAAACAGATCTGGCCAAGGCTGGATCTGAGTCGCTCTAAGTATCTGATCCTTTTAGATAGAAAACATCTCAGCGCCATAATAGGTGTCATTACCGGACACTGCCTCATAGGCAAGCATGCAAGAAGGATTGGCGCTTTTACTAACGATTTCTGTAGAAGCTGCATGGACGAGGAAGAGGAGGAGACAATCCCCCACATACTCTGCACATACCCAGCTCTCTCTCAGAGAAGGAAGCTTCATTTGGAGCTTTCTTCTACAACGACCTAAACGATCTAGAAAAAATAGACGTTAACAGTCTCCTACGCTTTATTATAAGCTCAAACTGGTTCCAGTAGTAAGAAGATCATGGATCCACGTGGCATCACAATGGGCCAATAGGCCTAAGTGGGTTGGTATTTCCAACAGCCACTCTTACCTAACCTAACCTAACCTATATCTCTTAAAGGAAAATCGTATATAAGCTGGACCGGACTGAATTTTGTCGTAGAATTAACTTGTGTGTTTAGGTTCCACTGCAGGCTGCGTAGTTGACTGTCCCAGCTTCCAGGATTCCCGGTCGATGTGCGGAGCATTGATAAAATTGACTGGTTAATTCGTTCGGCTTGACCATTAGAACGGGGACTTCGAACTAAGACTTTTATATTCTTAATCTGGTTCAGGCTGGTATAGTCTTCGAATAAAGCCGAGGTGAAGGCGGTACCTCTATCGGTGATAATAACTTGCGGCAAACCAAAATATACGGACATATTGTTCAAGACTTCAATAACAGGTTTAGATTTCGTGGTTCTTAATGCGACAATGATGACATACCTTGTTAGCGAGTCGACGATGACTAAAACGTGGTAGTTCCCCTGGCGACTTTTCGGAAATGGGCCCAGATGATCCATATGAAGGACTTGGAATGGAATAGATGGTATATCGATTCCATTTAGTTCGCCTTCGGGTTGTCCTGATGGTTTTAGATTATAACAGCATTCGACACATGAGTTCAAATAAGACTTGACGAATCTTCTCATACGGGGGAACCAAAAGTTGTTACGAATGCGTTGAATTGTTTTAACTAATGCGGGATGTCCTGAGTCATCATGACAAAGCTTTACTACACGCCATCGAACGCCGGATGGCACCACTAATAGAAATCCATCATGATGTTTACGATAAAGCCGCTGATTCCTGAGAACGTATTCAGCTTTAAATTGTTTTTCTTTTTCAGACACCAGCAGACAATTCAAAATTTTGATAATGTTGGCTAGATTAGGATCTTTAAGTTGCATAGAGTATAACCAGTCATCGTTCGAAATCATGATCTTCATTATTTTCTCGGTAATGTCTTCGACTACATTTGATTCGTTGACAGGTGCCCGACTCATGGCATCGACATGGGACATACGATCCCCAGAACGATGAGATGTATCAAAATCAAATTCCAGGAGCCTTAGAAACCATCGAGCGATTTGAGGTGGTAGTGGTTTGCTCAGTTTCGTTGTTTTAATGGCTTCGCAATCCGTCATTGCTGTAAAGTGTTTTCCTAACAAAAACATCCGGTAACGTTCGAGAGCTTCGACGACGGCGAGTACCTCCAGCTCGTAACTGTGGTATTTGCTTTCCGCTTCTGTGCAAAGTCGGCTGAAATACGAGACAGCTCGGTAACGTCCCTCATTTTCCTGCTGAAGCAACATTGCGGCTGGTCCAACACTGCTAGCGTCTGTGTGAACTTGGTGTTGCTTCATCGGATTGTAGGTAACTAAAACAGGTTCTTCACATAGAACGGTTTTCATTCGTTTAAAGGCGTCTTCACAATCGCAACTCCAGGTGAACTTCAAAGGAGGTGGGAGGAGCGCCAACAATTTTTCTCGCTGAAGGAGAGGAAGGTTTTCGTCGAATTCCTCTAGTACAAGGTAGTTTCATCAGTAAGCAAAGTCGGTCTTCAGCGTAGTTTCTTAGCCACGGTCGGCTTACATAGCAGTAAGTAGAATTAGGGTAGTTGTAGGGCAAAAAATTATAATATTGTAGGAAAATAAATAAAAAAGAACAAAAGATATGAGGTGGCAACTTCTAGTAAGTTGTAAATAATACAATAATATAGTGTAAGTAGGTTAAGTATGTGTTAATTCATGATCACCAAGTGGTGTTATAATTCTCTCAAATACTCCTTACCGCTAGTGGAGCAAGTATGATAATTAAAATACACTATGTATTTGAATTATTGATTCCAATGGATTTATTACAAAAGAACATCAAAGCCTGAAATTGTAATTGATTGCTTACAGAAATTAGACAATAAGCCGGTAAACCTGCATCAGTTCACACGTTAGTTACAATTACAATTTTTTACAATTATCTTTATTGAGACTTTAAAAATCAATACAATTATTTTTTGTACTTATACAGGATTGTAGCCGACTTGTACAGTATATGCCTGGCTAAACAGAGTTTAGAAATACAGCTTCGTGAGCTTTTCTATCAATAGTCACCGGTTAGTTATTGCTTGTGTTAGGATGGCGAAAAAAATGTTGCGAATAACCCTTTTTATTTTAATAACTTTTATTTCACGAAAATATGTACAAACGAATTTTAAATAAACAAACCACGTTTTCTCTCTTCGGCGTTCGTTGTTGGAATGCCGTCAGTGGGATAGCTAACATTTGTGTTCAGCGGAGGTTACTGGTACGTTCACGGGTGTGTGACAGTGGACGCGTTCAGCGGTGTTACAAAGTACGTTCACGGGTCTGTGACAGCTCGGCCAATCCTGACGGGAAATCGTCTCGATTTCTTCTTCACCTTCGCTTAGGCTCTCCTCGTAGGGCTCGTCCACTTCCGGTACAAGAGCACACCACGGCTTAAGTTTGTCGCTGCTAAATACTGAGCTGAAACAGCGTTGACATCTTTGCGCACCATCAACATCTTCAATCACATATCGGTCGAACCTTAGAACCTTTTTGATGACGTACGGCCCTCGGTACTTACTTTCTAACTTATGCGATTCACCAGTGTGAGCAGGGACGTTTTCTACAACGACTAGATCCCCTACGTTGTACTGATGCGGTGTTTTATGTTTGGAGTCAAACCTCAGCTTCCATTTCTCTCGGGCGCGTGATATATTCTCGAGAGCGATACTTCTCCTTTGGGTTAAACCGGTTTGCTTGTCGTTGATGTCGTTCTGTACTGCAAGTAACATGGCATTAGCGGCTATATCTCTTAACTTCTACCGCGAGCATCGAATTTCTCGAGTTGTAGAGGCTGAGTAGGGTCAATGAATCTCGAGAAGAAATTCTCCAGACGAGTCCTGAAACCAAAGGATGCTCCCCCCCCCAACTCCCAAAGCACTTTATCATTCCCCTGGGCTGGATCAAGGTGTTATACGACCCGTGCTGAAGATCAACCTGGCTGAGGGCCCAGTATCTCCAAAAATAGCTCAGTCGCGAACGAAGTATCCGGATACCTGGCGACCTCCGGATTAGCTAGCCTTATCTGTATACAGCGGATCTCTGTACAGATGGACACCCCTTTCTCCGCTACTCGTGGGACCATTAATGGAAAATAACCAAAAAACAAAAACCGAGGCCGGTGCTCCTTCAATACCGGGCGGTGGAACGGTGACTACACCGACTACCGGCAAGGCTCCTACATTGCCGAGAGGAGGCAAAACTGTGGCAGGCCATGGTGCGCCATCCTCTAAAGGCAAACGGAACGAGCCAAAAAATAAGAATTCAGGAAGTGTTAGGACTGTGGCAAGCCATGGTCCCATCACTTCCTCCACCCCTAGCAGCAGCAAGTTTGTGGCAGGCCACAGACTTGTTGCTGCTAGCAAAACTCCTCCCTCCAAGGAGGAATCTGGAGCTCAGCCGCATCGGCAAGCTCCATCTAAGGCACTCTACATAAGACGCCGAAATGCTTCACGCATCATCAAAACCTTCGGATCCATTCCGGAGGTTGAGAGAAGTGTGGAAATAAAGAGCAAGGTTGAGTGGGCTAAAAACATCCTAAAAGACGGATCTCCCACTGCTTCTACTGCTCCCAAAACGTCAAAAGACTCCTCTAAGCGCCAAAGATCGTTGGAGGAAACCGTACCGGTTTCCAAGAGGCCCAAAACACACAGTTCTACAACCCCTGGGCCATCCAACAGCAGATCTCTGAGGTCTTACAATGAAGTCCTAAAGGACGCATTGGTGATCGCAGTGATCGACAGGAGCGATACCGACGGTTCCATTACACCGGAACGGTGGCAAGTGGTCAAGCTGAAGCTCTCGAGCAACTTCTTGGCCATTATACGGGAAAACCTAGGACCACCTCCTATCACAAGCGACGCTGGCTAGCACCAAGGCCATGTCAAGCTCATCGCTTGCTACAACCAGAGATCTCTCGATCTTTTCACCAAGGCCATCGATGGTTTAGGAGAGATTTTGCCAGGTGCAAAACTCGAGGTCGTATCTAAGGAAGACATTACTAGTAGACCTCGAACTTGTACCTGGATTCCAGCCGAACCCTCCTCTCCAGAAAGTATTCTGGAAATCATCCGGCTCAGCAACCCGACTCTTCCGAGTCGTGACTGGAAAGTCGCGAAACTGGAGGAACTAAGGGGTTCTGATAGATGCGCGTTAATTGTGATCAATAAGGAATCAATTAATCCTCTGGCGTAGACGAAAGGCATGATTCGGTTCGGATTCGAGTCCATTCATTTAAGGGTGTACAAAAAGGATGAGCTGGATGCTGATAAGCATCTTAGGACTTAGGACACCCACATACGCTCCGCTCTATACTAGAGACAAAGGTAAGATTAGAACTTGTATATTAGTGAAACGTAACCTTAATGTATTTCTACTTCCCAACCTCAGTGACCCCGACTTAACCGTTGCCAGACTAGAGACTGCCAAAGGCTCTTACTGGCTGGCATCGGCTTACCTTGGCCACGACCAAGTGGGCCCTCTCCCTGGTGATAACCTAGAAAGGGTGGTACTGGAAGCGAGAAGGCAAGAAACTGGCCTCATAATCGGATGCGACGCTAACGCACATCATACGGTATGGGGCAGTACCGACATCAATGATAGAGGTGAGTCACTTTTAGACTATATTTTAAGTACTAACCTCTTAACTTGCAATATTGGCAATGAGCCCACTTTTATAACAAAAAACCGACAAGAAGTGTTAGATATTACTCTTGTCTCCGACAGCATCACCCAAAGGCTAACAAACTGGATGGTATCGTCTGAACACTCCTTTTCAGACCATAGATACATCCAATTCAGTCTGGGCGATGCTCCCCCCCGCCAACCATCTTTCCGGAACTACCGGAAAACTGATTGGACAAAATACAGAGGAATACTGTCGAAAACGATATCCTCTGAACTATCAAGTCCCCCGCGTGACACCAATGAGCTCGACATGAAAGTCAGGGAATTTACTCTGACTCTCAATAAGGCTATGGCCGCTTCCTGCCCTTTTATTCAACCAAGAGGCAAGAAAAAGCCACATTGGTGGACATCGGCACTGGGACTGCTCAGAAACGCCTGCAGAAAGCTTTTCAACGCAGCAAAAAGCACAAGAAAAGTGACCGACTGGGACTCATAAAGAATCCCTCAAATTATACAAAAAAGAACTGAGGAAGGCAAAGCGACAATCCTGGAGGTCATTCTGCGACAAAATTACAGAAACCTCTGAGGCATCGCGGCTAAGAAAAATCCTCTCCACAAATCCTATGATGCCCAGCTGTTTGAAAAAAAACCAATGGCTCTTGGACAACCTCAAGTGATGAATCACTCAACCTGCTTCTGGACACCCACTTTCCAGGTAGCTCCCAACTCGCGGCCAGTAGCAGCCCAAACAGGCCTACTGCAACCGTGACCAAAATTCATGGTCTGATTACGAGAGACAAACTGCTCTGGGCGCTGCATAGCTTCAAACCATACAAGTCTGCTGGTCCGGACGGTATTATACCTGCCGAGCAACAGAGATCATCAGATATTATTCTACCAGTGTTGGAAAATATTATCAGGAGCTGTGTAGAACTTATCCACATTCCACTGTTATGGAGAGAAGTCAATGTAGTATTCATTCCTAAAGCTGGAAAATGTTCTCATGTAGTCCCAAATGACCTCAGACCTATAAGTCTATCATCATTCCTTCTGAAAACTTTAGAACGACTGATTGATATCCATATTCGAGCTAAAGTTGATCCAAGACTTCTGTCTACGGCTCAACATGCCTACTGTAAAGGAAAGTCGGTAGAAACGGCTTTGCACTCTCTGACTAACCACATCGAACGATCCCTACAATATAAGGAGTACACAATGGTTGCTTTCCTAGACATAGAGGGCGCCTTTAACAACGTCAACACATCCGCAATCACGGCTGCGCTGTCAACTCTGCAGGTAGACGGCTCACTTGGGAGCTGATCAGTCTAATGCTAAAAAGCAGGATAATCAACTCCAAACTGGGTGAGACTTCTGCTAAAAGATATGTCAGTAGAGGTTCGCCGCAAGGCGGCGTCCTCTCTCCCCTTCTCTGGAACTTAGTAGTTAACGAACTACTGATATACCTGGAAGCGGGTAGTAGCAGAGTGATTGCCTATGCGGATGACGTTGCCATAGCCGTCTCAGGAAAACATCTAAATACCATTAAAGAACTCCTCCAAGTAAATCTCAACAGATTAACCCGCTGGGCAGATCGCTGTGGATTGGGAATAAACCCCCATAAAACTGATCTTGTCCTCTTTTCTAGGAAATATAAAATTCCAATCATAGACCCTCCTTCAATAAATGGTACCAGTTTAGTTTTCTCCGATACAGTAAAATATCTGGGTCTCATTTTTGATAGGAAACTAAACTGGAAACCTAACATTCAAAAAAGAGTCAATAAAGCTACAATAGCTTTATTCTCTTGCAAAAAAGCCATTGGGAACAAATGGGGCCTTCAACATCGCATAACCCACTGGCTATACATCTCGGTCATAAGACCGATACTTACTTACGGGGCGGTTGTCTGGTAGACGGCCTTAGAGAATGCAGTCAACCGCGTTAAACTAAGCAGAGTCCAAAGAACAGCATGTCTATGCACAAGCGGAACCTTGCGGTCTACCCCCTCTGCGGCATTAGATATTCTGCTTCACTTGACACCCCTCGACATTTTTAGCAAGCAAGTAGCTGCGACTGCAGCTATTCGCCTTAAAGCGACTAAACAGTGGACAAATAATACATCTGGCCACGCCAATATTCTTAATACATTAGGAATCCTCACAGAGAACATCGATTACACCATACCTGAACTTTGGTTTGACAAAAACTTCCCCTCTAGATCATTCTGGGAGGAGGATGCTTTCATGGAGGACAAGTCAATCCATCTCTACACAGATGGATCTAAAACCGATAGCGGAGTTGGTGTCGGTGTTTTCTCAGATAAGCTAAATCTAAAGCCTCTCTTTCCGCCTTCCAAATCACTGTAGCGTGTTCTAGGCGGAAGTTTTGGCGATTAAAGAAGCTCTGTCCTGGCTGAAGAAAAACGTGATATCTGCAAAGGATATCCGCATATTTTCGGATAGTCAGGCCGCCATCAAGTCCCTGGACTCGGTCTCATTATATTCTAAAACCGCCCTTGAATGCCGATCATCTCTCATGGAGATGGCAGAGCAGTTCAACATTCACCTTTGTTGGGTGCCGGGCACAGAGACATTCCAGGGAACTGCAGAGCCGATGAACTCGCCAAAATTGGAACCACTCTACCTATCCTACCGGACAAAGGTAGTATAGGTATACCAGTCGCTACGTGTAAACTAACACTAAAGCTGAATGCCAATAAAAGAACAGACCTTAGGTGGACTGCTGGACAAACATGTCTAGCGACCAAACAGATCTGGCCAAGGCTGGATCTGAGTCGCTCTAAGTATCTGATCCTTTTAGATAGAAAACATCTCAGCGCCATAATAGGTGTCATTACCGGACACTGCCTCATAGGCAAGCATGCAAGAAGGATTGGCGCTTTTACTAACGATTTCTGTAGAAGCTGTATGGACGAGGAAGAGGAGGAAACAATCCCCCACATACTCTGCACATACCCAGCTCTCTCTCAGAGAAGGAAGCTTCATTTGGAGCTTTCTTCTACAACGACCTAAACGATCTAGAAAAAATATACGTTAACAGTCTCCTACGCTTTATTATAAGCTCAAACTGGTTCCAGTAGTAAGAAGATCATGGATCCACGTGGCATCACAATGGGCCAATAGGCCTAAGTGGGTTGGTATTTCCAACAGCCACTCTTACCTAACCTAACCTAACCTATATCTCTTAAAGGAAAATCGTATATAAGCTGGACCGGACTGAATTTTGTCGTAGAATTAACTTGTGTGTTTAGGTTCCACTGCAGGCTGCGTAGTTGACTGTCCCAGCTTCCAGGATTCCCGGTCGATGTGCGGAGCATTGATAAAATTGACTGGTTAATTCGTTCGGCTTGACCATTAGAACGGGGACTTCGAACTAAGACTTTTATATTCTTAATCTGGTTCAGGCTGGTATAGTCTTCGAATAAAGCCGAGGTGAAGGCGGTACCTCTATCGGTGATAATAACTTGCGGCAAACCAAAATATACGGACATATTGTTCAAGACTTCAATAACAGGTTTAGATTTCGTGGTTCTTAATGCGACAATGATGACATACCTTGTTAGCGAGTCGACGATGACTAAAACGTGGTAGTTCCCCTGGCGACTTTTCGGAAATGGGCCCAGATGATCCATATGAAGGACTTGGAATGGAATAGATGGTATATCGATTCCATTTAGTTCGCCTTCGGGTTGTCCTGATGGTTTTAGATTATAACAGCATTCGACACATGAGTTCAAATAAGACTTGACGAATCTTCTCATACGGGGGAACCAAAAGTTGTTACGAATGCGTTGAATTGTTTTAACTAATGCGGGATGTCCTGAGTCATCATGACAAAGCTTTACTACACGCCATCGAACGCCGGATGGCACCACTAATAGAAATCCATCATGATGTTTACGATAAAGCCGCTGATTCCTGAGAACGTATTCAGCTTTAAATTGTTTTTCTTTTTCAGACACCAGCAGACAATTCAAAATTTTGATAATGTTGGCTAGATTAGGATCTTTAAGTTGCATAGAGTATAACCAGTCATCGTTCGAAATCATGATCTTCATTATTTTCTCGGTAATGTCTTCGACTACATTTGATTCGTTGACAGGTGCCCGACTCATGGCATCGACATGGGACATACGATCCCCAGAACGATGAGATGTATCAAAATCAAATTCCAGGAGCCTTAGAAACCATCGAGCGATTTGAGGTGGTAGTGGTTTGCTCAGTTTCGTTGTTTTAATGGCTTCGCAATCCGTCATTGCTGTAAAGTGTTTTCCTAACAAAAACATCCGGTAACGTTCGAGAGCTTCGACGACGGCGAGTACCTCCAGCTCGTAACTGTGGTATTTGCTTTCCGCTTCTGTGCAAAGTCGGCTGAAATACGAGACAGCTCGGTAACGTCCCTCATTTTCCTGCTGAAGCAACATTGCGGCTGGTCCAACACTGCTAGCGTCTGTGTGAACTTGGTGTTGCTTCATCGGATTGTAGGTAACTAAAACAGGTTCTTCACATAGAACGGTTTTCATTCGTTTAAAGGCGTCTTCACAATCGCAACTCCAGGTGAACTTCAAAGGAGGTGGGAGGAGCGCCAACAATTTTTCTCGCTGAAGGAGAGGAAGGTTTTCGTCGAATTCCTCTAGTACAAGGTAGTTTCATCAGTAAGCAAAGTCGGTCTTCAGCGTAGTTTCTTAGCCACGGTCGGCTTACATAGCAGTAAGTAGAATTAGGGTAGTTGTAGGGCAAAAAATTATAATATTGTAGGAAAATAAATAAAAAAGAACAAAAGATATGAGGTGGCAACTTCTAGTAAGTTGTAAATAATACAATAATATAGTGTAAGTAGGTTAAGTATGTGTTAATTCATGATCACCAAGTGGTGTTATAATTCTCTCAAATACTCCTTACCGCTAGTGGAGCAAGTATGATAATTAAAATACACTATGTATTTGAATTATTGATTCCAATGGATTTATTACAAAAGAACATCAAAGCCTGAAATTGTAATTGATTGCTTACAGAAATTAGACAATAAGCCGGTAAACCTGCATCAGTTCACAGGTTAGTTACAATTACAATTTTTTACAATTATCTTTATTGAGACTTTAAAAATCAATACAATTATTTTTTGTACTTATACAGGATTGTAGCCGACTTGTACAGTATATGCCTGGCTAAACAGAGTTTAGAAATACAGCTTCGTGAGCTTTTCTATCAATAGTCACCGGTTAGTTATTGCTTGTGTTAGGATGGCGAAAAAAATGTTGCGAATAACCCTTTTTATTTTAATAACTTTTATTTCACGAAAATATGTACAAACGAATTTTAAATAAACAAACCACGTTTTCTCTCTTCGGCGTTCGTTGTTGGAATGCCGTCAGTGGGATAGCTGACATTTGTGTTCAGCGGAGGTTACTGGTACGTTCACGGGTGTGTGACAGTGGACGCGTTCAGCGGTGTTACAGAGTACGTTCACGGGTCTGTGACAGCTCGGCCAATCCTGACCGGAAATCGTCTCGATTTCTTCTTCACCTTCGCTTAGGCTCTCCTCGTAGGGCTCGTCCACTTCCGGTACAAGAGCACACCACGGCTTAAGTTTGTCGCTGCTAAATACTGAGCTGAAACAGCGTTGACATCTTTGCGCACCATCAACATCTTCAATCACATATCGGTCGAACCTTAGAACCTTTTTGATGACGTACGGCCCTCGGTACTTACTTTCTAACTTATGCGATTCACCAGTGTGAGCAGGGACGTTTTCTACAACGACTAGATCCCCTACGTTGTACTGATGCGGTGTTTTATGTTTGGAGTCAAACCTCAGCTTCCATTTCTCTCGGGCGCGTGATATATTCTCGAGAGCGATACTTCTCCTTTGGGTTAAACCGGTTTGCTTGTCGTTGATGTCGTTCTGTACTGCAAGTAACATGGCATTAGCGGCTATATCTCTTAACTTCTACCGCGAGCATCGAATTTCTCGAGTTGTAGAGGCTGAGTAGGGTCAATGAATCTCGAGAAGAAATTCTCCAGACGAGTCCTGAAACCAAAGGATGCTCCCCCCCCCCAACTCCCAAAGCACTTTATCATTCCCCTGGGCTGGATCAAGGTGTTATACGACCCGTGCTGAAGATCAACCTGGCTGAGGGCCCAGTATCTCCAAAAATAGCTCAGTCGCGAACGAAGTATCCGGATACCTGGCGACCTCCGGATTAGCTAGCCTTATCTGTATACAGCGGATCTCTGTACAGATGGACACCCCTTTCTCCGCTACTCGTGGGACCATTAATGGAAAATAACCAAAAAACAAAAACCGAGGCCGGTGCTCCTTCAATACCGGGCGGTGGAACGGTGACTACACCGACTACCGGCAAGGCTCCTATATTGCCGAGAGGAGGCAAAACTGTGGCAGGCCATGGTGCGCCATCCTCTAAAGGCAAACGGAACGAGCCAAAAAATAAGAATTCAGGAAGTGTTAGGACTGTGGCAAGCCATGGTCCCATCACTTCCTCCACCCCTAGCAGCAGCAAGTTTGTGGCAGGCCACAGACTTGTTGCTGCTAGCAAAACTCCTCCCTCCAAGGAGGAATCTGGAGCTCAGCCGCATCGGCAAGCTCCATCTAAGGCGCTCTACATAAGACGCCGAAATGCTTCACGCATCATCAAAACCTTCGGATCCATTCCGGAGGTTGAGAGAAGTGCGGAAATAAAGAGCAAGGTTGAGTGGGCTAAAAACATCCTAAAAGACGGATCTCCCACTGCTTCTACTGCTCCCAAAACGTCAAAAGACTCCTCTAAGCGCCAAAGATCGTTGGAGGAAACCGTACCGGTTTCCAAGAGGCCCAAAACACACAGTTCTACAACCCCTGGGCCATCCAACAGCAGATCTCTGAGGTCTTACAATGAAGTCCTAAAGGACGCATTGGTGATCGCAGTGATCGACAGGAGCGATACCGACGGTTCCATTACACCGGAACGGTGGCAAGTGGTCAAGCTGAAGCTCTCGAGCAACTTCTTGGCCATTATACGGGAAAACCTAGGACCACCCCCTATCACAAGCGACGCTGGCTAGCACCAAGGCCATGTCAAGCTCATCGCTTGCTACAACCAGAGATCTCTCGATCTTTTCACCAAGGCCATCGATGGTTTAGGAGAGATTTTGCCAGGTGCAAAACTCGAGGTCGTATCTAAGGAAGACATTACTAGTAGACCTCGAACTTGTACCTGGATTCCAGCCGAACCCTCCTCTCCAGAAAGTATTCTGGAAATCATCCGGCTCAGCAACCCGACTCTTCCGAGTCGTGACTGGAAAGTCGCGAAACTGGAGGAACTAAGGGGTTCTGATAGATGCGCGTTAATTGTGATCAATAAGGAATCAATTAATCCACTGGCGCAGACGAAAGGCATGATTCGGTTCGGATTCGAGTCCATTCATTTAAGGGTGTACAAAAAGGATGAGCTGGATGCTGATAAGCATCTTAGGACTTAGGACACCCACATACGCTCCGCTCTATACTAGAGACAAAGGTAAGATTAGAACTTGTATATTAGTGAAACGTAGCCTTAATGTATTTCTACTTCCCAACCTCAGTGACCCCGACTTAACCGTTGCCAGACTAGAGACTGCCAAAGGCTCTTACTGGCTGGCATCGGCTTACCTTGGCCACGACCAAGTGGGCCCTCTCCCTGGTGATAACCTAGAAAGGGTGGTACTGGAAGCGGGAAGGCAAGAAACTGGCCTCATAATCGGATGCGACGCTAACGCACATCATACGGTATGGGGCAGTACCGACATCAATGATAGAGGTGAGTCACTTTTAGACTATATTTTAAGTACTAACCTCTTAACTTGCAATATTGGCAATGAGCCCACTTTTATAACAAAAAACCGACAAGAAGTGTTAGATATTACTCTTGTCTCCGACAGCATCACCCAAAGGCTAACAAACTGGATGGTATCGTCTGAACACTCCTTTTCAGACCATAGATACATCCAATTCAGTCTGGGCGATGCTCCCCCCCGCCAACCATCTTTCCGGAACTACCGGAAAACTGATTGGACAAAATACAGAGGAATACTGTCGAAAACGATATCCTCTGAACTATCAAGTCCCCCGCGTGACACCAATGAGCTCGACATGAAAGTCAGGGAATTTACTCTGACTCTCAATAAGGCTATGGCCGCTTCCTGCCCTTTTATTCAACCAAGAGGCAAGAAAAAGCCACATTGGTGGACATCGGCACTGGGACTGCTCAGAAACGCCTGCAGAAAGCTTTTCAACGCAGCAAAAAGCACAAGAAAAGTGACCGACTGGGACTCATAAAGAATCCCTCAAATTATACAAAAAAGAACTGAGGAAGGCAAAGCGACAATCCTGGAGGTCATTCTGCGACAAAATTACAGAAACCTCTGAGGCATCGCGGCTAAGAAAAATCCTCTCCACAAATCCTATGATGCCCAGCTGTTTGAAAAAAAACCAATGGCTCTTGGACAACCTCAAGTGATGAATCACTCAACCTGCTTCTGGACACCCACTTTCCAGGTAGCTCCCAACTCGCGGCCAGTAGCAGCCCAAACAGGCCTACTGCAACCGTGACCAAAATTCATGGTCTGATTACGAGAGACAAACTGCTCTGGGCGCTGCATAGCTTCAAACCATACAAGTCTGCTGGTCCGGACGGTATTATACCTGCCGAGCAACAGAGATCATCAGATATTATTCTACCAGTGTTGGAAAATATTATCAGGAGCTGTGTAGAACTTATCCACATTCCACTGTTATGGAGAGAAGTCAATGTAGTATTCATTCCTAAAGCTGGAAAATGTTCTCATGTAGTCCCAAATGACCTCAGACCTATAAGTCTATCATCATTCCTTCTGAAAACTTTAGAACGACTGATTGATATCCATATTCGAGCTAAAGTTGATCCAAGACTTCTGTCTACGGCTCAACATGCCTACTGTAAAGGAAAGTCGGTAGAAACGGCTTTGCACTCTCTGACTAACCACATCGAACGATCCCTACACTATAAGGAGTACACAATGGTTGCTTTCCTAGACATAGAGGGCGCCTTTAACAACGTCAACACATCCGCAATCACGGCTGCGCTGTCAACTCTGCAGGTAGACGGCTCACTTGGGAGCTGATCAGTCTAATGCTAAAAAGCAGGATAATCAACTCCAAACTGGGTGAGACTTCTGCTAAAAGATATGTCAGTAGAGGTTCGCCGCAAGGCGGCGTCCTCTCTCCCCTTCTCTGGAACTTAGTAGTTAACGAACTACTGATATACCTGGAAGCGGGTGGTAGCAGAGTGATTGCCTATGCGGATGACGTTGCCATAGCCGTCTCAGGAAAACATCTAAATACCATTAAAGAACTCCTCCAAGTAAATCTCAACAGATTAACCCGCTGGGCAGATCGCTGTGGATTGGGAATAAACCCCCATAAAACTGATCTTGTCCTCTTTTCTAGGAAATATAAAATTCCAATCATAGACCCTCCTTCAATAAATGGTACCAGTTTAGTTTTCTCCGATACAGTAAAATATCTGGGTCTCATTTTTGATAGGAAACTAAACTGGAAACCTAACATTCAAGAAAGAGTCAATAAAGCTACAATAGCTTTATTCTCTTGCAAAAAAGCCATTGGGAACAAATGGGGCCTTCAACATCGCATAACCCACTGGCTATACATCTCGGTCATAAGACCGATACTTACTAACGGGGCGGTTGTCTGGTAGACGGCCTTAGAGAATGCAGTCAACCGCGTTAAACTAAGCAGAGTCCAAAGAACAGCATGTCTATGCACAAGCGGAACCTTGCGGTCTACCCCCTCTGCGGCATTAGATATTCTGCTTCACTTGACACCCCTCGACATTTTTAGCAAGCAAGTAGCTGCGACAGCAGCTATTCGCCTTAAAGCGACTAAACAGTGGACAAATAATACATCTGGCCACGCCAATATTCTTAATACATTAGGAATCCTCACAGAGAACATCGATTACACCATACCTGAACTTTGGTTTGACAAAAACTTCCCCTCTAGATCATTCTGGGAGGAGGATGCTTTCATGGAGGACAAGTCAATCCATCTCTACACAGATGGATCTAAAACCGATAGCGGAGTTGGTGTCGGTGTTTTCTCAGATAAGCTAAATCTAAAGCCTCTCTTTCCGCCTTCCAAATCACTGTAGCGTGTTCTAGGCGGAAGTTTTGGCGATTAAAGAAGCTCTGTCCTGGCTGAAGAAAAACGTGATATCTGCAAAGGATATCCGCATATTTTCGGATAGTCAGGCCGCCATCAAGTCCCTGGACTCGGTCTCATATATATTGTTTGTTGCCTTTGTTGTTGAACATTACTAATTCTTATTGCGTTAAATTTTTTTTTCTAAAACAGTTCCGCTAGAAAGCTGTAAAATCAATTCATACACTAATTTCTTCAATTTTTTCCAAAAAATTGAAATTTCGTTCGTGAACTTATTCTACGATATATATTGTACATCATAAAGATGAAGTCTAAGGGGATTTTGGTGTTTTTACTGGCTGGATTTTTCCTAATTGCAAATTGCAGAGGAGATGACCTAACACTTCATGCTACAACTGAGGGTTCTGCTGCAGATGATTCTAATAAATCAATAGCAACTACACTAATAAATCCACTAAGTAACGACACAACGCCAGTTCCAACGACTACAGCTTCATCTAATGACACAACAACAAATCCGAACACCACATCCGAATCAACAACATCGTCCACAAATTCGACTATGACTCCAATTCCACCTACACCGGACACAACAACCCCGAATTCGAATTCCACAACTCCTGCCCCAACAACCCCGAATTCGAATTCCACAACTCCTGCCCCAATAACGAGTACCACAGAGACGCCAAACAGCACAACCACCACAACTGAAGCACCCCCAACACCTGTACCATGTCGCCGATTTGATGGACCCTCTTTTATTGGTGGCATTGTCTTAACCCTAGGCATTCTTGCCATTTGCCTAGTTGCATATAAATTCTACAAGGCTCGAAACGAGCGTAATTATCACACATTGTGAGCAATTAACTCGGCGATATGTAAATAACCAAGAAAAAAAAACACGGAAGCTGTAAGCATTCGCTGACTTGTGAGACTGTTGGGCAAATGTAAATTGATGGGCTCATAAACGTGAAAATATCTAAAACTATTCAATTTCATACGCATTTTATTTTCCTTACTCTTATGTTCTGTTTAATCTTAGGTTATATTCTAAAACCGCCCTTGAATGCCGATCATCTCTCATGGAGATGGCAGAGCAGTTCAACATTCACCTTTGTTGGGTGCCGGGCACAGAGACATTCCAGGGAACTGCAGAGCCGATGAACTCGCCAAAATTGGAACCACTCTACCTATCCTACCGGACAAAGGTAGTATAGGTATACCAGTCGCTACGTGTAAACTAACACTAAAGCTGAATGCCAATAAAAGAACAGACCTTAGGTGGACTGCTGGACAAACATGTCTAGCGACCAAACAGATCTGGCCAAGGCTGGATCTGAGTCGCTCTAAGTATCTGATCCTTTTAGATAGAAAACATCTCAGCGCCATAATAGGTGTCATTACCGGACACTGCCTCATAGGCAAGCATGCAAGAAGGATTGGCGCTTTTACTAACGATTTCTGTAGAAGCTGCATGGACGAGGAAGAGGAGGAGACAATCCCCCACATACTCTGCACATACCCAGCTCTCTCTCAGAGAAGGAAGCTTCATTTGGAGCTTTCTTCTACAACGACCTAAACGATCTAGAAAAAATAGACGTTAACAGTCTCCTACGCTTTATTATAAGCTCAAACTGGTTCCAGTAGTAAGAAGATCATGGATCCACGTGGCATCACAATGGGCCAATAGGCCTAAGTGGGTTGGTATTTCCAACAGCCACTCTTACCTAACCTAACCTAACCTATATCTCTTAAAGGAAAATCGTATATAAGCTGGACCGGACTGAATTTTGTCGTAGAATTAACTTGTGTGTTTAGGTTCCACTGCAGGCTGCGTAGTTGACTGTCCCAGCTTCCAGGATTCCCGGTCGATGTGCGGAGCATTGATAAAATTGACTGGTTAATTCGTTCGGCTTGACCATTAGAACGGGGACTTCGAACTAAGACTTTTATATTCTTAATCTGGTTCAGGCTGGTATAGTCTTCGAATAAAGCCGAGGTGAAGGCGGTACCTCTATCGGTGATAATAACTTGCGGCAAACCAAAATATACGGACATATTGTTCAAGACTTCAATAACAGGTTTAGATTTCGTGGTTCTTAATGCGACAATGATGACATACCTTGTTAGCGAGTCGACGATGACTAAAACGTGGTAGTTCCCCTGGCGACTTTTCGGAAATGGGCCCAGATGATCCATATGAAGGACTTGGAATGGAATAGATGGTATATCGATTCCATTTAGTTCGCCTTCGGGTTGTCCTGATGGTTTTAGATTATAACAGCATTCGACACATGAGTTCAAATAAGACTTGACGAATCTTCTCATACGGGGGACCCAAAAGTTGTTACGAATGCGTTGAATTGTTTTAACTAATGCGGGATGTCCTGAGTCATCATGACAAAGCTTTACTACACGCCATCGAACGCCGGATGGCACCACTAATAGAAATCCATCATGATGTTTACGATAAAGCCGCTGATTCCTGAGAACGTATTCAGCTTTAAATTGTTTTTCTTTTTCAGACACCAGCAGACAATTCAAAATTTTGATAATGTTGGCTAGATTAGGATCTTTAAGTTGCATAGAGTATAACCAGTCATCGTTCGAAATCATGATCTTCATTATTTTCTCGGTAATGTCTTCGACTACATTTGATTCGTTGACAGGTGCCCGACTCATGGCATCGACATGGGACATACGATCCCCAGAACGATGAGATGTATCAAAATCAAATTCCAGGAGCCTTAGAAACCATCGAGCGATTTGAGGTGGTAGTGGTTTGCTCAGTTTCGTTGTTTTAATGGCTTCGCAATCCGTCATTGCTGTAAAGTGTTTTCCTAACAAAAACATCCGGTAACGTTCGAGAGCTTCGACGACGGCGAGTACCTCCAGCTCGTAACTGTGGTATTTGCTTTCCGCTTCTGTGCAAAGTCGGCTGAAATACGAGACAGCTCGGTAACGTCCCTCATTTTCCTGCTGAAGCAACATTGCGGCTGGTCCAACACTGCTAGCGTCTGTGTGAACTTGGTGTTGCTTCATCGGATTGTAGGTAACTAAAACAGGTTCTTCACATAGAACGGTTTTCATTCGTTTAAAGGCGTCTTCACAATCGCAACTCCAGGTGAACTTCAAAGGAGGTGGGAGGAGCGCCAACAATTTTTCTCGCTGAAGGAGAGGAAGGTTTTCGTCGAATTCCTCTAGTACAAGGTAGTTTCATCAGTAAGCAAAGTCGGTCTTCAGCGTAGTTTCTTAGCCACGGTCGGCTTACATAGCAGTAAGTAGAATTAGGGTAGTTGTAGGGCAAAAAATTATAATATTGTAGGAAAATAAATAAAAAAGAACAAAAGATATGAGGTGGCAACTTCTAGTAAGTTGTAAATAATACAATAATATAGTGTAAGTAGGTTAAGTATGTGTTAATTCATGATCACCAAGTGGTGTTATAATTCTCTCAAATACTCCTTACCGCTAGTGGAGCAAGTATGATAATTAAAATACACTATGTATTTGAATTATTGATTCCAATGGATTTATTACAAAAGCACATCAAAGCCTGAAATTGTAATTGATTGCTTACAGAAATTAGACAATAAGCCGGTAAACCTGCATCAGTTCACACGCTAGTTACAATTACAATTTTTTACAATTATCTTTATTGAGACTTTAAAAATCAATACAATTATTTTTTGTACTTATACAGGATGCTCCCCCCCCCAACTCCCAAAGCACTTTATCATTCCCCTGGGCTGGATCAAGGTGTTATACGACCCGTGCTGAAGATCAACCTGGCTGAGGGCCCAGTATCTCCAAAAATAGCTCAGTCGCGAACGAAGTATCCGGATACCTGGCGACCTCCGGATTAGCTAGCCTTATCTGTATACAGCGGATCTCTGTACAGATGGACACCCCTTTCTCCGCTACTCGTGGGACCATTAATGGAAAATAACCAAAAAACAAAAACCGAGGCCGGTGCTCCTTCAATACCGGGCGGTGGAACGGTGACTACACCGACTACCGGCAAGGCTCCTACATTGCCGAGAGGAGGCAAAACTGTGGCAGGCCATGGTGCGCCATCCTCTAAAGGCAAACGGAACGAGCCAAAAAATAAGAATTCAGGAAGTGTTAGGACTGTGGCAAGCCATGGTCCCATCACTTCCTCCACCCCTAGCAGCAGCAAGTTTGTGGCAGGCCACAGGCATCGGCTTACCTTGGCCACGACCAAGTGGGCCCTCTCCCTGATGATAACCTAGAAAGGGTGGTACTGGAAGCGGGAAGGCAAGAAACTGGCCTCATAATCGGATGCGACGCTAACGCACATCATACGGTATGGGGCAGTACCGACATCAATGATAGAGGTGAGTCACTTTTAGACTATATTTCAAGTACTAACCTCTTAACTTGCAATATTGGCAATGAGCCCACTTTTATAACAAAAAACCGACAAGAAGTGTTAGATATTACTCTTGTCTCCGACAGCATCACCCAAAGGCTAACAAACTGGATGGTATCGTCTGAACACTCCTTTTCAGACCATAGATACATCCAATTCAGTCTGGGCGATGCTCCCCCCCGCCAACCATCTTTCCGGCACTACCGGAAAACTGATTGGACAAAATACAGAGGAATACTGTCGAAAACGATATCCTCTGAACTATCAAGTCCCCCGCGTGACACCAATGAGTTCGACATGAAAGTCAGGGAATTTACTCTGACTCTCAATAAGGCTATGGCCGCTTCCTGCCCTTTTATTCAACCAAGAGGCAAGAAAAAGCCACATTGGTGGACATCGGCACTGGGACTGCTCAGAAACGCCTGCAGAAAGCTTTTCAACGCAGCAAAAAGCACAAGAAAAGTGACCGACTGGTACTCATAAAGAATCCCTCAAATTATACAAAAAAGAACTGAGGAAGGCAAAGCGACAATCCTGGAGGTCATTCTGCGACAAAATTACAGAAACCTCTGAGGCATCGCGGCTAAGAAAAATCTTCTCCACAAATCCTATGATGCCCAGCTGTTTGAAAAAAAACCAATGGCTCTTGGACAACCTCAAGTGATGAATCACTCAACCTGCTTCTGGACACCCACTTTCCAGGTAGCTCCCAACTCGCGGCCAGTAGCAGCCCAAACAGGCCTACTGCAACCGTGACCAAAATTCATGGTCTGATTACGAGAGACAAACTGCTCTGGGCGCTGCATAGCTTCAAACCATACAAGTCTGCTGGTCCGGACGGTATTATACCTGCCGGGCAACAGAAATCATCAGATATTATTCTACCAGTGTTGGAAAATATTATCAGGAGCTGTGTAGAACTTATCCACATTCCACTGTTATGGAGAGAAGTCAATGTAGTATTCATTCCTAAAGCTGGAAAATGTTCTCATGTAGTCCCAAATGACCTCAGACCTATAAGTCTATCATCATTCCTTCTGAAAACTTTAGAACGACTGATTGATATCCATATTCGAGCTAAAGTTGATCCAAGACTTCTGTCTACGGCTCAACATGCCTACTGTAAAGGAAAGTCGGTAGAAACGGCTTTGCACTCTCTGACTAACCACATCGAACGATCCCTACAATATAAGGAGTACACAATGGTTGCTTTCCTAGACATAGAGGGCGCCTTTAACAACGTCAACACATCCGCAATCACGGCTGCGTTGTCAACTCTGCAGGTAGACGGCTCACTTGGGAGCTGAACAGTCTAATGCTAAAAAGCAGGATAATCAACTCCAAACTGGGTGAGACTTCTGCTAAAAGATATGTCAGTAGAGGTTCGCCGCAAAGCGGCGTCCTCTCTCCCCTTCTCTGGAACTTAGTAGTTAACGAACTACTGATATACCTGGAAGCGGGTGGTAGCAGAGTGATTGCCTATGCGGATGACGTTGCCATAGCCGTCTCAGGAAAACATCTAAATACCATTAAAGAACTCCTCCAAGTAAATCTCAACAGATTAACCCGCTGGGCAGATCGCTGTGGATTGGGAATAAACCCCCATAAAACTGATCTTGTCCTCTTTTCTAGGAAATATAAAATTCCAATCATAGACCCTCCTTCAATAAATGGTACCAGTTTAGTTTTCTCCGATACAGCAAAATATCTGGGTCTCATTTTTGATAGGAAACTAAACTGGAAACCTAACATTCAAGAAAGAGTCAATAAAGCTACAATAGCTTTATTCTCTTGCAAAAAAGCCATTGGGAACAAATGGGGCCTTCAACATCGCATAACCCACTGGCTATACATCTCGGTCATAAGACCGATACTTACTAACGGGGCGGTTGTCTGGTAGACGGCCTTAGAGAATGCAGTCAACCGCGTTAAACTAAGCAGAGTCCAAAGAACAGCATGTCTATGCACAAGCGGAACCTTGCGGTCTACCCCCTCTGCGGCATTAGATATTCTGCTTCACTTGACACCCCTCGACATTTTTAGCAAGCAAGTAGCTGCGACAGCAGCTATTCGCCTTAAAGCGACTAAACAGTGGACAAATAATACATCTGGCCACGCCAATATTCTTAATACATTAGGAATCCTCACAGAGAACATCGATTACACCATACCTGAACTTTGGTTTGACAAAAACTTCCCCTCTAGATCATTCTGGGAGGAGGATGCTTTCATGGAGGACAAGTCAATCCATCTCTACACAGATGGATCTAAAACCGATAGCGGAGTTGGTGTCGGTGTTTTCTCAGATAAGCTAAATTTAAAGCCTCTCTTTCCGCCTTCCAAATCACTGTAGCGTGTTCTAGGCGGAAGTTTTGGCGATTAAAGAAGCTCTGCCCTGGCTGAAGAAAAACGTGATATCTGCAAAGGATATCCGCATATTTTCGGATAGTCAGGCCGCCATCAAGTCCCTGGACTCGGTCTCATTATATTCTAAAACCGCCCTTGAATGCCGATCATCTCTCATGGAGATGGCAGAGCAGTTCAACATTCACCTTTGTTGGGTGCCGGGCACAGAGACATTCCAGGGAACTGCAGAGCCGATGAACTCGCCAAAATTGGAACCACTCTACCTATCCTACCGGACAAAGGTAGTATAGGTATACCAGTCGCTACGTGTAAACTAACACTAAAGCTGAATGCCAATAAAAGAACAGACCTTAGGTGGACTGCTGGACAAACATGTCTAGCGACCAAACAGATCTGGCCAAGGCTGGATCTGAGTCGCTCTAAGTATCTGATCCTTTTAGATAGAAAACATCTCAGCGCCATAATAGGTGTCATTACCGGACACTGCCTCATAGGCAAGCATGCAAGAAGGATTGGCGCTTTTACTAACGATTTCTGTAGAAGCTGCATGGACGAGGAAGAGGAGGAGACAATCCCCCACATACTCTGCACATACCCAGCTCTCTCTCAGAGAAGGAAGCTTCATTTGGAGCTTTCTTCTACAACGACCTAAACGATCTAGAAAAAATAGACGTTAACAGTCTCCTACGCTTTATTATAAGCTCAAACTGGTTCCAGTAGTAAGAAGATCATGGATCCACGTGGCATCACAATGGGCCAATAGGCCTAAGTGGGTTGGTATTTCCAACAGCCACTCTTACCTAACCTAACCTAACCTATATCTCTTAAAGGAAAATCGTATATAAGCTGGACCGGACTGAATTTTGTCGTAGAATTAACTTGTGTGTTTAGGTTCCACTGCAGGCTGCGTAGTTGACTCTCCCAGCTTCCAGGATTCCCGGTCGATGTGCGGAGCATTGATAAAATTGACTGGTTAATTCGTTCGGCTTGACCATTAGAACGGGGACTTCGAACTAAGACTTTTATATTCTTAATCTGGTTCAGGCTGGTATAGTCTTCGAATAAAGCCGAGGTGAAGGCGGTACCTCTATCGGTGATAATAACTTGCGGCAAACCAAAATATACGGACATATTGTTCAAGACTTCAATAACAGGTTTAGATTTCGTGGTTCTTAATGCGACAATGATGACATACCTTGTTAGCGAGTCGACGATGACTAAAACGTGGTAGTTCCCCTGGCGACTTTTCGGAAATGGGCCCAGATGATCCATATTAAGGACTTGGAATGGAATAGATGGTATATCGATTCCATTTAGTTCGCCTTCGGGTTGTCCTGATGGTTTTAGATTATAACAGCATTCGACACATGAGTTCAAATAAGACTTGACGAATCTTCTCATACGGGGGAACCAAAAGTTGTTACGAATGCGTTGAATTGTTTTAACTAATGCGGGATGTCCTGAGTCATCATGACAAAGCTTTACTACACGCCATCGAACGCCGGATGGCACCACTAATAGAAATCCATCATGATGTTTACGATAAAGCCGCTGATTCCTGAGAACGTATTCAGCTTTAAATTGTTTTTCTTTTTCAGACACCAGCAGACAATTCAAAATTTTGATAATGTTGGCTAGATTAGGATCTTTAAGTTGCATAGAGTATAACCAGTCATCGTTCGAAATCATGATCTTCATTATTTTCTCGGTAATGTCTTCGACTACATTTGATTCGTTGACAGGTGCCCGACTCATGGCATCGACATGGGACATACGATCCCCAGAACGATGAGATGTATCAAAATCAAATTCCAGGAGCCTTAGAAACCATCGAGCGATTTGAGGTGGTAGTGGTTTGCTCAGTTTCGTTGTTTTAATGGCTTCGCAATCCGTCATTGCTGTAAAGTGTTTTCCTAACAAAAACATCCGGTAACGTTCGAGAGCTTCGACGACGGCGAGTACCTCCAGCTCGTAACTGTGGTATTTGCTTTCCGCTTCTTCAAAGTCGGCTGAAATACGAGACAGCTCGGTAAAGTCCCTCATTTTCCTGCTGAAGCAACATTGCGGCTAGTCCAACAATGCTAGCAATGATTTAACGGCCGTGCTATATTTGCGTAATTAGGGACGAATTTCCGGAAAAATCCACTAAGACCGAGAAATCTACTGACTTCTGTGACGTTGGTCGATGTAGGATAGTCTCGTATAGCAATCGTTTTCTCAATACCTGGCCGTAATCCGGTTTCATCTATTCGATGACCAAGAAAATTAACTCCCTTTGCGAGAAATACACATTTTGAAAGCCGAAGAGTGAGTCCCACTTCCAATGCTAGTAAACCTTCCTCTATGGTTGCACTAGCCAAAATAATTTCGTCAACATAGATAATAGCTCGGCTATTCATTGATTCTATCAAATCCGTCATCATGCTTTGAAATACTTGCGGTGCGTTACGCAGACCAAAGGGCATTCGGTTAAACTCATAGTGACCTTGAAGTGTAACGAAACCGGTATACTGCTTCGACGATTCCTCGATTTCAATTTGGTAAAACCCGGACATAAGGTCGAGGGTCGTAAAATACTTTTTGTCCGAAAGCATTGCATATATATCTTCGACTGTTGTTATTACCCAAGGGATTTTCTCGGTAATGGCGTTCAATTCACGGAAGTCGACACACATACGATCTTCGCCGTTTTGCTTCTTGACGAGGACGATCGGCGAGGAATACGGCGACTTTGATGGTTCCTTAATGATGTCGTCTACAGTTTGGCGTTTTGGAAAGGGAATTCTATATGGTTTCTTCGTAATCGGTTTATTAGTCGTGGCGTTTATTTTCATTTTTGTTAGGTTTAATTTTCCCAATTCGTGCAGTTGCTCTGCAAAACAATCTGGGTAACGGTGTAGAAGTTGCTTCAATGATTCATGGTCGGCTGACCCTAGGTTGGGATCGATTTTTACTTCGTTGGACTTCAAGGATTCTACGTGACAACTACCGTTCTCGTAGACTAGGCGTTGGTTGTCTCGGCATAGCACGTCTGAACCTAAGAGCACATCGTGTTGTAGCATGGCGTCGGGAATCACAAACAGCTTTGAATGAATTTGGTCTTCGTCGATTACTATAAGAGCGTCTATCATACGGTTACATATAACTTGTCCTCCAGCAAATCCGGTCAACGTGTGTCCTTGGCATCTTCGAATTACAGCAACATCGTCAGCTACTGATTCTCTTATCAGCGATCGGGTACTGCTTGGATCAATGTAGGCATTCAATGTCTTATTCTGAATTTCAATTGTTTTGACGACTGGTTTCGATAGGTTCGTGCTGCATCGTTCTGACTTTTCCTCGCTTGAAATTTGCATAACTGTACTGCTGGGTGGCTTTTCAGGACATCTTTCCGATGGGTGGCTGGTCTTCCTACAATATTGGCATCGATCTCTTCGTTGTGGCTTTCGGCAATTGACAGATATATGACCCGGTTCGTAGCAATCATAACAAACAGCAGTTTTACGTTCCACTACACGTTGAGTTAGCGATGACGTCGGTTTTGAGATTACTGCAGGTTCGGGTAGGTGCAATTGCGAATGGTCGTTTTTAATAATCTTGTTCCTGGAATCGGTGGTTTGGACAAATTGTTGAACGGGTTGGCGGTTGTCTAGATACCTTTCGATGGCGAGTCGTAGTTCTTTTGTTGTGTCGAATTTGTAACATGCGAGTGTGTTTTGTAAGTCGCCATGTTTAAGCCCATGGCGGATGTATTTAACAACCGCAGGTTCACTCAGTCGATACCGTTGACCTAACGCACAAACTCTATAGTACTAGTCTAAAATTAGTTCATTGTTATTACGTATACATGCAGCTAATCTAATACGAGTATGAATATCGGCTTCGTTTTCTCGAACGCCAAAATTGTTGATTAAATTTTCGGAAAATTCTTGCCATTTATTTATAACAGACGCAGATGCGTCTAACCAAAATTTCGCAGAACCTCTTAATTTAGAATAAACTGCCATCATAAGAGCATCCTCGTTCCATCTGTACGCGTTGATGGGACTATTGATGCGAATAACAAATTATTCCACGCCTATTGAAGATTCTGATGTTGAATCGTACTCCGGTAAAATCACAGCAATATCCTTTATGGAGGGTGTGTTCATGATGACCCGGAACGTTGGGTTCTCGTATGGCGAACACGATGATATTGACTGCGGCGTTGATAAGCAACGGTAGTTCTCGGAGGTGTCGTATGTCTGTGATACCGAAGGTTGGTTTCGGTTGACTGAGCTTCTGTTCAATTGCGGGACTTCATTCCGTAGGGAACCGGTATTTATATTGGCATTGGTAGAGCATTTACGTTAGCATGCAAAAAATGTAAAGGATTTTGACTCACCGCTTGTGTAGTTGTTGAAGTGTGATGGTTTTGCTGTACCTGTTTGACGATCTCGGATAATTCAGCGACAGTATTCGATAGTAAATTGATTTGAGAAATAACGTTGCATAGCGTCTAGTGTTGATTGTCGGAGGATTCTTCGGAATCCGGAATTTCTATTTCGTCCTCGTTTTCTTCCAAAGCGATTCGTAGTCTTCCCAATAGCTGTGCTTTTGTCCCTTTTACATCTAAACCTCTCTGCTGCAAAGCGAGTTTGAGCTGTTGGGTATTCAAAGCGTCGATTTTATGCGCGGCCATCTTGAATTCCTTTGTCTTAATTTCAGCACAAAATGAATTAATTTCTACGGGCTTTTATACCACGAATTCAGGTAAATGGAACAGAGGAATTTGGAAGAATCCCACTTCTGAATTGTTAGGATGGCGAAAAAAATGTTGCGAATAACCCTTTTTATTTTAATAACTTTTATTTCACGAAAATATGTACATACGAATTTTAAATAAACAAACCACGTTTTCTCTCTTCGGCGTTCGTAGTTGGAATGCCGTCAGTGGGACAGCTAACATTTGCTTTCAGCGGAGGTTACTGGTACGTTCACGGGTGCGTGACAGTGGACGCGTTCAGTGGTGTTACAGAGTACGGTCACGGGTCTGTGACACTTGGTTCGCAAAAAGCGTGTTTGACCTACCTATCGATCATTTATTTTCGCTAAACGGCGAATGCACTCACCCAACCTATTGTTTGCAATATTTTTTATCCTTGCTTTAGCACTATATAAATATTTATTATGCCTACCTTAACACTACTTGTAGGAACAACAGTAGGTTAAAACCATTAAACCCAATTTTACTCATAATTTAATCTCTCCATTAAATTTTGGATGCGACGCATGGAGTATTTCACTCGACTGAGCCCAAAAATCTTTTTTCTCTCTCTGTCCCATTTTGCTAAAAACTTAACCCGTGCTCAAGCACTTTAAATGTAGTCAAAGCCACTTGAGTGTTAAGTTAAAAAAAACAGAAGAGACCGCCCTGATGCAAACTATGTCCACTCAGAGCATTGGCCACCCGCACACACATCCATTCATTTCGTCCAATCGGTTCTATCGTGCCTCGTGTCTATGCAAGCTCCGCTTCTTAGCTGGTGCGCGTGACCATGTCCGCTTTCACTACCCAGATCCTCGGGAGAATTTCTTAGATCTGGGAATTTACTTTGGCTTAAGTGAACAATTTCACTGAATTATCTCGGGCTCAAACAACTTCATGGATCAAGATGAAGTAAGTGACAAAGGCTATTCATTTTGAATTTGTGCTTAAAAGGCGAACTGAGTCAGGACCTAGGGGTCTCAAGTTAAAACTTTTGAACAAATTGTTGGCTCATCACAAAAATGAGGGAAAAAGGAACCTTTTCTCCAGCTTAGTTACAATATCTTATGAACCCGGAGGACTTCCATATTTTTTTTTGTGTTTTGTTCGCTTCTGTGCTTTTGCTTGTGTGTAGTTTTTGGCTCTGTTGCAGAATTTTAAAGGCCGTCCGCCTGGTACTGGACAACTGTTATATAATTTAGGTGTTCCATCTACGCAGAGGGTTCCAGACCGTCCATCTGGCCATAGGCGTATAATTCAAATCGCATGACCGCCCGTCATATGTTCAGAATGTTCTAGGCATCAGTTTGGCTCTGTCTTTTCCGGGGCATCTACAGGTTATCACGTCCGGGGAGCGTAAAGGCAGAACAGACAAGGCGGGTCAAAAGTGGAGTAACTTGAGCGATGGAGCAGCCTGCCGTAGCTCTATCAAGGCTGGAACTACCCATCAGGGGAGGTAGAACAATACAAGGATCAAGGGTCGATTCGAGTTGGATTGTTCCCAAAAAAATTATATATAGCGCTTTCCTAAGCTTCCTGCAGCAGGCCGTTTGCCTTCTCTGCTGGGATTTACCTCAAGGCTTTTGAACGACCGTCAAAGATACTGAAACGGTGCACCGATGGGTAATGCGCCTATGGCTGCCCATCACTTTTTCAGGATGTTGGAAGGACAATTATTTAGATGGAAAAGGTTCGAAGGGGTGAAGACGAAAATTTTCAAGGAAAAAGAGTCCAGCTTGTTGTGGTAAATTTTAGCGCCATAAGTATCTTGAGCCCGGAGTTCCTCAGGTCTCAATTTTGGACCCTATTCTTTTTTACATTATTATCAGTGCCCATTAAGTATGCAAACGTATATCATTACATTTATAAGCTAATGATGTTCAAGTTTATCTGTATGTATGACGTATTTTCGCGAAAGTTTATTACACCAGACAACCCACGCATAGGACATAATTTGCCATATCATAGCCTGTAAGTCCAGACGGCAAGTCTTGACGACTGCTCCTTTACACTTTTTGGACGTGCCAGGTTTAGTTAAAAGAAATTTGTTTATCCAAGAAGATGCCCAAAGATTATCTTCTTTAGGCAAACGGATGTTAATGCTTTAAAGCTCTAGGTGACTCATACAAGTCAGTTTACTTTTTCTCGTTTTATTTATCCCGCAATCACATATTAGCATTAGTGATTTGAGAGATGATCCACACAACATGAATGAACACGAAGAAATGGAAGGAAGTCCAATCAATATTTTAACATTAATTTTTGTTTTAATAATAGTAGTGAGAAGGATTTTGGGGCTCATACGAGTAGATCAGAATGATGCGATTGCTACTCCAAGTCAGAAATAAATCCTATTAAAAAAACAAAACAAGAATTTTTGGCAAACCACGACTATTGTTATAAATAAATGTTTTCAGGGAGCACAGCAATTTGCAATTGCATATGGAATTAATATGTATTAGGCAACTTAGAAATAAGTTCGTTAAGAGGTACACCTAAAGAAAATTGAAACGACGGACGGTTTATCCGTCATAAATACTAAGGCAATAAGCTCGAATTCGCGTTCGAATGAAAGAAAATCCAAAAAGGACCCTATCTGAAATTGAGTTGAAAATGAAATTAAAAATGAGATCAATGATACCGGAGCAGAGTTAACAATTTCCTGTAGTAGACTTTTATTTAAACGTGAGTCAGATATAAACAAAACAATTAAGATTAAAGCCCCCAAGAAAGATGTAGCTATCCCTAAGCAAAATTTAAAGCGAAGCTTAATTGTTAATCAATGCATAACGAGAATAATAAGTATGTTTTTTTAACGACGATTTAAAATAATATTAGGAAGGCTTAGACATCAGAAAGATGTGAATGGTAAGTAGTAATCTAGATGATTGCGAGAGTAGGTATAAAGAGAGAGGTAGAAGTAACGACAAATGTTAAAAGAAAGGAAAAAGAAAGTGTTTTGGAAATAATTTAAGAGTATAATAGTGCCTTCAGTATAAACGACGAAATTCTTCCAAAACCTAATTCAACTAAATATCAAATAAGAACTATCGAAGAAACTCAACTTGTCTTTTTGTAAAATATACGAGTATCCCAAGATACACGAGGGGTAATTGTCAAGTTGAGAGGTTAAAACAAGAAGAGATAATACGAGAAAGTAGCTCACCATGGAGTTCTCTTCTTTGGATTATCACAAAGTAGGCAGACGCTAGTAGCAGTAAGAAGTGGAAGATGGTTATTTGTAGACTTTCGTTAGCTTAACAAGCTAACCATAGCCGATAACTAAATTCTGCCAAATATTAACGGAATTCTTGACCAATTAGGGAAAGCGAAGTATATCACAATGCTCGACCTGACCTCAGAATTCCATGAAATCCTAATCGAGAAAAGGATATCAAAAAGACTGCCTTTAGCACTCTATACGGACACTTAGACATATTCTAATGCCCTTTGGATTGAAAAGTGCTCCGGCATATTTTCAACACTTAATGAATATATTGCTAATAAGATAACAAGGCCTTAAATGTAAGTACTTGATCAAATTGGGGTATCAAATAATAGGGTTTTACAATTAGGACTTGACTTACAATAAGGACTTGATTCGTTCGACCCAATTTTCAACGACTTGGCCACACATTTCGGCCGAAACGGCTGCGATTTCGCGTTCAATGTTAGCTCTAAGCTCTTCCAACGTCGTTGGCGTATTGGCATAAACCAATGACTTAACGTAGCCCCACAGAAAATAGTCAAGAGGCGTTAAATCGCACGAACGAGGCGGCCAATCGACTGGCCCATCTCTTGAGATAACACGCTCACCATACTTACTCTTCAATAAATCGATTGTAGCGTGTGCTGTGTAGCTTGTGGTATCATCCTGTTTGAAACCACATGTCGTCCAAGTCCATATCTTCCAATTCGGGCCAAAAATAATCGGTGATCATGGCGCGATAACGTTGACCATTCACAGTAACGTGACGATCGTCATCGTCGACGAAAAAATATGGCCCAATAACGCCGCCGGCATGCAAACCGCACCAAATAGTTATTTTTTGTGGATGAAGTGGCGATTCATGAAGCACATGTGAATTTTCACCCGACCAGTAACGGACATTTTGCTTATTGACGAACCCATTGAGCCAAAAATGATCTTCGTCACTGAAGATGATTTTGCGATGAAATTTATTATCTTGGCGCATCTTCTCCACAACCCAATCGGAGAACGTACGTCGCTTCAAATGGTCCATCGGCTTCAATTCCTGAGTCAGCTTGATCTTGTATGGGTGCAAACCAACATCCTTACGCAAAATACGCCATAATGTAGTCTGAGCGATGCCCAATTCTTGAGAACGCCGTGGAATTGACTGATTTGAATCATTTGCTACGGACGCTTGAACAGCAACGATATTTTGGACACTTCGACTAACCCGTTGTCTCACTGACACGGCAACATCACACAACGAATATGTAGACTCAAATTTCTGCACTAAACTTGTGATTGCCTGCCTACTAGGGCGAGAATTACGACCGAAAATTGAAATTAACGCTCTTAAAGTTGCAGTCACCGACTCCGAATTTCGGTAGAAAATTTTTATGATTTACAGACTTTGCTCGTTAGTGTACTTTACCATGAAGAATTATTAGTTTACTGAATAAATTGACAGTGGCAGTTTGATGATTAGTGAAAGAGTGCGTTCACAAATTAAATTTAAAGTTGTCAAGTGCCTATTGGAAAACCCTTTACTAACGTTTTATGGTTTCTGTCTTCCAGAAAGAACTAACCGCATGTTTCGAAAATTTATCGATTTTGATAAAATTGTGTTTACTCTTAGTGTAAATGTCTACGTTAATAATTTCATTAATGTCGCTGGGGGTTTCCGAAATGTTAAGTTTTTTTTTATTGTATTTTGCAGCAGTACATATGTCGCAATTATTATTAGCCTTATGAATTAAAACTTTACGTTTGGGGAGTATACTTTTGACTTCATGCCTTCGTAGTTTGCAACTATGCCTGAGTGACCTGATTCAACTTTGTAGAATAACGATATTTGCTTCAGAGCCTTTTCCTCGTTTTTAAGGTCTTTTGCAAAAAAACTGCCTTTTACAAATTTAATATGAGGACTTCTAAGTTCAAATAATTTTTCCTGCACAACGGTGTACAAAGAATCGCTTAGTTCACAATATACGAGTATTACGATTGTACCCCTTGTGCTATGTGACTATATCGGATATTTGATCGGGTATGTCACTTTTGTCAATGAAAATTATTTTATGATTAAAAATATTTTCAGACTCTACTATCTTTTTTTCAGCAATTATAATCTGGGTCTTAAAGCGATTAACCACCATTTCTAAAATTGAAATATATTGCTATTTTCCTCTTCAGAATGAACGGTTGAAATTTTCAAGGACTCGTTGCAATTAACATTGTCTGGATATTTCGCATCAACGGGTTTCTCGCATAGATTAATCTCGTTACTGTCTCGATTGATTCTGCTCAAGAAATCGGCTTCTTTGTTGTCTTTCCCTTTAATATAATCTATTCTAATATCATATTCGCCAAGTTGCATCAACCATCGCTGTAGTTTTGGGTTAATTTGACCATTATTTTTGGCTTGCAACCATTTACTTGGTTGGTGATCTGTTTGCAGATCGAATTCTCGTCCAAACAAATAAGGTCTAAGGTATTTAATGCCTTAAACAATAGCCAACAGTTCTTTTTCGATCATGTAGTAATTTCTCTCGTGATCGGTAAGTGTTCTGGAAGCGTAGAAGACTGAGTGACCATCTTGGGTTAAAACAGCCCCTAGAACAAAGCTACTATCGTCTGTTATTAGTTTAAATCGTATGTTGAAATTTGGGTATTTTAGGATGCGATAATCTGTTATAAGAGATTTTAGTTTCTCGAAAGCAGCAATTTTTTTTCAGATATTTTATTATAGGAAATTAAATTTTTGCATACTCCTTTATAAATTTTCTATAGAATCCGGTTATGCCGAGAAATGATTTATTTGTTTTTTGCGTTTTACGTAAGTTTAAACTTTGAATAGTCCCAATTTTTCCAGGATTTGGTTTAACTTCTTGGGAGGTAAGAATATGTCCCAAGTATTCCGTTTCTTTCTGAAGAAAATTGCATTTGTCAATTTGAAGTTTGAGTTAGGCTTTTTTCAATGTGTCTAAAATGTTTTTTAAATTGACTAAATGTTCCTCTAAAGACATGCTGAAGACAAGGATATCATCCATATTGTTCGCGCCAAATAACAATTGACTCATTGTACCATATTAAAAAAACAGTACCAATTTCCCCAACAGTACCAATTTCCCCAGAATTATATTCACCACACCTGCTTTTGCTCCCATATAAAACGCATCCCAACCCTAATTTCCCAGCCAAAAAAACCTTCATACTCGTTCGAACGAACCAACGCTCTCTACAATAAAGTTTAAAATTATTATAACGAAATCAAGCGCGTTTTATTCAATGGCATTTTTCTACTATTTTCTACACATACGAGTATATACAACACAGTTTATTTTAGCCTTTCTAATCGAACGGACGTGCTTTTTCGAATTATTTTTAATTTCTTCCAATACCAATTTTCAATGCTCGCGTTCGTATTCGCAGTCCAAGCCAATTGCATTTTGTTTTTTCCTGACCCAACATTTTGTTTTTCTTCGGTCTATTTTGTTCGATCCATATACTTTTACCGACCTTCAATGTCGAAATTCTGCAGTAACCCCAATTGTGTAAAGTGTGAACTTCTTCTTTCGAAATTATACCGTCTCCACCCACCTCTTTTCGTTATTTATTCATATGATAACAATAATTCCTTGAGGCTTTCAGAAACTTCCCTCCACTTCGATTTCCGTAAAACCAATTACCTTAAGCTCAACAATCTTCTCAAAAATGTTCACTTTAGTTTTCTTCAAAATAGTAACTTAACCGCAGATTCTGCTGTAATTATCTTCTACCTTAAAATTTTACACTGTATAAGACAAATTACTCCTTTATTCCACGCAAAAATCCTTCGTATAACAAAGAATTTCGTACACTTCGTAATAAGAGAAACAGGTTATGGCAACAATACGTTAAATCTGGTTCTGACTTTGACCAACAAAACTACCTCCTAGCTTACAATCACTTCTCCCTACTTGCTGAATATCGTTACCAAAGATATCTCAGCCAAATGCAATCTTCCATCATCTCAGACCCTAAAAAATTCTACCAATTTATTAACACAAAAAAAAAAATCCGATTGCTATCCATCAACTCTCAAATGTTCTAATATGTCTTCGGTTGACTCAACAACCATCGCTATTCTATTCGCGAACTTCTTTAGTCAATCGTTTTCGGCCCAATCTGATGACCTTTTCATTCCTGAACAACCGTTGTAAAACATCTCCCTCGTCAATTGAAATTACTTAAGTTACTAGACAAAATACATAAATTGAAAGACGATTTTTCTCCAGGTCCTGATGGATTGTCCGCAGTTGTCTTATAAAAATGTGATGATAATCTAATTAATCCCCTCACTAGTATTTTCAAACTACCTTTATCTGAAGGGCTCTTTCCTCATCTGTGGAAAAGCGCTTTTATTACCCCTATTCACAAAAAAGGATCGAAGCACGATATCACCAATTATTACCCCATTGCTAAACTATCCTGCATCCCCAAGGTTTTTGAAAGTATTGTTTGTGATGCACTATATTTTCAATGTAAATCTATATCTGCAACCAACCAACATGGTTTTCTCAAAGGCAGATCAACGATCACGAACCTAATTGAGTTTGTTTCTAGTTCACTGTGCGCCCTAGAGCAAGGAAAAAAATTGATGTAATCGCCACGGACTTCAGTAGGGCCTTTGATAAAATCTCTCACAAATTAATTATATTCAAACTCAAAGCTCTTGGTTTCGAACCTAGACTCTTGGATTAATTCCTACATTAAAAAACGCTCCTACATTGTTCATTTTCGCTCCCATTTTTCTAACCCAATTCTCGCCACTTCGGGTGATCCACAAGGCAGTCATCTTGGTCCACTAATTTTTATTTTGACTATTAACGATGTTGTTAACGTCATAAAGCACTCCCATATATAGTATCTATCTATGCCGATGATATGAAAATCTATAGACAACTCTCAAGCCTCTTTACAAGATGATCTTAATAGATTCTCGATATGGTGCCATAAAAACTATCTCGAGCTCAACATAGGAAAATGCCAAGCCATTTCTTACTCCCGGAGGCGTTTGACACTTTCAACCCGCACCTACTATTTATCAAATCAAAGAGTAGCTGCAGTTACTTCAATGCGGGACTTCGGCGTCATTTGTGATACACAGCTCAATTTTCGCATCCATATTGACTCCGTAATTAGCAAAGCTAACTCCGCTCTCGGATTTGTTAAACGATGATCAAAAGAATTCTCCGCCCCCTAAGACACCAAATCCCTGTACATAATCTTTGTTTGTCCACTTCTCGAGTACGCCAGAGAGATATGGTCTCTTTACCACTATGTACATATTCTGCGCATTGAAGCTGTCCAACGTAGATTCCTGCGATTCGCATTACGTGGCTACCTTTGGGCAGACCACAATATTCTACCCCCCAACTACTCGGTCTCCTGTCATTTTAAAAACGTCAGGAGTCCGCTGATATTCTCTTCATCCACAAACTTTTAACCGGCATGATCGACTATCCCACAATACTCTCCCAAAATCCATTTAACACCAACCCGCGTCATTTAAGATCTGTCCACTTTTTTCGTCCGAATAATCACAGGACAACTTATGGTCTCAACGACCAGTATTTCGTGAAACAAATCGGATACGTCAAGTGTTCGAATTCCACTGCAGCAGCCCTTCGAAATTCCCTGAATAACCATTTTTCCTGTCATTAGACCATCATTTAAGTAGACATAGTAGTTATAAGTCATAGTTTTAAGTTTAGTTTGTTAAGTTATATGTTTGTATTAAACAATTGAATTCATTAGACATTGGAAGGTCGAAGGGGCAGTTTTAAGCCCGAATGGCATTCGTACATATTCGAAGTGACCGAAGGGAGTGGAAAAATCTGTTTTTTCCTGTCGTCGGGCATAACTAAGATTTGGTAAAAACCTTTAGCTAAATCGAGATTTGAGAAATATTGCGACTTTACCAACTTGTCTAATATTCCTTCAATATTAGGAATTGGAAATTTGTAGCTCACAGTCACTTCATTTTGTTTCCTATAATCTATTACTATTTTCAACTCTGGTTGCCCCGATGTACTTTTTTTCGGGACATGGAGAGTTGCTTTCTGTTATTATTCCCTGTTCTAAGATTTCGTTAATTTGTCGGCTTATTTCAGTTTCGTGTACCTTAGGGTACACAGGGATTTCTGAATATACATACAGGGTTATTTGTGTTAGTAATGATTTGGTAGGTTATTTAATCGGTAAAGGTTAATTGATCTCCCTCTTTATAGAATATATCTTTATATTCCTTTAAGAGTTTTAATAAAGGGCCCGCCATCTAACGTTTTTTTTTTCAACTAGTACTTATTTCGTGAATAATAACACATAGCTCATGTCTGATTTGACAGGTAATTAGTTTTATCCTTCCGGTTAATAATGGAAAATAATTTCATTCAAATGGCTGCCTCGGCTGGCCATGCAGTAGCCTACACGATCGGTCCAATTTTTAAGCACATTATCGATTGTGTGCAGCTGTATTTCACCAATGGCTTCACGAATATTATCCTTGAAAGCGTCAATTGTCTCTGGCTTGTCGGCGTAACACTTATCTTTTACGGTACCCCACAAATAATAGTCTAACGGTGTCAAATCGCAGCTCCGAGGTGGCCTAACGACATCATCTCTGCGGCTGATAATGCGATCTTCAAAAACAAGGCGCAAAACATCGAGTGTAGCTTCGAATGTGTGGCACGTAGCGCCGTCCTGTTGAAACCAAATGTTGCCAATATCCTCCTCTTCAATTTTTGTGAACAAAAATTCGTTCAACATGGCCCGATAACGATCGCCATTGACTGTAACGGCCACTCCTTGCTCATTTTCGAAGAAAAATGGCCCAATTATGCCTCTGGACCAAAATCCGCACCAAACAGTGACTCGTTTTGGGTGTATCGGCTTTCCAATGTATGCGTGCGGGTTTTCTGCGTCCCAAATGCGACAATTTTGCTTGTTTACATACCCGCCAAGATCAAAATGAGCTTCATCTGAAAAGATGATTTTTTTGGCAAAATCGGCATCTTCTCTAAGTCGATCGCAGGCAATATTTCCCAGCGTTGTTCAAGCGTATACACAACCATATTTGTTCAGCGGAAGGATAAAACTAATTATCTGTCAAATCAGACATGAGCTAAGTGTTACCATTCACGAAATAAGCACTAGTTGAAAAAAAAACGTTAGATGGCGGACCCTTTATTTTATTTCTTTCTTCTGAATTCTGAATATGGTCTAACTTTAAGTTATCGAGAATATGACCACTAATTTGTTCAAGGGTATGAACATTACGAATGTCGACTGAATAATCGTTATCGATAAATGCTATTTTATTCTCATTAATTTCAATATATTTCTGCTCTAAATTAATTTTTGCTTTTAAAGGAGATAAAGTATTTTGTCCTATGATTGTATCGGATTCCGTAGCTTCTTCAGTGACGTTGTTATATGTTCGCCGATTTGAGTTATGGGAGAAATTCGTTTGTGCCCTGTTGCGGTTTGAATTATTTGAATTATTAAAACTTTGCTATCCACGAAACTGACCCGAATTGTTATAATTATCTTTTCGTGACCTCTTGTTGAAAGGAATCACTTTGAGACGAATGTCGAATTTTGCGGCTCTGATTAGTATCTAGGTTTAAATTATGAGAAGAGTTATTTATATTTAGACTTTAGACTTATAAGATGTATCCTTTCTGTGATTATGTTCTTAGGTCATCTAATAATCCAAGTCTGGAATATTTATTAAAAATATCTGTCGTACTAGTTTCCTCCAATGCTCCTATTCTTGATCCCCTTTTTCCCCTACTGTTAAACTAACACAGCAAACCAATGGCACTACAGAAAGTCGATATGCTCTCTCTAGGCTCAGAGAAAGAAAGATATATGAAAACATTCGTCTCTTTCTGGCCTATCTACATGACAAATCGGACTCGGTCTGCTACGAAGGGAAAACCAAAACCAGCGTCATGGCTTCCATCCAGCAGGAAGGCCTCCCTACCGACCCTATCAGTCTCAGGAACCCTTATGTCAGGTACCACGAGATTTTTAACATGTCCCCTCAGAAAGTAGCAGACGACCTTGCTGCATTCGGCAACTATGTTCACTCTAAGCGAGACTCACGCGTACAGCGAAGCCGAGCCGACCACGACAAATTTTTTCGTCCATAACGTGCCTCCCTTGCCAGCGCTTACACCATCCTGCCTCACACCTCCACCCCACAACAACCCTCTTACATTTTACTACCAGAATGTAAGAGGTCTTCGCTCTAAAACCAATGCTGTCCTACGTCAATCGCATGCTCTTCTCTTTGATATTTACGCCTTGACCGAAACCAATTTGATTCCCGACATAAAGAACCAGGAATTGTGCCCCCCCTACTTTTTATGTTTTTCGCGACGATTATCCTACCCGCACAAATAAAGATTCCCCCTGTCGAGGAGTCCTACTGGCGATGGACAACAGCCTTAACTCTTCCCCCATTACAATTTCTTCATCCTCTAAAGCCGACTTTGTCGCAATAGAAATATCACTGCCTCTCAAGTCCCTTTACGTTATATGTTGCTACATCCTACCAGCTCAACCTATCGAACCTTACCAATTTGTTATTGATGCGATCGACCATTTAATTGACCTGTCAGACCCTACTGATGATATCCTTATTTTCGGCGACTTTAATCTTCCTCAGCTACCAGTGGACTCCATCAGATGATCAATCGGTTTTCATCGCTTCAAATGCCAACTCAGCTAAGGGAATGTCCCTTCTTAGATCGCTTAACGGACTCAAGTCTATGCCAAGTCAGTGGTATATCCAATTATATGGGCAGGCAATTAGACCTTATTTTCACAACAGATCCACTTAACTCCTCAGTCTCCCTCTGTCCCCTATCTCTCTCAACAATCGATAACTACCACCACCACCACCACCCCCCCCCCCCTTCTACTTTCATTTTTCCATAACTCTTTATTCCAGTCCACTCCCCCACAACTCTCTCATCCCACGACTTTCATAAAGCAAACTTTGACAAAATCAGTGTATATCTCAGCAAATCCCTCTTTAACTTTCACAACCTAAGTATAAATGATGCCTTATCCATTTTTTATAAAGAAATATTTAATTCTTTTTCCCTTTACGTTCCGTTTTCCCGCCTTAAAACATCATCTACTAGTCCTCCCTGGTATAATCGCAAGCTTCGTTCCTTACGAAATAAGAGAAATATGTAAGTTATGGGCTGTTTTCCTGCGTACCAGATCCTTTACCGACTATTCCAACTATCTTGGTGCTTATCTTCATTTCACCGAACTTTACGATTCCCTTTACCAGCGCTACCTTAACAATGCGCAAGTCAACCTTATAAACCACCCTAAGTCCTTTTTCCAATTTGTTAACTACAAAAGAAAGTCCGATGGTTACCCTCCTTCCCTCTCTTTCAACAACAGTTCATCAACCGATCCCGTCACCATTGCCAACCTATTTGCCACATTTTTTAAACAATCCTGCACAAACGACTCCTTTGTACCAGATCCATCCTATTTTAGTTACCTACTGAACTTCTCCAATGGTCCACTTCTCTCTCATATTTTGGACCCGTCTTATTTCGAATATAAATTACACCAACTCAATGACGAATTCACACCCGGCCCAGATGGCCTCCCTGCCATATTTCTTAAAAAATGTTCTTCCTCTCTTTCCCTTGCCCTTTCTAATCTCTTCCGACTATCCCTTTCACAAGGAGAATTTCCTCAGGCTTGGAAAACCTCCTTCATAATCCCGACCCACAAGAAAGGATCAAAGAATGAAATTATCAACTATCCTCCCATCGCTAAAGCTAAACCGCAGCCACCACAAATCTCGTGGAATTCGTATGCGTTGCCCTCTCTGCCCTAGAGAATGGCAATGAAGTCGATGTAGTTGCAACCGATTTTAGCAAAGCCGTCGATAAAATCTCTCATCGGTTAATCATCCTCAAATTGTCTGCCCTCGGCTTTGAACCCATAATACTGTTAAAATGGATATCCTCTTACCTCGAAAACCGTTTTTACAGTGTTCGTTTTAGGTCAGCCCACTCCGCTCAATTTTTGGCCACCTCTGGAGTTCCACAAGGCAGCCATCTCGGTCCCCTTCTTTTTATATTAACCATAAATGATCTCGATATGATCATCAAACACTCGTCTGTCTCCCTTTACGCCGACGATACCAAATTTTTCAAAACCATTTCCTCTCCCCATGGCTATTTCCTCCTTCAACAAGATCTTGATAATTTTTCGATCTGGTGCCTCAAAAATCCTTTGGAACTTAATATCACCAAATGCCAATCCATCACCTTCTCACGTAAGCGGAACCAATCTCCTCCCCGACTCTATCTTCTCCATAACCAACCTATCTCCTCCGTACAATCCCTTCGTGACCTCGGCATTTTGTATGATAGGGAGCTCAACTTCCGTTTACATATGGATGAAATAATACTCAAAGCCAACTCTGCACTAGGTTTTGTAAAACGGTGGTCCAAAGGATTCACCAACCCATACGTGACCAGGTCTCGCGAATTGAAAGCATTCAGCGCCGTTTTCTTCGATTTGCTCTTGGAGGTATGCCCTGGGACGATCCTTTTAATCTGCCCCCTATCAAATCCATTTCATTCATTGACTCCTTTCAGGTCACGTTGAATGCGCGTCCCTTCACAACTCCATTTTCCTCAACACTAACCCTCGTAATCTACGTACCCCTCAACTCTTCTATCTACCAACCCACCACACCTCCTATAGCGCGAACGAACCAATCTCCCGTATGCTACGTCAAATCAACTCAAACCCTACCGTCTTTGACTTCCACCGCACCACTTCCTACCTCAAATCCGTTCTCCTTCACCACTCCAACCAACCTTAGTTTTAAGTTTCAGTTTAAGTTAAATTTTTAAGTTATAGCTTGTATTAAGCCGAACAATTGGCGGCATTCGCCCCCCACCAAAATTAAAATTAAAATTAAATTAAGTTAATTAAATTAAAATTAAGTTATATGGGCCCACAAAATTTCCATCGATATTTTCCATCAGAATCTCTATCTATATTTTCTGGTTTTCTTTCGTCAAATTCATATATTTTATTAATTTCATAACTTACTTTTCTCAATACACTAAATAATTCACTTAAACTACTAACCTTTACGACAATAGTTGTATAGTTCCGAGTAGCTCTTCCATGGTGAGAAATGTTGTTTCAGCGTACTCGCTATGTTGTTCCAATCAAGTTCGCTCCCTAGTTGACGAGTCCATTTTCCAGCTTCCCCTTGGATTTTCTTGTTACAAACGATCTGCATCCCGAAGTATTGCAGTTGACGATCATTGTTATATAACAGTAACGTTGTCCCCACTGATTTTATGAACGATGTTAAGAGTTAATCGTCTGTTCCCTTAAATGCCTATAAATGTCTAAATTGGTTTAAAACACTTTCGGGTCTTAACTTGAGTAGCGGTGGTTGGGATGGTTCTTGGGGAAGTTGGCAAGCGTTGGCATTTCCAATTTCTGGGGCAATGTTCGGTGCTGACGTAACTCGTGTGAGTCTTGGTTGATCACGACAAATAAAAGAGGTTTTATCAACAAAAAAAAGTCAAAGTAACAAAAAAACATAGAGAGAAAACAAGAAAAGCAAAGCAAGAAGGATTGAGGGGCGAAAAAGAAAGGGAAAAGAGGACAGCATAAGGGATCAGTATTGAGAGTCAGGAACACGAGGGAAGACGGATAACACCTAAGTATTTTGTTTTAAGATATTGTAGCGTGATGCCGCTAGGCTTTCGTCCTCGTAGTTGGAAAACAAGCTCCAGTGGAAAGAGAAAAAAGGAAACAAAAAGAACGAGACACACGGAAAAATAAGCTTTTCAACAGTTCGGGAGATGGAAGATAGCGGCCCATTCTAAAGCGGTTTCCGTTCCGGTAGCTTTGCCGTTCATTTAACCCGTTTTGCTAGTGAATCACTAGTGTTAGTAGCATACACTTTTGCTTCTTCTTATTTTTCATTTATTTATTTTTCAAAGGTTTTACAATTTCTTTCAAATACCATCATATTTGTGTTTATTCTACTGCAGTTGATGCCCTTTTTTTAACTGCTCGTATAAACTCAGCCCTAGCTGAGTAGCCGACAGTGGTAGCACTTACCCTTATACCTGTTACAAATCCTTCTTGGATTTTCTTGGCATCCCAATTCGCCATTTTCGATCAAACCACCACCTGCATGGTTTGGGCTTGATTTTTTTTTTTAAAGTTGTTTTTTCTTCCTACGGCAGACCGGCTACTAATACTAAACTTGATGAATTGCTTATTTTAATCCGGAGAAAAAATAAATAATTTTGGCGCCCAACGTGGGGCTAGTTCAATTCGGAAATCTTAGTTATATGGGAAGTGTGTGGTTTTATTTGGTCAGTATTCCTGCTTTAGAGCCATTGAACTTCGATTATTTTTACAGGTTTCTGTGATGATCATACGCGGGAAAAGTGTCTTGTTGACATAAAACTAAGAAACGGTTCAAGGAGGGAATACATTGGGTTGCCTACAGATTGCAAGTACCCTGGACTTCGCCCGCGCTATATACAAACATTTTAAGGGTATGCAAATCCCTTAAGCCCGCGCTAATTATAACAAAAAAAGTCAACTTGTTTCTCTACTGCGTTGCTTTTCATTGGAAAAAAATTAAATTTATATGCCAATTTAGTTTTTTTTAAAACCTTATTGAGGCATAACATAATTTACATATTAAATATTTAACCGTAAATATTATATATATGTACCTACATTCTATTGCATATCCAAACATATAAATTATTCCTGTTGCATTTTATGTGTTTAATTCGGAACATATAACATACACACATGCATATTACTCTTCTGCATTTTAAAACACCATTGTTTGATCTTGTTACTTGGTATAAGTAATATAGAATGCCAAGGCATTCTAGTGATTTAGTTCTTTACCCGCGGTTTATTGACCTAGGTAACTACGAGCTCAGTGCAACACTAAAATTTATTTTTTCTTATTACTAA